>CM062351.1:6030730-6630730 GCA_031216105.1 Dalbergia cultrata | reverse complement strand
TACTACAACGGAAACACAAAAAGGCTTCCATCATGGTCTAGTTCCAAGCCGTCCATGGCACAGAAGCATACACTAAATGTGGCCTTCAACCATTAGTTAGGAATATACGTGGGACAACGTTGACAAGATATTAGAGAGAGAGATGGCTGTGAGATATAGTTTTTTTTTTTATTAGTAAAAATTTTAAATTAGCCCTTCAAATTTATAATATAGAAAAATTAATCTCTTAAGTTTAAAAAATCAAATACTAATCTATCAAATTTTATAAATATAGACAAATTAATCCCTTTGTAAAATTATTATCTGAGTTGTGTTATATTAATTTACTTATATGTACTGTTAACTTATTTACGTGTATTGTTAATCTTCATAGCGATCCTGACTTGCCTTATTCCTCTAAATGAAGTTATTTAGACATTCTTCTTTATCTTCTCTCTCATCGTAACTCTCTACTCAAAAGAAATGTTTTGACTTTAAGTTATCATTTGTTCTGTATAGAATAGAAGAGTGGGGCAAGTTAAAACCCACCATGAAAATAATTAATACACATGAGTTAACATAACACATGAATATTTCTACCAATGGTTCAAATAATAATTTGATGGAGGGACTAACTTTTTTCTATTTGTAAAATTTGAGAGACTAATATTAAATTTTTTTAAATATAAGAAATTTGGGATTGAATTGGGTATTGAGTTTTTTTTTTTTCTACACTTTCGGTGCATCAAAACGTAAAAGTGTGTGTGTTTTTAGTGAAACTTGAGTTCCTTAAAAGAATTGGCCAATGTGTTAAAATTGGGCCGATTTCATGTTTTCGTATCTTTTGTTGTGTGAATAATTAATTTGGTTGAGACCAAGAAAAAATAATTAATTTGATTTTATTGAATTTGTTGTAATAAGTTTTTAATTATTTAATAGCTTATATTTAATTATTTAATACTTTAAAATAATTTTAATTTATTTTATAAGGAATTGATTGTCATGTACTATGTATATAAATACTTTATACTGTCAATCAGTGAGGTATTTTAACACATCAATTTTGTACCAATATTTTACGATATATTTTTTTATTCTCTAGGTATTCATTACCTGTACCAATAACTAATCTCTTCAAAATAAAAGATTTTTTGGGGGGCAAATTTTTAATTACAAGATCCTTTTTATACACATTATAAGAAATCGAACCCCTTACTAAATTAAATTAGACTTAATTTAAAAATAAACCATGTATCAATTTTTTAGTCTGCCGCTATAAAAATAGTTGCATTATTAATGCACATTAATTAGGTGTTTTTATAAAAAAAATATTATTTGTACTTACCATGCATGAAACATCGCGTCGATTCATAATTTATTTATTATTAGATTGATATAGATCGTACTTGAATGAGGTTCACACCTCATCCAATGATAAATAAAATATATATTAATACAGTGTTCCATATATAGTAAATACAAATAACATAACGACTTTTATAATGTATATATGTGTATCGGTCACAATCCGGTCAAAGCCTTGATTAAACCGATGAACCAACCAATACTTTATCTGGTTAAATGTCCGGTGTGATTTTCACGGCCTTGATTTTTTAATCTCCTTCCATTCACCTGTCGCCGCTCCTCCTTCCCTCTTCTGTCATGTATCCTCTTTCTGCTACGGTTACAGGAAGACAACCATTGGCACATTTGGTTCCCATAATTGGCCTTCAGAATAATATTTGATTTGATTAAAAAAAAATAAGAAAGAAAGAAGGAAAAAAAAAAAAACGGTGGGTGTGTAACAATTATGATACCAATAATGCCTATTCCACGTCTTTGGAGGGGCCAACTGTTGCGCTGATAGACTCGCCAGACATGGACACACACTGCCCCTTGGGTGGGTGCTATAACATTTAAGAGGCAATGATGCGTCGCATTCAACAGTTATTGCCTTGTCAGTACCGATATTTTTTCCACAACAATTTTGAGCGATGGAGAATGAAGATGCTCTTGGCGTGGAACGCGTGACCCTCCTGTTGATGAATGATGATTCACGCTGGACCCCCTTTTGTCTCGGTGAGTATAAAAGACCCAGTACGTTTATGCAGTAAATGTTAAAGAGATTCGAAATTGAAAAACAACCGTGTCGTTCAATTGTAACTTTCAAGTGCCCCAGGTCTTGTTAGAATTACATTTATAGGTGCAGTTTTTCTTACAAAATTATATTATACTCGATTTTCTTGAGGCCTTTAAAAAATATATTAAATTCCAAATTTTTATAAAATTAGAATACCCAGGTTAAGCATGTGTATTACTACCAGTTGTATATTAAATGTAATTAACTATATTCAGGTTGAAGATAATACAAAACTAATTGTTCGATATTTTTCAAATTAAGTAAAGATCAATGCATAAAGTTTATTTTTCTGTTTGTCTTCTTAATTTGATTTGATATCATAACAATATTTTTCAAATTGATATGGAGAAAATACAAATAGATTATAAAATTTTAGATTTAATGTGTTTAATGGAAGTACAGTAACTGCAAAAAAAATCCATGTATTATGGATAGAATAACTTATAAATAAATATTATAAATGATCTTGAGAAAATAAAAAAGTTAACTGCCATCCCACTACATAAATAATAGAGGTGAAAATAGGTTAGGTGAATTCAGCCTAATATACAGTCTACATAGTTTGACTGAGCTTATTAGTAAATAAGTTAGGTTAAAATTTTTTTAAAAAAATATTTTTAACTAAATTGGTCAAACTATAGACAATAAAACTATTGTGTCTAACAACCTGACCTATTTATGTTATCACTATTATTATTTTATGATACTTAGAAGTATGAAATTTAGTAATATTCGTAGCAATTACCAGATACATATTTTATGGGCTTGAAATTGAAATGCCTGCAAGCAGGTGATCCATTAGGCATGATTTCACTGTCATAGTTACGCTAAAGTCAGGTTGTTAGAGTTATATGAGTCAAGAACTCTCAGAGTACTGAGAATTTATGTTTTGTTCACGAGGAACTGAGCACATACCTTTGAGATTTAAATGATTTTATATGTATCCAAAAAGTTTATGATTTCAAGAGTAGAATAATTATATAGAGTTTTAAACCCAGAAAAGAGCTAGAACAGAGTTTTAGAGAGATGATTAGTTTTTATGATCTAGAGACTAGACGGTAGCTATAGAGAAACAAACAACGAGTTCATGGTTAGGAAAAACAATCATTAATCTTGGTACCAAGTTGTCCTTAGGAGCAATCTCATAGAGCAGAGATGGAACCTAGTAAGGTGTCTGATTTGGATCCTTGAAGGATCTTAGAGATCAAAAAATTCACTATGTCATGTTTGACATGCATAGCTAGAGAATATATCATTATGCAATACATAACTAGAGATCCATATTTCTATATTAGAGTACTTTTATTTATGTTTTAAGAGATTATTGATGCTTTTAGAAAATCTTTGATTTAAGAGCTATTATATATACGTACGGAAAATTATTCTTGTTAGAGTAAGAAATTAGAGATGCTTTTATCTGAATTTTAAATATAGAGATATCTTTTCTATATAGCTATGCATATCAATATCAAATAGTTTATGATTGCCGCATGTATATTATATATTGTATATTCCTTGGCTGTCCCGTATAGGTGATTGGTGAGAGCTCACTCATTGAGTCAGTTAACTCTTCCCTCTCCCTTCCTTCTCATAGTTGCAGGTACAGAGGTGGTTCAGACTCCAGCTTAGTAGATGAAATAATTCCTAATGGTAAGTCTTACTTGGCAGTAAATCCTTGAGTAAGATTATGTTAGAGTAGAATGCTCCAGTAAATGTGCAAGTAGAATCCAAGTCATGCATCTATTATGAAATATTGTAGTTATTTTAAAAGTTCATGTATTTACCATTTATGTTTTTAGAGTTTAAGTATGGATTAGAAATATAGACTATAATCAAAGATTTATGCAAATGAACTAGATATGCATTAGTGATTTAGTTTTCAAGTGTTAAATAGATTTTCAAAGATTGATTAAGAGAACTTTAGAGCTTCGTATACTAAAGTATTTCAGACTTATTATTTCATAAATCAACTCCGGGATAGAGATTTGAATAAATATTTAAACAAAGCTATGTTTTAAGAATGAATATTTTGATAGATTATGCATTTAGAAAGACACGTCACCCAAAAGGCTTACGTAGGGATGAGATTCCTCACATACCGGTCAGGTTCTCAAGTTGAGTCGTGACAGTTGTTTTAGTGTATTGCCTTAAAAATAAAAATGCAAAGCAAAATAGCCTACAATCGATTAAAAGTAAGGGACCCTTGGTGAGCCAAAACAATTTAGCTTCACCTTCGTAAATTTATGGCTCTATATCTTTGTTAATGCATATTGTATACATATGTGTAGTTCTCTATTTCTTGTTTTGTTGTGTGATTGCAATTGTAAGGAAGATGAAAATGACAATATTCTAATATATCCACCACTTGATCAAGAAGTCTTCTCAAATGTTATACCATGGCACCTTGGCCCTACATCACTATACTAAGCCCAGTATTCATCATTGGTACTATTTGAAGACCGATATTTATCGGAATCATCTAAATACTTGATATTCAGTGGCACCAAGCTTCGTATTCATGAGCAACCAACCTTGGTATTCTCCGACACTATTTGAAGGCCAAAATTCACTAAGGGTCCATTGTTTTGGCTCACCAAAGGTCCCTTACTTTTAATCGATTGTTGGGTATTTTGCTTTGCCTTTTTTTTTTTCAAGGCAATACACTAAAACTATGTTTGCTATGTTCCCAACATAAATATTGGGTTGGCTTTGACATAAGCTAGGTTTAACCTTTGTAAAAATTTAGAGATCTGTCTCCAGGCACAGGGCAGAGCCAGAACATTTTTATGAAAGAGGCTGATAGTTTATTTTATATAAAATAATACTTATGTTTCTATTTTTCATTGTAATCTAAGAATGTAAATATAAATCATAATATATAAATGCAAATAAATATTTCACAATCAAAATATAAGAAATGTATATAATATTATCTTTTATAATATTTTAACATCTAATTATATAAAATATTTATAAAAATTAATCAAGTAAATTTTTGGGACAAATAAACAATATATACATACATTTACAAATAAAATGATTTTTTTTACGAGCACTACCCCCTTAAGCTCTAAGAAGAACCACCACTATTTGTCTATACAGTATTAGGCATCAAGGTTCTGAAAATTGGACCGGATATCGAACCGGACAAGATATTGATTTAGAAATTCAATTGGTTTAATAAGGGGTTCAACCAGAATATAACTAGTATATATATGTATATATAAATGCATGTGGTTATTTATAAAAGGTCTGAATAATTTTTTGATTACAAATAAAAAATTAATTAATGGTAAGGTTAAGGGTAAGAATCGGGTCCATATAAAGACCTTTATAAATAATTAACACTTCTTTAAAGATAAAGGCAATCCAAAATACAAAACAGCCCAAAATGAAACAAATATAAAATGATCCATAAAAAAAAAATCTAAAATGGTGTGTCCATAAAATCTTTAAAAAAGTGATTTTATTGGCCAAAGGTTTGGCTAATAGATAAGTTTATCCATCTTGCATCACATATGCATTGAAGAGTAAAAAATGAAACTAGTAGAACTCACAAGTGTCTTGTTCTCTTACTAATTACTACTCTATCATTGGTGCACTTGCCTTTGCTTTTTTTTTTTTCCTTCTAAAACTCTATTTTCCCAAAATTATAGTTCATTCTCTATTATTCTATAACCTTTTACCTTAGAGCATTTTCAGTTTGTCCTCTACCTATACACCTCCAATGACTAGCTGGCTCACATCTTCTCTAGAACGACAATGATAGGATAACATGGTAGAGGTGGGAGCTATGGGACCAATAGCCATGACAAGTAAGGTGGCGGATATAAGAAAAACTAGGACCAACAGCCATGACAAGTAAGGTGGCAGCTATGGGACCAATAGCTATGGGCCCACATTCTAATTTTTTTGCTTTTGTGCAAATTAGTGGTATGGACTAAATATAATATCAGAAAAATTAGGAGTAAAAATCAACAAAAGTATTTAGAGACGCTAACAAAAAAAACACTTTATATTTATAGGAACCAAAATCATACTTAAGTCATTTATTTTCGTTGTTAATTAAGGGTGGTGTAATACCCTAGGCTAAAAAAAGAAAACCTTTTTGCTAACCACTGCAGCACTCGTCGGAAAGTAAGTCAGTGCAAGAGGTGAATTTTTATGCACGATAGTGAGCGCTGCAGAGCACTGTAGTGGTCAATAAAATAGTAAGTCGGTGCGAGATATGCTTTTTGGTGAGCGCTGCAATGCTCTTTAGCGCTGTAACCATAGTTTTAAAACTCGGACCGATGATCGACTCGGTAGAGGTACTGAGTCACTAGGTCACTGGTTCAACCGATGGGTCACTGGTCGAACCGGTTGAACCGGATTTATATAAAAAAATATAAAACTATATAAAAATTTAAATAAAATATAATAAAATAACAACTAATTAACAATTTGATACCTTTTAAGAGCTCCAAATATAAAAACATAATTAAATAACATAAATTCCTAAATATTATTTTCGTTTCACAATCACAAATCACAATTAACAAGTTTAAAATATAATTGTACAAGTAAACTTACAAAGTTTTACATCACAAACTCACAAATCATGACAATATAAACAAATTTATTGCATTTTTCTAAAAGTCAAATTAGAATATTATTTTTTAAGGTTTAGAAAAAAATATTATTTAGCCCAAAAAAGAAAAAAAAAAGTGAAAAAGCAAAAAAAAAAAAAAACCGAGTCGACCGATCCGGTTCAACCGGCCGAGTCACCGGTTTTGATCCAAAACCAGCCGAGTCAAACCGGGTCACACCGGTTTTGATACAAGACCGATCCAAATAGTGGCTCGGACCGGTTTCATGACCGGTTCACCGGTTTTCCGGTCGAACCGGCCGGTCCGAGCCGATTTTTAAAACTATGGCTGTAACGGTCGACAGATCACTTAAAAACCCCAGTTCAGGGTCCAGAACTTTGACCACCAAAAAATACACCCTTCCCTTGAGAAATGTGAAAACCTTCGCTCTCCACCCCAAATTCACTCCCAAACTCCATTTTCTTTCATTTTCTCTTAAAGTCAACTTCAATCTTCCACTCCTAAGGCTTTAAGGTATGTTGTTCTAGTGATTTTGCTCTTATTCCTTCTATTTCTCTCTATCTTTGGGGGTTGGCATAAAGTCTACCATACCTATCAAATAAGTAGAGCCTTTTTAACATATTAGAGTTAGATTTAAGTTATATAGAGGTTTTAGATGTTAATATAGAATTCTACTGCTTCAATGATAGATACAGGTATTGTTCCTGCTTCCCAAAATTCTGCTAATGCTATTCCTGAGTCTGCTACCACTCTAGGTGAGTGGATTCATATCTATAACTTCTATATTGATTATTATACCTATTTTCATATAAAACTTCAGATTATGTATGATTTTAGAGTTTGTTGTGTAAGCTACTGAGATTTCTGTGAAGTATTGTGTTATGGATTATTGGTTTAATAAGAAATTATGTTTTCTTGAAAACAGAGGGACATCCATTGTTGAGGTTATTTTTTTTATGATTATACTGTGTATCTAATTAGTTATAACTGATTTTACAACCATATGACTATAGTACTACATTTTGTTGAATAAAGAGAGATGTTGGAGTCCTAGGATAAAACACTTGATGAATACTAGAGAGGAACGTATGGTGTTTAGTTTAGCTGGCAGTAACTATAGAGAAACAGGCTGTGTATTAACGGTAGTTAATCCGTTAACCTTGGTACCAAGTAGCTTTGGGCCAGAGATAACAGAGAATGTATTGTCATACTAGGGACGGTGATACGTAACACCTAGATATAACTAGAGGTTTATATTCAGAGTTTAGTTACGTCACAAATGATGTGCGTAACTAGAGCAGAGATTACTGTTTCTCTATTAGGGTACTATTAGGTCATTTTCTAATATAAGCATGGATTCAATACTTAATTGTAAACATGATATGTTATATACTTATTCACTGTTACTATTATTTTAGCACTGTACACCTTATTGATGTCCCATGAAGAGGGTTCCAGATGAGAGCTCACTCACTGAGTTTTAGTTACAAAACTCACCCTTCTGTTTCCTTGCACTTTTTATAGATATTGTAGCTGCTGAAGGTACTTCTACACTATTTCTTCCCAGCAGCGTTAGATTTCAGTGCTAAGCTTATTAGGTGAGATGTCTAGTATTCTATTCTAGATATGCTCCAGTGAAGTACAGGCAGGATCTCGAGCTGTAGAGCATGACTTCATTTTGCATAGTTTTATATTTTAAGATCATGGTTGAACTGAATAAACCATATTTTCATAGACATGATTTATGTAAAAGTCTTAATGCATATTTTTTTATGATTATGATATTAGCCTTTGTACATTGTGGTTTACGAATATCACCTTCAAAATAGGTGATTTGTACAATGAAATAGAATTATCTTATAGGCTTCCACAATTCAAACGTGCATATAGGATAATACAGGTCACAAGGCTTACGTGGGAATGGGGTTTCTCACTTGCCGGTCACGTACCCGAAGTGGGTTGTGACAGGTGGAAATAAGCAAGGTTAGATTGGCCTATTACTTGGTATAGATTTGTTTTATAACATTTGCTTGATCTTTTTAAAAGCATGACCTAAAGCAATAGCCTATTTAAAAGTCTACTCAATTATAAATTTTTTAAATAAACCAAAACTTATACTCTTAAATAAGATAAAAGACTTCTAAGTATGTCAAAAAATATAATTTTAAATAAATTAAAAGGCTCTTTAAATAAGTTAAAGGTATACTTTTAAATAGATTAAAATATTTCTATTATTATTTGATTTTTTGGAAAAATAATAATAGTGATAACATAAATAGGTCATGTTGTTAGACCCAATAGTTTTATTGTCCGTAGTCCGACCAATTTAGCTAAAATTAATTTTTTGAAATCTTTTAACCTAAATTATTTACAAAATAAGCTCAACCAAACTATGTAGACTGTAGATTAGGCTGAAGTCACCTGACCTATTTTCACTTCTATTATTTATGTGGTGGGATGGCAGTTTACTTTTTATTTTCTCATTATCATTTATAATCTGTATTTATAACTTATTCTATCCATATGGTTTTTTTTTTTGTAGTTATTGTACTTCCATTAAACATATTAAATATTAAATATAAAATTTTATAATCTATTTATATTTTCTCCATATAAATTTGAAAAATATTGTTATGATATCAAATCAAATTAAGGAGACAAACAAAAAAAAAAAATTTTATGCATGATCTTTACTAAATTTAAAAAATACTGAGCAATTAGTTTTTTATTTTTTTCAACTTGAATATAGTTAATTACATTCAGTATAAAATTTTCATTTTTTTCGTTGATCTTTACATACAATGCGAATAAACAATTTTCATGTTATCTATGTTCTTATTCAGAAATTAAATTATTCTGTTAACAAAGAAAAACTTTAAAAATTAAATTAAATATAGAAAAAATCAGTTCTTATATTATAGTATGCAACAAATATATTATTTTGTAATAAATTAATATATATAAATTTTAATAATTGGTCTTTTATTAAAAAGTAAAATAATAAGCATGATGCATTAAAACAACTGTTAATCCAGATCCTATATATTGTAAAAATGGTTACAATCCTCTGTTAAATATTAGCTTCAGTTCTGACCCAAGAATAAAATATTAGCTTCAATACTTATATTTTGTTCACTGTACGGCCAATTTCATTGTACTCTAAAATTTCAATGCGTAAAACCCAAAGAATTAATTTATATATGAATAATAGAAGTTTTGAGTGGGTCAAATTTACTATTTCAAAACATCAATTGTTTAGCAGTTCAAACTGTAAACAGGTTGCAACAATGCCAATCCAACAATAGTAACGAGTGGGTCTATGATGGACCAATCCTTTGGATGTTCATGCTAAAATGTGCCCATCTTCATTCGCCAATGCTCAAAATTGCTATGGAAAAAATGTCAATAAGACATTAAATGTTGAATGTGACATATCGGGTCTGATTTTCAGAACCCTGATGCCTAATATTGTATAGGCAAACAGTGGTGGTTCCTCTTAGAGCTTAAGGGGTAGTGTCCGTAAAAGGTAATAATTTTATTTGTAAATGTATGTATATATTGTTTATTTTCCCTCAAAAATTTGCTTTATTCATTTTTATAAATATATTTTATATAATTAGATGTTAAAATATTATAAAGGATAATATTATATATATTTCTTTTATTTTGATTGTGAAATATTTATTTTCATTTATATATTTTGATTTATATTTAAATTTTTAGATTACAATAAAAAATAGAAACATAAGTATTATTTTTATACACAATAAATTATCAGCCTCTTTCATAAAAATGGTCTAGCTTCGCCTTGGAGACAGATCTCTAACTTTTTGCGAAGGTTAAAGCAAGCTTATGTCAAACCAACCCAATATTTATGTTGGGAACGTAGCAAACATAGTTTTAGTGTATTGCCTTGGAAAAAAGAAAAAGCAAAGCAAGATAGCCTACAACCGATTAAAAGTAAGGGACCTCGGTGAGCCAAAACAATCGAGCCTCACCTTAGAAGCCATCTTGTTCTATTCATCCATTTGAGATCAAATTATCACTATTTTTCTTTCTCCAATGCTCCTAAAAAAATTAAAGGTATCGGATTTTTTTTTATTTATAGTTAAGAATAAGTTAGATGTTTCCAATAACACAAATAATTAAATCTATAAATTCAATAACTAAATCACAATCATTGAAGACATAAGGGTTCTAGATACTAAAAGAAAATCCCTATTCATAAAGTAAAATAATTTGTGCTCATTAAGCTACATTGTTTTGAAAAAATATGGAATTAAAATTTTGAGGCCGAGAACATAAAGCTTCGGAAAAAATGGAAAAAGAAGACAATTATCTGGTGTTGTGGTTAAAGGAAAATATTCATTCCATTCACTTAATCTTTAATTCTTAAGAAATCACAAAAAAAAAACTTTAGTAGATATAACTCTCTTAACACCATACCCCAAGTTCGAAATCAAAACCATTTATTAAAAAAATCAACTTTTTGAGGTTAGTTGTCGGGAATAATTGTGCGCCTTTTATCTAATATTATCGAAATTACATTCATTAACAAAACAATATCATTTTCCAGCAAGACTAGTAATCTTGGTTGGCCCGAGGAAATCCATACGTAAAAGCTCAAGTGGCTTAATGGTTGAAACGACATTTTGTTCTGGAAAGAAGTTTTGTTTTGCTTGCCTTTGTATAGACTACTACTCAACACTTATGCTACTCATCATATCCTCTATGTCCACATTTATTATTTTTCTCTTCATCTCCTGCAAAAGCTCCAAATCTTCCAAGCTTCCACCAGGGCTTCAACCCTATCCTATCATCGGAAACATCTTGGAGCTAATTGGCAACAATGCTCTCCACTCATTTACTTAACTTTCCAAAATTTATGGACCTATAATGACTCACAAGTTGGGCACAATAACCACCATATTGATTTCTTCTTCAGAAATAGCTAAAGAAGTGCTCCATACAAAGGACATTACATTTTCTAGTAGGATAGTCCCATATGCCTCTAAGGCATTGGACCATCACAAAGTTTCAATTGCATGCCTGCCCATATCAACCAACTGGAGGACCATTAGAAAAGTTTGTGCCACAAAAATATTCTTCCCCCAACAGCTAGATTCTTAACAATTCCTCCGCAAGAAAAAGGTACAAGACTTGCTAGATTATGTGCATGAATGTAACGAGAAAGTTGAAGCCTTTGATTTTGGTGAGGCAATCTTCACAACAGTTCTCAACTCCATTTCAAACACTTTCTTCTCCTTGGATTTGTTTCATTATCATGCATCTAATAATAATCATAATTCTCACAACAACCAATTTAAGGAAATCATATTTGACATCATGAAAGAAGTTGGAAGGCCTAATGTTGTAGACTTCTTCCTTTTCCTTATATTATTTTATCCACAAGGTGCAAGGCCAAGGAGGAGAAATCATTATAAAAATTTGCTTGCATCTTTTTATGATGTTATAGAAGAAAGAATGCGTTGAAGAGCTTCAGAATCTAAGGAATGCAACGACATGTTAGATTCCCTCCTAAACTTTAACAAAGAAGATAGTATTTCACAAGAGTGATATTAGATTTACAATAAGATTGTATAATAAATACACACTACATATTTTATTACCATTGAATTTAATGAATGAGTGAGATGAGTGAGGATTAAACATTACATCCAATGGTAATAAGGTGCGTGATTTGTATTTATTTTGCAATTTAATTATACACTAAATATTTTTCATTTTGCAACTAAGCCGCAATGATATTTTACATTTATTTGGGGTGAGTATTTCAATCTACCTTCCATATTAAGATATTGTTTCCAAATTCTCTTGAAATACTTGTGATTTTTGGTGAAGATTTACGTTGCATTAATAATATATTTTACTTTTCTATTTTACCGTTTTAAGCTCTTGTTAACTAGCAATGAGTAAGTTCATCACTCCAAAATTAATATGTTCAGTCGTAACAACATAAATCTACATGACTGATTGATTGGACAGTATTCTTTTATGTATAAGTAAATTGTGACCCCATTTATGTTCTTTTATTTTGCAGAATTTGGCTTACAAAACAGAAGAATTTCATCATATGTATTATCAAATTTTTTGGAGGGTAGATTTGGGTAGACAATTTTTTTTAAAAAAAAAGGGACAACTGCCTATTAGAGGCATGGAATATTGATTGAAAATTAGGGGCATCTTTTTTTGTTTTTCCCTCTTTTTTCTCGTCAGTTCTCTTGGGAGCTATTATGGTGTACTGTTATTTAATGGGATAATTACAGGAACCTCCCCTAAGTTCCTTCAATATTACATTTACCCCCTTCTAATTTTTAAAATTACATTCAACTCCCTTATTTTTAATTAATTTACGAAGTTACCCTTTATTAAAAAATACACTATCTTCTTCCTCCCTACCTCATCAACCCTCCACCCAACAACAACCATTGCCACCTTAAAAATGCCTTGCTCGTGTTCTCGGTAGGGATGGTAGCAGCCTTCGCCGCTGTGTTGGGCTGGAGCGGAAGCACGAAGGCACCTTCCCCAATGCACTCACCATCCCCACCCACATGACCTTCCATCTCAACCATGAAATATCGCCGCCTTGGGCACCCTTCCATCATCGCAACACCACTTGCAAGCCTCCGTGAGCTACCACTGCAGCACCACGTGAGCACCCTTCCATCAACGCATTTCCCTTGTTTTGAATTTTTTTCGGTTGTGCCTTTCTCTTGTTTTTGGGGATGTCGATTTCCATAGAGATAGCAAACCCCCTCCATGGATCCTTCATTCCCCACTTGTTCAAGACAATCAATGTAAACCCATATCCTGCTGACTTGCTCTATTTTTTTCCTTCTCACTCTTCACATTCAAGCACACATGCATACATGTATTGTACCCAGACAAAAAATATTATCAGGGTTATGTTCTTCAATCGTGCTGCCACGGTGGTACCTGATAGCTGCTCGCGACGATTTAGAAGGGAATCTTCATGTCCTGCTTCACCGGGAGCAATGGGCCAAGTATAAGCTCGGTTTACTTTGTGTTGTTGGAAGTTTGGATCCGCTAAGGATAAAAGCAAGGTGTTGGTGTTTTTAAGGTGGCGGTGGCTGGTGGGTGGAGGGTTTGATGGGCTGGGGAGGAAGAAGATAATGTTTTTATTATTATTATTATTAGTAAAGGGTAACTTGGTAAATTAATTAAAAATAAGGGAGGTGAATGTAACTTTAAAAATTAGAAGGGGGTAAATGTAATAGTGAAGGAACTCAGGAGAGGTTCCTGTAATTACCCCTTATTTAATTGGTGGAGCAGATCAGGTCAATCCATGGATGATGCCACGTGAAACATTGTTCATTGTTGGGTTTCGAGCCATGGAAAGGTTGTTGGGGGCTTTGGTCCTATCAGGAAATTGTGTGGTTAAGACTTTGGACTATTTAATGGTCAGGAACAATATTATTTTTTATGGTGAAAATAAAAATTAGAATAAATAATCATTTTCATCTTGATAATATTTTTTATATCAATTTAATCTAAACTTTTTTATTTTAACATTAACTTAGTCATTTTATTAGATTTATATTTTGATTAAATGACTAAATTAATATTAAAATAAAAATATTATGATTGAATTGATATCAAAATTAAAAATATTATAACTAAATTGATATAAAAATTTTATTGGGATCCAATTAAGTTAAAAAAGATTTGATTCGATCAAATTGACATAAAATTAAAACATTCAGCGGAAAAGTTGTTTACTCTAAAACTACAAATGGCCATTTTTCGCACTGAGGTTAAAGTAAAATAAAGTAATTTCATTTTATCATTGTCTGGTTGTAATTGATCACATTGATGAGAATATATTATATTTATGTAGATAGTTAATCAATCATTTGGGTTCTTCTTCATCTTTTAAATTTCACTCATAACCAACTTCTAATTAATGTTACAAATATATATTAGTGGGGGTGAGACATAACTATAGCTTCCTGTGGTTTATCCAAGGTTTATCAATTGTTCTCATGTTGATTTTCCGTTGAACAAACTTCATTTTCACCAAGTAAACAATCTCATAGACTTCATATTTACTTGGTGTTACACCAGGATTTATTTGTAGCTGGGATAGACACAATATCATGTACATTGGTGCGGGCAATGGCTGAGTTGTTACACAACCCTGTAAAATTGATAAGACTTAGAGAAGAACTTAATCAAATTCTTGGCAAATTTGGGCAAATGCAAGAGACTCATACCTCAAGGTTCCCTTACCTTAATGCGGTGGTGAAAGAAACTTTACGGCTTCACCCACCAACACCATTTCTATTACTTCACAAGGCAAATGATGATGTTGAGTTAGCTGGTTTCAAAGTGCCCAAAAATACATAAATCCTAATAAATGCTTGGTCAATTGGACGAGACTCAAACATTCGGAGTACTAATCCAAATTCATTTGAACCTAAAAGGTTCTTGTAGAGTGAAATTGATTTTAAAAGCAAGGATTTTAAATTTATCCCATTTGGTGACTGCAGAAGAATTTGCCCTGGATCACCTTTAGCTTCTAAGGCCATGAACTTCATATTGGCCTCTCTTTTGTATCACTTTGTTTGGAAGCTTGCTGATGAGATAAAACCAAAGGATATGGATATGGGTCAAACTTATGGGATTATATTACATAAGGCTCAACCTCTCTGGGTTGTTCCCATAAATGTTTAGCTCCTAATATAAATATTCAATTAGCAAGCATGGCATGCATATGATGCTTTTTAATTCGTGGCTTGGTTGAGATATTATTGTTAATCTCATGTGGTAATGAAGTAAAGTGTGGCATTACGTTTTTTTTATTTCTTTTATTTCTGTTTGACTAAGTAAGTAAGAGAGCATTTCTCTTATTTTATCCTCAATTTTCCCTACTGGTTATTTCAAGTCAAATTTTTCTTTATTAACACGTTTCACATGAGCATTATTAATCATCGTTCATTAGTTAGCCACATATTCAACTGTAGACTAATTTTTTTTTACCCTCATTCTTTTCATAATCAACTTTTTTCTCCTCGACAATCATCCATCCTTGGAAATTCACATTTGTTTTATGCCAACAGTTCTTCATTTGATCATATCCGACTATAGGATGCAAAACTCTAAACCTTCCAAGCTTTTGCCAGGTCTTTCCCTCTATCCTATCTGAGGAAACATCTTGGAGGTCCTCGGCAGCAATTATCAACTCATTTACTTTCTAAATCTCATGGACCTATAATGATTGTCAAGTAGGGTAGTTTAACCACCATTGTGATTTCTTCCCTAGAAATAGCCAGAGAAGCATTTCATACAAATAGTACAATCTGTTCTGGCAGAAAAATCTCAAATAGCATGTGGATACTACTTGAGGACTACTGCAAAACTTAAATGATTTGGATGCTGGTGGCGTCAGCTAAGTGGGTAAGCCTTCTCCTATCAACAGCTACACTCTACACAATTCATCCGCAAAAGAAAGGTTCAAGACTTGCTCGATTATTTGCATAAATGCTGCAAGAAAGGTGAAGCTTTGCAACATTCTCACCTTGAAAATAATCTAGTGATCCAACTTCATTCTTTATTGATGTTATACCAAGATATATTTATATCTGGCATAGATACAACATCAAGCACACTAGAATTGGCAATGACAGAGTTGATGTGTGTAACCCAGAAAAATTGTTTAAAGTTAGAGAGGAACTTCAACGTATGCTTGGAAAACATGAATGAGGTATGTTTGAGGTGATAATCTTATTGAAGAAAATATATCTATAATTGAACTATAAAAACCTCACATCTTGTTTACCTTGCAAATATCAAAATTGGATATGAAAATTTTACACGTGCAGAATCATCCATGTATAAAATTTCTCTTCATTTTTACAACCAAACCAAACATACTTGAAAATTCTAGTAACGGGAGTAATAACAATTTGTGATCATCCTACTTCTGTGAATTGTTACACATTTTAACATCAACAAGTAGTAGTGAAAGATTATTTTACCCGCATAAAATTAACTACACAACTGACAAAGGCTTGCATTGTGTCTTTTGATATAAGAGAATCCAAGTTCAATTCACAAGATAACATTAAAGTCATCAACATCTCTTGTAATTAAATCATCTAATAAAAGATGCAATACAACTTAGATGTTATGCAATTACTAACATGAGAATTTAAGTAGAATTTGCTTCTGCAGATATCATCTTCATTGTTATACTTGCATGGGAATAGCTTGGAGAGGCAGAGCCATATGCAAGGTAAGCCCAAATTTCTCATACATATCCAAGTCCTCTGCCTTTAGCCCATTCACTAGCTGCCAATCATAGCCATGTAGAAGAGAGACCAACACAGTGTGCACAGTCCTATAAGCCAATGGCAATCCTGGACACATCCTTCTTCCAGTACCAAAGGGAATTAACTCAAAATCTTGGCCTTTAAAATCAATCTCACTCTCTAAGAATCTTTCTGGCATGAACTCATTTGGGTTTGTCCAAATACTTGAATCTCTCCCCATAGCCCATGCATTAACTAGAACTTGTGCACTTTTAGGCACCATGTAACCACGTAGCTCAACATTATCTTCTGACTTGTGTGGCACTAATGATGGGGCAGGAGGGAGCAAGCGGGAAGTTTCCTTCACCACTGCCCTTAGGAAAGGTAGCCCTGAAATTTATGATTCCTCAAGTTGTTGTTCATCTTTGCCAATGACATGTTGAAGCTCATTTCTAACCTTTTCTAGTTTTTCTAGGTGATGTAATAGCTCTGTCATTGCCCATTCTATGGTGATTGTTGTTGTGTCTATGCCAGCTACAAATAAAACCTGAGTTGATCAATTACCAAGAATACAAAAGATGAAATATCTGCAAGATATAGTGTAGTTTTTGTTGCTGTAAAGAAAAAAAATAAATTAATAGTTCTGCTCTCTAAAATCATAGTCTTGTATTACGTTGGATCATATAATTTGGGGCTTTTGGCACACTAAAGAAATTTTAGGGATTAACACAAAAACTTTTTAAAATTCGATTTGTGCCTATTATGAATAATTCATCAATTTCAAAAACAAAATGAATTAAAGAAGCTATATATCTTCGACGACAAAAAATACCAAAAAAGAAGTAGTCTTTGTAAGAGTTTCATTTTTTTCATTGTTCTTTACATATCATGCGAATAAACAATTTTCATATTATCTATGTTCTTATTCAAAAATTAAACTATTCTATTGACAAAGGAAAACTTTAAAATAAAATTAAATATAGAAAAAAAAATCAATTCTTATATTATCACATGCAAAAGATATATTATTTTGTAATAAATTAATATATAACTTGTAATAATTGGTCTTTTAGTAAAAAGTAAAATAATAAGCATGATGCATTAAAATAACTTTTAATCCAAATCCTATATATTGTAAAAATTGCTACAATCCTCTGTCAAATGCTAGCTTTGGTTCAGACCCAAAAATAAAATAGTAGCTTCAGTACTTATATTTTGTTCACTGTACAGCCAATTTCAATATACTTTGACCCATAGAAAAATTTCAATGTGCAAAACCCAGAGAATTGGGTTATACATGAATAATAGAAGCTTTGGCTGGGTCAAATTTACAATTTCAGAACATTAATTGTTTACCAGTTCAAACTGTAAGCAGGTTGTAACAATGCCTATCAACAGTAGTAACAAGTGGGTCCATGATGGACCAATCTTTTGGATGTCCGTGCTAAAATGCGCCCATCCATTCGCACCATGCTCAAAAATTATTATGGCAAAAATGTCAGTACTGACAAGACATTAAATGTTGAATGCAACATGTCGACACTGACATATCATTAAATATTGAATAATAGAATATATATATATATATATATATATATATATATATATATATATATTATATATTAATTATATTCCAACTAAACACTCATTAAACTAGCTTATAAAGTGATATAAGCATTCTAAAGTTTTTATCAAATAAGATCAATGGTCCTAGCTTCAAAAGAAATTTGAAGATTTCTCCTGAGATGTTTTTCAATTTACATGGAATGTTGATTGAAAATTAGGGGCACCTTTTTTTTTTTTCTCTTCTTTTTCCTTGTCAGTTCTCTTGGGAGTTATTATGGTGTACTGTACTACTGTTATTTAATTGGTGGGGCAGGTCAGGTCAATTCATGGATGATGCCACGTGAAACATTGTTCATTGTTGGGTTTCGAGTTATGGCTAGGTTGTTGGGGGCTTTGATACTAACAAGAAATTGTGTGGTATAGACTTTGGACTATTTAATGGTCAGGAATAACATTATTTTTTATGGTGAAAATAAAAATTAGAATAAATAATCATTTTCATCTTGATAAAAAAAATTTATATCAATTTAATCTAGATTTTTTATTTTAAAATTAATTTAATTTTTTGTTAAATTTATATTTAGATTAAATGACTAAATTGAATATTAAAATAAAAAAATATTATGATTGAATTGATATAAAATCTAAAAATATTATGACTAAATCAATTTAAAAATTTTATTAGGATTCAATTAAGGTAAACAAATTTGATTCGATGAAATTGATATAAAATTAAAAATATTAGGGGGAAAAAGTTATGTACTCTAAAACTACAAATAGCCGCTTTTGACACTAGGGTTGAAGTAAAATAAAGTAATTTAATTTTATCATTGTCTGGTTATAATTGATCACATTAATAAGAATATATTATATTTAAGTAGATTATTAATTAATCATTTAGGTTCTTTTTCGTCTTTTAAATTTCAATCATAACGAACTTCTAATTAATGTTACAACTATATATTAGTGGGGATGAGACATAACTATAGCTTCCTGTGGGTTATCTAAGGTCTATCAATTTTGCTTGCGTTGATTTTCCTTTGAACAAACTTCATTTTCACCAAGGAAACAGTCTCATGGACTTCATTGTTACTTGGTGTTACACCAGGATTTATTTGTAGCTGGGATAGACACAACATCATACACATTGGTGTGGGTAATGACAGAGTTATTACACAACCCTATAAAATTGATAAGAATTAGAGAAGAACTTGATCAAATTCTTAGCAAATTTGGGCAAGTAAAAGAGACTCATACCTCAAGGTTCCCTTAGATTAATGCAGTGGTGAAAGAAACTTTGCGGCTTCACCCACCAGCACCATTTCTATTACCTCACAAGGCAAATGATGATGTTGAGTTAGCTGGTTTCATAGTGCCCGTAAATGCACAAATCCTAATAAATGCTTGGTCAATTGGATGAGACTCAAACATTTGGAGTACTAATCCAAATTCATTTGAACCTAAAAGGTTTTTGGAGAGTGAAATTGATTTTAAAGGCAAGGATTTTGAATTTATCCCATTTGGTGCAGGTAGAAGAATTTGCCCTGGACTGCCTTTAGCTTCTAAGGCCATGAACTTCATATGGGCCTCTCTTTTGCATCACTTTGATTGGAAGCTTGCTGATGAGCTAAACCAAATGATATGGATATGGGTCAAACTTAGGGGATTGTATTACATAAGGCTCAACCGCTCTAGGTTGTTCCCATAAAGATTCAATTAGCAAATATGGCACGCATGTGATGCTTTTTAATTTGGGCGTGGTTGAGATATTATTGTGAATCTCATGTAGTAAATGAAGTAGAGTGTAGCATTACATTTTTTTCAATCTCTTTCATTTCTATTTGACTAAATAAGCAAGAGAGTGTTTCTCTTATTTCCCTCTCATGACTATTTCAGGTCAATTTTTTCTTTATTAACACATTTCACATGAGCGTTATTAATCACTACTCATTAATTAGCCACATATTCAACTCTAGGCTAATTATTTTTACCTTTATTCTTTTCATCATCGACCTTTTTCTCCTCGACTATCATCCATCCTCTAAAATTCACACTTGTTTTCGTGCCAACGGTTCTTCATTTAATCATATTCGCCTAAGCTTTCGCCAAGTCCTTCCCTTTATCTTATCAGAGGAGACATCTTGGAGCTCCTCTGCAGCACTTCTCGAGTCATTTACTTTCTATAGCACATGGACCTATAAGGACTGTCAAGAAGGGTAGTATAACCACCATTGTGATTTCTTCTCCAGAAATAGCCGGAGAGGCATTTCATACAAATGGTACAATCTTTTATAGTAGAAAAATCCCGAATAGCACGTGGATACTACTTGAGGACTACTGTTGGTGGCATCAGCTATGTGGATAAGCCTTCTCCCCTTAACAGCTAGACTCTACACAATTCATCTACAAAAGAAAGGTTCAAGACTTGCTCAATTATTTGCATGAATGTTGCAAGAAAGGTGAAGCTTTGCATCATTCCCACCTTGAAAATAATCTAGTGGTCAAACTTCATTCTTTATTGATGTTATACCAGGATATGTTGATATCTGGGATAGATACAACAATAAGCACTCTGGAATGGACAATGACAGTGTTGATGTGTGTAACCCAAAAATATTGTTTAATGTAACATCCCCTGCTACTTTATGGATTGACGATTAACCCCACAAACCAACACGGGTCTTTTCAGCATGCTTTGTCTTCACTCACACGCTTCCTGAGAAAACTTCCCAGGAGGTCACTTATCCCAAAATTACCCCAGGTCAAGCATGCTTAACTGTGGAGTTCTTTAAGTTTAGGCTACCGAAAACAAGATGCACGTAATGCCCGGGGACGAGGATGAGGAGTGATCGCCGGTGTAAAGAGGGCACGGACAAGAAGCGGCTCCTCGCAAGGTCCTCTAAGCGGAGGGGTACATGAATGAACCGATTACACACCCGAATGAGAGGGATCCTGAGGTTGTATAGGTATGGGACTATACAGTTGAGGAGGGCTTATATGAATTGATTTGTACTACCTATATCAACAAGATGCATCTTCTTTTCGGTAGCCTAAACTTAAAGAACTCCACAGTTAAACGTGCTTGACCTGGGGTAATTTTGGGATGGGTGACCTCCTGGGAAGTTTTCTCAGGAAGCGTGTGAGTGAGGACAAAGCATGCTGAAAAGACCCGTGTTGGTTTGTGGGATTAGTCGTCAATCCATAAAGTAGCAGGGGATGTTACATTTAAAGTTAGAGAGGAACTTCAACATGTGCTTGGAAAACATGGATGAGGTATGTTTGAGGTGATAGTCTTATTGGGGGAAATATATATCTAATCGAACTATAAAACCATCACATCTTGTTTACCTTGCAAAAATCAAAACCGGATATGAAAATCTTACACGCGCAAAATCGTCTATGTATAAGAATTTGCTTCATTTTTACATCCAAACCAAACAAACTTGTAATCATCTTACTTTTGTGAATTGTTACACATTTTAACATCAACAAGTAGCAGTGAAAAATTACTTTACCCCTATAAAATTAACTACACAACTGGGAAAGGCTTGCATTATGTCTGTTGATATAATAGAATCCAAGTTCAGTTCACAAGATAACATTAAAGTCATCAAAGTCTCTGTAGGTATCACCTTGGATGGGATACAACTTGGATGTTATACAATTACTAACATGAGAATTTAAGTAGAATTTGCTTCTGCAGATATCACCTTCATTGTCATACTTGCATGGGAATAACTTGAAGAGGCTGAGCCTTATGCAAGGTAAGCCCAAATTTCTCAGACATATCCAAGGCCTCTACCTTTAGCCCATTCACTAGCTTCCAACCATAGCCGTGTAGAAGAGAGACCAACATAGTGTGCACAGTCCTATAAGCCAATGGCAATCCTGGGCACATCCTTCTTCCAGCACCAAAGGGAATTAAATCAAAATCTTGGCCTTTAAAATCGATCTCACTCTCTAAGAATCTTTCCGGCATGAACTCATTTGGGTTTGTCCAAATACTTGAATCTCTCCCCATAGCCCATGCATTAACTATAACTTGTGCATTTTTAGGCACCATGTAACCACATAACTCAACATTATCTTCTGACTTGTGTGGCACTAATAATGGGGTAGGAGGGTGCAAGCGAAAAGTTTCCTTCACCACTGCCCTTAGGAAAGGTAGCTCTGAAATTTGTGATTCCTCAAATTGTTGTTCATCTTTGCCAATGACATGTTGAAGCTCATTTCTAACCTTTTCTAGTTGTTCTGGGTGACATAATAGCTCTGCCATTGCCCATTCTATGGTGATTGTTGTTGTGTCTATGCCAGCCACAAATAAAACCTGACATGATCAATTAGCAAGAATACAAAAGATGAAATATCTATAAGATATACTATCGTTTTTGTTGGTGTAAAGAAAAAAAATAAATGAAGTTGTAACTATATAGAAATAGCTTGTGGGTGACTTGGATGTTAGAATTATCAAACAATTCTTGTATGGAGAAATTCTTTAGTGTTCAGAGAGCTATATTTGCTCTATTTTATTTAATAAATCACATATAAATTATTATTTAAATATGCAAGAAAAATAAAAGACAACAATCCACAAAATTAATGCGTTATTTATTTGTTAGGATCAAATTGATGTTAAAATTTTTGTTAAAATGTTAAGATAAAAAAAATATTTACTCTAAAATATACAGTATCATTTACTAATCTCAGGATAAAAAAGTATGTCTCTTGCTATTAAAAACATTGAATTTTGTGGACAAGATATATACTGACCAGAAGTAAATGCAATACATGGAGGCGGGTCACTTGAGAACTGTCTTCTAACATAACGTCTAGGACAGAATCTAACACATCTTTGCATGTTTTGGGTTTCATTTCTAGAGCCCTTAAACGTAATCTTTCGTCTACAATACCATCAAACATAGCAAACAACTTTCCAAAATATTTGGTCATTCTTGCACGAGCACCTTGTGGATCAAGCATACGCAAGATTGGGAACATGTCCACAACATTAGGCTTCCCAGCTTCTTCCGTGATACCGGAAATGATATCCTTGAACTCTTGAGTCTTGTCAGAAGTGTAACGAGCCAAATCCATAGAAAAGAAAGTGTTTGATATGGAATTAAGCACGGTTGTAAATAAAGCCTCACCAATATCCAAAGCTTCACCTCTCTTGCACTTTTCCTTGACATAATCCATCAATTCTTGCACTTTCCTTTGACGAAGGACTTGTGTGGAATCAAGTTGTTGTGAAGAGAACACTTTTGTAGCGCAAACTCTCCTAAGTGTTTTCCATTGAGCTGAAGGTTGCATCCACCCCATTGAATACATGTGGTGGTCAAGTGATGTAATAGTATCTGGGACTGTTCTATAAGAGGAAATTTGGTCATTTTTGTGCAGTACTTCTTTCGCTAATTGTGGAGAGGAAATAACTATGGTGGTTTTGCTACCGAGTTTTAGGCTAATTATGGGTCCATAAGTTTGAGAAAGCTTAGCAAGTGCTTGGTGAGGGTGGCTACCAAGTTCCAAGATGTTTCCTATGATAGGTAAAGGTCTAGGCCCTGGTGGAAGTTTAGGGGATTTGGGTGTTTTGATGCCAAAGTTGGATATGAGGACATGAATTAGAGCACAAACAAAGGTAGTTAGCAGAACAAGTGCAAGGTAATCCATGGTTATTGGTTTGCAAATCTCATTCCTCTGGCTAGTTTTTGTACATGGAAACACCTAGCTCTAGTCAAAATCAGCAAATTAAGGCAAGAAGTTACGTATGATAGTGGGTGTTTATATACTTATATCTATATTGTTTTCATATTTAGATCTATTGACTTTGGGAAAGTTATTAGGTGCTATATAGAATGTGATGTATTGTCCTTACTAGAAGACTTTCTTCGGTGAAAAAACGTAATGATGTGGTTATATATAAGGATTATGATACATTGCGATAAAATACATAATCTAAAGATAATTATGTAGAATGCCATATAAAAATATCAAAACTGATAATTGATATTTATCCAACGTACGCTGGCAACTGGTATCATCTGGGATGCAGACCTCGATCACACTCATACGTGTTTCGACTTCTTATGGTGTGAGAAGACTAGAGTTACAGAGGTGGACCACATTATGGCCAAGGCTTATGGTACACCAAGCAAATGTATAACAGAAACTGGATATTTAGCCACATTAAACTTGTGTGGCTAAATTAATATGTATCTAGTAACACTTGTTCAACATTTAATCACATTTACTGAAAGTAACTTAATGATTAATGTGGGTACCCCTTATTTTGCCATGTGTATCACAGACAAAATTTAAATAAGCTACCATATTGGTAATAATCTTAACATAGGCAACACGTTCTATAAATGTGGTTAAAGTAACATGCAATTACCATACTTTTCAACATTCAATCACATTATCAGATATGATTAAATAATTAATATGTGATACACCTTATTTTATTTGGTGTAACATAGACAATACCAGAATAAAATATCAGTTTGGCTGGTAACGTAATAATCATAATGGTCGCGACAAATACGAAGGAACTCGTTCAATTACATATATAGAGGGAGATGTCATGATGAAAAGACAAAAATGAAAGTGTATTAAATAGCTAATAAAAGGTTAAATTATAATTTAAAAATTTTATTTAATTACATTATTGACTATAAAGTCTCTTGCTGCTAGTTTTTCAGAAAAAAAAAATGAGCATTTGTTGTCTCGCGACCAATATTTCCTGGCGCAAGCATTTATCCAATAAGAGTCTCCTATTGCTAGTCAATGAGTGCTTATACAAATTTTTTATATATACGTGTTGCTTTTCTTTATGGAAATTTTATAATTCGAATTGTTTAATTTTGTAGTCTCAACCCGCAATGATTTGTTGACATGCAATTGGTTTATCACTCATCAGTAATACTTAACATTGTAATGAGTCGATCGAGTTTGAACCATATTAATTGATGTTTAATAAATTTCAGATATTGGTAATTAGAACTAATTGTTGGGACAAGAGTGTTTCGGCCTGAGATGATCCTGCTGAAGCTGCTTTGCGTCTCTTTTGTGCTTCTTTGTAATGTCTCTACTAAGGTTTGGGTGGGTTTGGGAAGGATTTTGGGCTCAGATCACTCATTCAATTAGTGGATTGGGTTTGGTTAGATCTGTTTGAGCAAATTTTTTCTTTCAATCCGATCCAATCGAATCCATTCATGAATGGTTTGCGTTAGGCTAAACCTGTGGATTTAATATACTGTAAAAATATTTTCTGTCAATATATATAATTAAATATTTATCTTGTAACAAATACGATGTATAAATTTAAAGGAGCATATATAACATGGGTTCATTGGAATATTAAATTGATAAAACATTATGTTGTTTTGAACCAAAAAATGATTGTTAATCACTTATTTTTCATTGGCACATTTGTATTTTATCTTAAGAAAATTATAAAAGACATGGTGCGGTATAAAACGATAAACATATACATTATTATAATATTATTATTGGGTGGGATTTGTTGGGTTGGGTGTTTGAACATTTACAAATCCACAACCCAACTGATACGCTTGTGGGTTAGGATTTTCAACCCAATCCAACATGTATTTTTTTGGGTTGGGCCAAAACCTATAGATTTGTTTGTTTGGCCAACCTGATAGACACCCTTCTCTATTGGCTTTTGTCCTCTTTTTCATTTATTTATTTATTTAGTTATTTGCTCAAAGTTCTGATTTTGGTTCGTAGATTTGTATTGTTTTTTATGGTTGCGTTTGTCATTTTATTTCAGAAATATAGGAACAATTTGTCCCAATATCATGTTTGGTGATAGAGATAAGGTATAAGGACAAAATTTTTTTGTCACAAATATAAAAATTCTCTGTATTTCTATCTCTCTAAAAAGTGGGGATAATGGGGACAGAACACAGAGACAGAAACCTTTGATGATTGTCAGATCACCAATCAACCGCTAACCGTTATCGGTCAACGAAAACAGTTATTATGTCTTGTACTCTACAACCAAACATGATACACAAACATAATTTTTTATATCTCCATCTCTACTATATTTTCTGTTCCAGGACGGTAAACAAACGCTATCTATGTGCACGGCCTTCAGTCTGACTTTGTTTCTGTTTTGTGTGTACCTCTGTCGCACCCCTTGGGCTTTCCTGGTTCTATTTTGGGTCCACCATTAGGCATTTCCTGGGTTTGGACATGTTAATTGTAAACAGAAAAATATAAAGGGGAAAAAATCCACTGCGAAAAGAATGTTTCTATGAATTAACACTTTCGAACTTCAGGGGAGAATTTTGACTTTGAGCGTATATATTATATTCAGCGGAATTTGGTTTATGCATCTACCTATCTGGAACTAATCATTTCCCCAGATATCTTTAAATTCTACTAACCAATAATAAGATTCCCATAAGATTCACAAGGAGTATCCCTTCTTTTTAACATTACAAGCTGAACCCAAAGTAAGGACTAAGGAAGTCCTGGCTAGTACAAGTGAAAACATAGTCAAAGTAGAACCTAAAAGTAGCAAAATAAAAACAACAAAAGAAACATAACTAGAAACAATACACAAACTAATCTGCACGATAATAAACTTAGAGCAAACAGAACCAGAACATATGCCAAATGTCTCCACACTAAACACAGTAAAATAAATCCACGCCAAAATCATTAACTGAGGCCGTAGATTATCACCTATCACAAACACAATCCTTATATACAACTTGACATTTCAGCAACCATGGGATGTACAAATGAACGAGCTATCACTGCATCTTCTCAAATGACTCCAGACCGCTGCTATCCCAGAAGATGTACCAGATAAAAAATCACTCAAGCCATTACGTAAAGGAGAATGTGGGAAGACAAGAGAGACAAGGGGAAAAAAAAGACTATATCTTCATGAAAGGGGATGCCAGAATTATTGTGAAAGGGTTGAGCCACATTCATAGCCCGCAGCTGAGAGGAGAAGAGAGGTACTGGTTTCTTGACGGGGTGAGGGGAAGAGGCGCAGCTGCATTACTTAATAATTATGCTTGGATGGGTATAACATGAAGGGGTAGGGCCTTGTGCAAGGTCATCCCAAATTTCTCAGACATGTCCATATCCTCTGCCCTTACCCCATCTGGAAGCTTCCAATCATATCTATATAGAAGAGAAGCTAACACAATGTGAATAGTCCTATAAGCCAATGGCAAACCAGGGCAAATCCTCCTCCCAGCTCCAAAGGGAAGCAACTCAAAATCTTGGCCTTTAAAATCAATGTTATTCTCCAAGAATCTTTCAGGTATGAATTCATCTGCGTTTGTCCAAATACTTGCATCTCTCCCAATGGCCCATACATTAACCATGATTTGTGCATTTTTGGGCACCACATAGCCACGCAGTTCAACATTACTTTCCGACTTGCGCGGCAATAAAAATGGGGTAGGTGCGTGCAAGCGTAAAGTTTCCTTCATCACTGCTCTTAGGTAAGAAAGCTCTGGGATATGTGATTCTTCAAGTTGTTCATCTTTGCCAAGGACCTGTTGAATCTCCTTTCTAACTTTTTCTAGCTTTTCTGGGTTACGTAGCAGCTGTGCCATTGCCCATTCTATGGTGCTTGCTGTTGTATCTACTCCAGCCACAAATAAAGCCTGACATGAAGTTGCAAATAGAATGGAATAAATGTAGCCAATTCCCTTATAATAGTAGAAATGTCTTTTCTTGATGCAAGTAAAATGGAATAAATTATGAAGTTCCAACTCTGGTTTCTATGTTTTTTTTTTTTTTCTAGGGTCAAATTGCAACTCTAGCTGTAGCTTTCCACTTCTTGCTGAGCTCAACATAGAAAACGATGGTCCTAGTTAAAAACTAACGAATGTAAAAAATATATATACTTCAAAAATATGAACAGCTCTTCAAAATTAAAGTATAAATGTTAAAAAAATTCCTTTCCTTCCAACCTCTCTTGTCAGTAATCACTTGATGAATATGCATATTGCTTTAGTTAAGCATATCAAAACAGAGTTCCGAAATATTTCAGTGGTTTCATAATACGAGTGTTTCCACCTTTGAAGAAATCATTAATAATTTTTTGCCATTGTACCCCTTTGAGAGAAAATGTGAAATTAGAGAGAATGAACGGATACCTGCATAACTGTTTAACAAAACAAAGAGATAATTTATATTTGTCTTTTACTTTAATTTTTTAAGAAAATCATTGTTAAGAAAACCGGACCGGACCGGCCGGTCCTACCGGGTTAACCGGGAACCGGCCGCCTGGCCGGTCCGGTTGAGTGGGAAAAACCGGGCCATTTCAGAACCGGTCAAGAACCGGTCAAAACCGGGAAAAACGGCGAACCGGACCGGTCCAACCGGTCCGAAGCTTTTGATTTTTTTTAAATTTTTTTTTTTAGTTTCAAAACTTAAATACCAATATTTTATAACAGTTACAAAGCAAAAATGAAAAAAATGGGTTATATTTATTTTATATATGAAAAAAATACTAATATCCATGAGCTGCTCATCATAAAATTCGCTAGTCATCCAACAAATATTGTTTTCAAATACTTTTATAACCATATTGTATGACTAAAACTAGAAAAATTTTATATGGATTAGGTTTATTTTTATAAATCTATGAATATATATATTTTTTTGTGTTAATTATGTTAATGTTAATGATTTAATATATTTTTTATGTTCTAATTAATTATACATATATATATTTTATTATATTCCGGTTGAACCCCGGTTGAACCTCTACCTTGACCGGTTCGATACCCGGTCCGGTTTTCTTAACCTTGAAGAAAATAATGAAATTTGACTACCATCTTAATTTTTGTGCATTGCCTGAAAATTGCCTATATTATGGAATGCAGAGAATAAATCCGTAAATAAATTAGTATAAACCCCTTTCCCTCTCTGAGTTATGTTCTTGATTATTTATTAATTTGAATTTAAATAAAACTAAATTTGATAGCCAGGATACTAACCAGCAACAGATGCAATACATGGAGTCTACTCAGTTGCGAATTCTCTTCCAACATGAGTTCCACCAGAGAATCCAACACGTCTTGTTGGCTACTCTTGGATTTTACTTCCGAAGCTCTTGTGCGTAACCTTTCCTCTAAAAGCTCATCAAAAAAATTGATCAACTTCTCAACATATTTGCTCATTCTTGCACGCGCACCTTGTGGATCTAACATGCGAAAGATCGGGAAGAAATCCACAACATTAGGCTTTCCACCTACTTCCATGATACCCCAAATGACGTCCATGAACTCCCTAGACTTATCCGAAGTGTAATGTGCCAAATCCTTGGAGAAGAGAGTGTTTGACATGAGGTTAAGCACTGTCGTGAAACAAGCCTCCCCAATATCCAAAGCTTCACCTTTCTTGCACCATTCCTTGACATAACCCATCAAATCTTGAATCTTCCTTTGGCGAAGTACTTTTGTGGAATCAAGCTTTTGGGTTGAGAAAACTTTGGTAACACAAACTTTCCTAAGATTCCTCCACTCAGTTGCTGGCGGCATCCATACCAATGAATGCATGTGGTGGTCAAGTGATGTAACAACATTTGGGATTGTCCTGTAAGCGAAGATTTGGTCATATTTTTGGAGTACTTCTCTGGCTAATTGTGGAGAGGAAATGACAATGGCTGTGTTGCTACCAAGCTTTAGGCTCATTATGGGTCCATAAGTTTCGGAAAGCTTGGTAATTGCCTTGAGAGGGTTACTCCCAAGTTCTAAGATGTTTCCTATGATAGGAAAAGGGCTAGGCCCTGGTGGAAGTTTGGGAGATTTGGGCGTTTTGATGCCCAACTTGGAGATGAGGACATGAATGCTAACACACACAAAGGAAATTAGTAGAAGAACTGCAAGATAGTCCATCGTTACTGACTGCAAGCTTTTCTCCAGTGACTACACATTTCTTTTCCTTGTCTGGGGGAACATATAGCTCTAATCAAAGGTGGATACAATGGTCATTTTCTGGACCTTCTAGAACATATAGCATTTTCCACCGGCAGGAGGTTATTTGTAAGTCTTTGTCAGAAAATATTTTTTATTAATTTTTTTAATTAAGATTTTTTTGAAAAAGTAAAAGCTTATTTATATTTAGATATAATGTTTGTTTATATTTTGACGTAATATTAAAAAAATAAAAAAAATTATAGCTTCTAAAAAATTTATTTTTTATTTTTTCTAATGGTTATGCTTTTACTTAAAAAATTACCCAAATATACAAAAAAAAATCCCTTTTTTAATTTAAAAAACACATTTAAATGAGCTCGGATCATATTTACATGGTTTATGGTTAAAATTTTTTTTTTATTTTTTGGATAAGCAGTACAGAAAATAAAGTTCTCATGAAATATCAACATCTTTTAATCTTTAATATTTATGATCGAATTGTTAATTTTTTAGATTTTAACAAATCAGAATAATGGGAAAAATGACACATTCTTAATAACAAATAATTAAAAATTATTAATATTTTTAAATTTTATAAAAAATATAAAAACAATTACTATATAAAATAATAAAATTAAATAATAATATATTAGATTACAAAATTAACCTATCATAATTTTCAATGTAGTTATTGAATCGGGAACCAATCCTGTGTTCAGTCCACGTTGGTTTGGTTAATAGGGTTGATCATTTTAGTTTTCTTCTTCAAATCTTCTCATTTATTGGAGCCAATGTTCATATTAATTGTGGCTGTAAATTATTTTAGTCTTGATATTATAAAATAAGTCATTTAGTTTTTCAATCCATTGTTACTTAATATTCTATCAATTAAATAATGATATATAATATTAAGTGATTTATTGATATATTTTATATAATTTAACGTAAAATTAAGTTTAGTATCTAAAATTGCACAAAATAATTCATTTAAATATTTTTTTTGAGTCATAAAATCACTCATTTTATACAATTTTAAGTATCGAGTCATTTTGAATTTTATTATATTTTAAATCATATATATTATGTTAAGGTATCACTTAACGTTACATATCATTATTTACTTGACAAAATATTAAATAGAAGTGAAATGATGGATTAAATTCACACATATTTTATAAGGTTATGAACTAACTTGATTCATTTTAAAAGTTAGAGATTAAAATAACTTATAAATATAAAGGTAGGGATTGAAATAAATATTAATTCTAGCTTCTAAAAAATTTCATTTTTTACTTTTTCCAATAGTTATGCTTTAACTTAAGAACTTACTCAAGCATACCAAAAGCTACAAAAATATCCTTTTTTCAATTAAAAAAGCACATATAAATGAGCTCCAATCAAATTTACATGGTTTACGGTTAAATTTTTTATTTTTATTTATTGGATAAGTAGTATAGAAAATTGAGTTCTTATAAGATATCAATACCTTTTCATCTTTAATATTTATGATTGAATTTTTAATTTTTTAGATTTTAACAAATCAGAATAATGAAAAAAATGACGCATTTTTAATAATAAATAATTAAAAATTATCCACATCCTTAAATTTTATTAAAAAGTATAAAAATACTTACTATATAAAACAATAAAATTAAATAATAATATATTAAATTGCAAAACTAACCTATCATAATTTTCAATATTGTTCGATTGAACCGGAAACCAATCCTTTGTTCGGCCCCTTAAACCTGCATTTGAGAAACTGCTAGTGAATTGTCATGGATCGCCTGGGAACCAACACACCGGGTGAATCGGCCTAGTTGGTCTGGTTGGATAGTTTTCCAGAAAAAACAAAAAAAGAAAAGGAGAAATCGGTGCTTGGGATTGATGGTGATATAGAAACCTGACTAGTTTCCTCGTCAATTTTCGAACAACCACCAAGAAGCACCGTCACGATGCCATCTTCATCGGCACCCACTGTCGGTGTTGTACTCTTCAGCAGCCATCAGCATTCGCGAGTTGGGCTAGTTAACGGGGTTAGTTTCCTTCTTCAAATTTTCTCGTTTATTGTGATAATGGATGTAACAGCATTCCCATAACTTTAGGTTAGTTTAATTGAATTTTCAAACTTTATCAACTTTTCTGTTGTTTTATGTATCTAGGTTGTTCCTACTTTTATGCTTTTCAATCACGATCATGCAGCTAGTCTTTGTCCAATAAATAAAAATAATCATGGCTACTGCATTATTGAGCATAGCCGTTCAGCAAAACACTCTATTATATTGGAGCTAATGTTCGCATTCATTGCGGCTGAACTTTTTCTCATTTTAGTTCCTATTATTATAAAATAAGTTATATTAATTTTTTAATTTATTTTTATTTAATATTTTATTAATTAAATAATAATATATAATATTAAGTGATTTCTTGATATATTTTATATTATTTAAAGTAAAATTAAGTTTAGTATCTAAAATTACATAAAATAATTCATTTAAATATTTTTTTAAGTCTTAAAATAACTCATTTTATATAATTTTAAATATCAAAATAAGTCATTTTGAATTTTATTATATTTTAAATGATATATAATATGTTAAGATATCACTTAACGTTACATATCGTTATTTACTTGATAAAATATTAAATAAAAGTGAGATAATTAATTAAATTCACATCGATTTTATAATATTAGAAATTAAGTTGATTTATTTTAAAAATTAAAAATTAAAATAACTTATAAATATGAAGGTAGGGATTGAAATAAATATTAATTCTATTTCTTATGTCAATATTAGTAAGGTATGAGATTTAGTTTTTTTTTTTAATGGTTTTTTACTAACTATGGTTTTCAATAAAAAGAAGTTTATAAACCTGAAAATTTAAAAATCACACCTAGACAGCAAGACAAAAAGGGTTCTCTCTTGGTCAAGTTCCAAGCCTTCTGACACAAAAAGCATACATGAAATGTGGCCTTCAACCATTAGTTGGGAATCTGCGTGGGACAATGTTGATAAGATATTAGAGAGAGAAATGGGTGTGGGGTAAAGTTTTTTTCTCTTTTTATTTTGACACTTTCGTTGGATTAAAATATAAAAGTGTGTGTAAAAGAATTGGCTGATGTGTTAAAATTGGGCCAATTTCATGTTCCCGTATATTTTGTTGTGTGAATAATTAATTAAGTTGGTCGAGACCAAGAAAAAATAATTAATTTGATTTTATTCAATTTTGTGCAATAAGTTTTTTATTTAAATTATTTAAAATAATTTTAATTTATTTTATAAGGAATTGATTGTCATGCCCTATGTATATAAATTCTTTATACAGATTTTCACACATCAATTTTATACAATTGTTTTATTTTCTAAAATATCGATTATGGTAGTAACAACTAATCTCTTCCAAAATAAAAGTTTTTGTTATGAGATCATTTTCATACATGCTATAAGTAATGGAATCCCTCTACTAAATTAAATCAGTCTTAATTTGAAAATAGACTATGTATCAATTTTTTATTGTCTGTCAATAGTGTAACTAATCAGCATGCGCATTAACAGTGTAACAATTAATAGTGTAACCATTTTTTACGGTGACAGGCAATAAAAAGTTTGGCCATGATCTACTTTTATCATTCACATTCCCGCGAAGCCTTGATTAAACCGATGAACCAACCTCAACCCATACTTTATCTGGTTAAATGTCCGGTGTGATTTTCACAGCCTTGGCTTTTAATCCCCTTCCGATCACTTGTCCCCACTCCTTCCTCCCTCTTCTGTCGTGTTTCTCGTTCTCTACTGGAAGGCAACCATTGGCGCATTTGGTTCCAATAATTGGCCCTCAGAATAATATTTGATTTGATTAAAAAATGTAAAATAAAAAATAGAAAAGTGGGTAGGTAACAATTATGACACCCAAATGTGCAAATGTGCTTTTTCAACTTTCAACACACATATATATATATATATATATATATCTCAAACGCTTAAAGATTATACTCATAAAATATATGAGATTTACTATTTATTTTTTCTTTCAATTTATTCTCTCTTACATCATCATGTGAATGTCTACATCCATTTGAGGTGTTTAAAAAACATTTCCTAAATTCACATGCACATTAGCCAAACCTAGAAAAAAGAATTAAAAAAACTTGATGCAATCTAAAAAAAGAAAAAAAAATCCAATCTTTTGATCAATTGGTCAACCAAATTAAGTTCCATATTCATAAAACTCAAAACATGACTAGAACTTGATAGAGAAAGCATAGTTTTAAAAATCAAACTTGACTAGTTAATTAGGACTGAAAACTGATAAACTGAACCATGTCAAATTGGTCAACAGCTAATGGGAAACGTCGAGCTCGTATTTGATTCTCCTTTTTTTTTCCTATGAACCCTGAGGAATGAGAGAGAGAAAAATGATAGAAGAGAGACAATGAGAGATTTTGAGCCATAGCTGGTGAGAGAGGGAGAGAAACAAGATAAAGAGAGAGTAAAAATTCTATACATTACTTTTTTTCTTTCTATTTTATTTTTAATATTTTATACTCTTTTTTGTGCACGGTGTAAGTTTACGGTGCTCCCGGGCATGAGTATTTCTTTTAAATTACAGTGGTTGCTGTAACATCTAAGACAATGATATGTCGCATTCAACATTTTTTGTCTTGTGAGTTCCATGCTCATGGCATGGAACTCGTGGCCCCCTGTTGATGAATGATGATTGACGCTTGACCCGATTATGTGCCGGTCAGTATAAAAGACCCAGTAAGTTTATGCAGGTGAGTGTTAAAGAGATTCAAAATCGTAAAAGAACCCTGCCCTTCTCTTGTAATTTTCAAGTGCCCCACGTCTTGTTAGAATTACATTTATCAGTGCAGTTTTTCTAACAAAATTATATTACACTCGATTTTCTTGAGGCTTTTAAAAAATATATCAAATTCCTAATTTTTATAAAATTAGAATACCCAGGTAAAGAACCATGAGGCCTAGCACAGTTGGTAGCTAACTGGATTTTTTAAACATCTAGTCAAAGGTTCGATTCATAACGATGTATATGGAGAAGGTTTTATGCTCAAAGGTAAGACCCATATATGTAAGCTTTATGCCTCGAGGGGATTAGTCATTGTTTCCGACGATGAATATCTCTAATTCATCAAAAAAAGAATACCCAAGTAAAGCATGTGTATCACTGGTAGTTGTATAGTAAATGTAATTAACTATATTCAGGTTGAAAATAATACAAAACTAATTGTTCAATATTTTTAAAAATTAAGTAAAGATCAATGCATAAAAATATATATTTTTGTTTGTCTCCGTAATTTGATTTGATATCATAATAATATTTTTCAAATTGATACGGAGAAATAGAAATAGATTATAAAATTTTGTATTTAATGTGTTTAATGGAAGTACAGTAACTGCAAAAAAAAAATCCATGTATTATGGAGAGAATAAGTTAGAAATAAGTATTATAAATGATATTGAGAAAGTAAAAAGTTAATTGATATCCTACTACATAAATAATAGAGGTAAAAATAGGTCAGGTGACTTCAGCCTAATATATAGTCTATATAGTTTGCCTTGGCTTATTAATAAATAAGTTACATCAAGAATTTTCAAAAAAGTATATTTAGCTGAATAGGTCAAACTATAGATAATGAAACTATTAGACCTAATAACCAGGCCGATTTATGTTATCACTATCATTATCTTTCAAAAAAAAATATAATAATAATAATAGGAATATCTTAATCTATATAAAAATAAATTTTTTCACTTATTTAAAGAGCCTATTGATTTATTTAAAATTATATTTTTGACATATTTAAAAGCCATTTATCTTATTTAAGAGTATCAGTTTTGGTCTATTTAAAAATTAATTATTAAGTAGACTTTTAAATAGACTATTGGGATAGGTCATGCTTTTAAAAAGATCAACCAAAGAGTATAAAATAAATCTATGCCAAGTAATAGTTTCGGTGTAAACTAGTATATTTTCACCACTAATTAGCAATGAAAATAAATGACTTAAATATGATTTTAATTCCTATAAATATAAATCGTTTTGGTTGTTAGCCCCTCTAAATTTTTTGTTGGTTTTTATTCCTTGTTTTTTCTAATATTATGTTTTCAGTCCATACCGATAATTTTCACAAAAGGAAAAAATTAGAATGACTTGAACCAAATACTATATATTTATAGAAATAAAAACATATTTAAACCAAAATAAGTTTGCTTGCGCTTCCAAGTAGGGATAGCCATCTGCACCAACTAATGCCCCTAAAAATAATCATTTTATTCGTAAATGTATGTATATATTGTTTATTTGCCCCCTAAAATTTACTTGATTAATTTTTATAAATATTTTATATAATTAGATATTGAAATATTATAAAAGACAATAATACTATATATATTTCTTAAATTTTGATTGTGAAATATTTATCTTCGTTTATATATTATGATTTGTGTTTAAATTTTTAGATTAAAGTAAAAATTAGAAACATAAGTATTATTTTTATATAAAATAATCTATCAGCCTCTTTCATTAAAATGGTTTAGCTACGCCCTGAGCCTGGAGACAGATCTCTACATTTTGCGAAGCCAGCTTATGTCAAAGCCAACCCAGTATTTATGTTGGGTAGCAAACACAACTTATTGGGTAGCAAACACAACTTTTGTTTATTATACTGCCGGGAAAAAAAGAAGAAGAAGGTAAAGCAAAATAACCTACAATCGATTAAAAGTAAGGGACCTACGGTAAGCCAAAACAACCGAGCCTCGCCTTACAAGCCACCTTGTCCTATTCATTCAATTGAGATCAAATTATCACTATTTTTCATTCCCCAATGCTCCTAACAAAATTAAAGTTATCAGATTTTCTTTTTTAATTTATGATTAAGAATAAGCTACATGTTTCCAACAACACAAATAATTTACATGTATAAATTCAAAAACTTAATCACAATTATTGGAGACATAAGGGTACAGGATACTAAAACACAATCCCTATTTTGAAAATAAAATAGTTTGTGCTCATTAAGTTCCATTGTTTAAAGAAAAATACGGAATTAAAATTTTGAGCACGGGAACATAAAGCTTAGAAAAAAAAAATGGAAAAAGAAGACAATTATCTGGTGACGTGGTTAAAGGAAAAAATTCATTCCATTCACTTAATCTATAACTCTTAAGAAAATAAAAAATAAAAATATTAGATAATAAAATCCTTTAGGAGATATATTTCTCCTAACAACGCTCCCCAGATTCGAAATCAAAACCACTGATTAAGAAACATCTACTTTCTGAGCTGAGTCATCCAGAATAATTGCGCATCTTATATCAAATACTACCAGAATTACATCTATATATAATATTGATATTTAAGACTCATTTTATAAAAAAAAGTTCTACATGTTGCTTCTAGAGTCATTTAAGGCCCATATTTTCATAACCTTAATTATTAATACTTTTTTTGAAAATATTGCTTAACTGTAATTATGATATATTATTAAAATATTGTAGACATAATCGAATCTGATTTTGATTATATACTAATTATAATTTGCTCTTATTTGATTCAATACTAACTTATATCAGTAAATTATGCAACGTGTTATTTTTGTAGATTTTTTAATTTAAAAAATTATTAGTTTATGAGTCTTGAATGGTTACATTTCATGTAATCAATAATCAATTAACTATTATCATAAATTTATTAAAATAATCAATTATACACCAAAAAAAATTAAAACAATCAATCGAAAAAAAAAATGCACAATCAATTATAATAAATATTTATGTCACATTAGAAAAAATATGCATATTCTTTTATTAAAAATATTTTAAAATTCAAATCTAAAATTAAAAAAAAAACTACGTTGAACTTTAAAAAAGAGAATTTTGTATCAACATTATATATATCAATGGTTATATATATATATATATATATATATATATATATATATATATATATATATATATATATATATATATATATGAACATTGTAATATAGATTAGTAATTAGTAAGCTATCTATAGTAATAATTTAGACTCATTTTAAGGAAAGTTTTGCCCCATGTCACTTCTAAAGCAATTTAGGATCCATAGTTTTTATAACGTTAACAATTGATAATTTTTAAAAAATATAACCAGCATGATTATTATATATCATTAGAATAGCATTAAAAATTATTAGTATTTAATAGTATAATTGTACTACAACAATTAAAGAATAAATTTTGAGATATTTTTCTACAATTTAAAATTTAACATTCCATATTTATTTAGTATCATGATTATAATTAGCTTTACATATGCTAAATTAGGATAATAATTTGATCTAATTTGTACCCAAAAAAAATATAATTCCTATATTTATGATCAAATATTAAATTCTAACTATAATTACATAAATATTGGGCTATTTTAATGTGAGATATGATTTATGATAAATTTTAATCAATATATATTTATTTTTCTTCTTTTTTAAACCTGGCTCAAATTCGTATATTCTCATTCACTCTTTGTCTCTTTCTTTTTGTTTTTTTGGGTAATTTTTATGCTCTCCTTCTTTTACCTTCATTCTTCTTACTCTTTTTCTTTCTCTCTTTTGCATTATCCGTTTGTTTAAATTCTACTTTTGGATTTATATATGTAATACATTTTTTTACTATAATCATTTTAGTTTGATTTTATTTTTTATTTAACATGTATTTATTTTTTTCAGGTGTAATTAAATGATTTCACATCTGTATATCTCTTTTAGTTTTTGCTTGTCTTACTCGCAAAACTAATTTCAATTCTTTTTATTTGTATCTAATATAAGTGTTACAAAAGATAGGGGCTTGCTCTGGTGTAGTTTGCACAGTGTGCAGTTGCTGCAACTGTGCCAAGGCAAATAAGCTGACATTGATCTAAGGCAACATTTAGAGGTTTTCAATGGATTGATTCCATTTTATAGACCTTATTATACGCTATATTAGCATTTGTGGAATCATGTGGACAGTATCCCACAAATTAGACTCTTCTTTTTAATAGAGGGACCAACTTTGATTTCACTTTTGATTTCATATGATTTTTTTTCAAAAAAAAATTGCTATATTTTATGATAATCAAATAATTTAATTTTTCATTTGAAGAAATGAAATTTGATAGATATTGGATAATCCCTGTACAGTGGAATGCGTTTCACTTGATTTTCTTGCCTTGTCCGACGTAAATCACAGCTGTTTTAGGTTTTTGTGTGTGATTACTGGCGTGTTGCGAGTGCTTATTGATCATCCATTAATTTTGCTTTCATTTTTCACGTTGATGGCAATTAAGAGTGGTCCATATTATTGATTTTATACATGCTATCCTCTGCTGCTTAATTTGTTTTTTCTTGCATCCTCTCGTTCCGTCCCTGTTGACTTGACAACTTTTTCTATAAAAAAGGAATGCGTCACTCTTTTCTCAATGACTCCAAAATAGGAAGAGTCTGACACCAAATCCCATTTGGTAGGCCCTCAACAAGAGTTGGGACACTAAATTTTGAGCATTGGACAATGAAGACGCTCTTGGCGTGGAGCTCGTAGTTGCCTAGTTGATGAATGATGGTTGACACTGGACACGATAACGTGTCAGTCAGTACAAAAGACCCGGTACGTTTATGCAGGTAAATATTAAAGAGATTTTAAATTGTAAAAGAACCCTGCCCTTGTCTTGTATTTTTCAAGCGCCCCACGTCTTCTTAGAATTACATTAGTAAGTGCAGTTTTTCTAACAAAATTATATTATACTCGATTTTCTTGAGGCTTTTAGAAAATATTTAAATTCCAAAATTTTATAAAGTTAGAATACCCAGGTTAAGCATGTGTATTACTACTAGTTGTGTATTAAATGTAATTAAATATATTCAGATTGGCAATAATACAAAACTAATTGTTCAATATTTTTTAAATTAAGTAAAGATCAATGCATAGAAATTTATTTTTCTGTTTGTCTCCTTAATTTGATTTGATATCATAACAATATTTTTCAAATTGATATGGAGAAAATATAAATAGATTATAAAATTTTATATTTAATAAGTTTAATGGGAGTACAGTAACCGCAAAAAAAATCCATGTGTTATAGAGAGAATAAGTTATAAATAAATATTATAAATGATATTGAGAAAATCAAAAAGTTAGCTGTCATCCTACTTCATAAATAATAGAGGTGAAAAATAGGTCATGACTTCAGCCTAATCTACTATCTACATAGTTTGGTTTAATTTATTTAGTAAATAAGTTAGATTAAGACTTTTAAAAAAAGTATGTTTAGCAAAATATATCAGACTACAGATAATGAAACTATTGGGCCTAACAACCTGGCCTATTTATGCTATCATTGTTATTATTTTTCAAAAAATCTAATAATAATAGGAATATTTTAATCTATTTAAAAATATACTTTTTGACTTATTTAAATAGCCTTTTGACTTATTTAAAATTATATTTTTTGACATATTTAAAAGTATTTTATCATATTTGAGTATGAGTTTTGTTCTATTTAAAAAAAATTATTATTAAGTAGACTTTTAAATAAGCTATTGAATTAGATCATACTTTTAAAAAGATCAAGCGAAGGGTATAAAACAAATCTATATTAAGTAATAGACCCAGTCTAACCTAGCATATTTTCACCCTTAATTAACAATAAAAATAAATAACTTAAATATGATTTTGGTTCCTAGAAATATAAAACCTTTTGGTTGTTAGTCACTCTAAATTTTTTTTTTGGTTTTTATTCCTCGTTTTTTTTGTATTATGTTTTCAGTCCATACCGTACGTAAATTTGCACAAAAGAAAAAAATTAGAATGACTTAAACAAAATAATATATATTTATAGAAATGAAAACATAATTAAACCAAAATAAATTTGGTTGCGCTTTCAAGTAGGGATAGCCAACGTCACTACCAGTTTTCGTATCTTTTGTTGTGCGAATAATTAATTTAGTTGAGAACAGGAAAAAATAATTGATATGATTTTATTAAATTTGTTGTAATAAGTGTTTTTTTATTTGATAGTTCATATTTAATTATTTAATCCATTGAAATAATTTTAATTTATTTTATAAGGAATTGATTGTCATGTACTGTGTACATAAATACTTTATATGGTCAATCAATAAGGTATTTTAACACATCAATTTTATACAATTTTTTGGATTTTTTTTTTAAATTTTTTAGGACATTTATTATCAATAATAATGACTAATCTCTTTAAAATAGAAGTTCCTCTAGCCAAACCATTAGCTACGAGACCATTCTCATACTTGGTGTGAGTAATCGAACCCTTAATTAAAACGTTGAACCAACCAATACTTTATCTAGTTAAATGATCGGTGTGATATTCACGGGCTTGATTTTTAATCTCCTTCCAATCACCTATCCCCACTCCTGCCACCCTTTTCTGTCGTGTTTCCTCTTTCTGCTATGGTGCTACCCTACTTGCCCCCATTCTCCTCTTTCCCTACTGGAGGACAACCATTAGCACATTTGGTTCCAATAATTGGCCTTCAGAATAATATTTGATTTGATTATAAAAAAAAGAGAAAAAACAAAACCGTGGGTGTGTAACAAGTATGATACCAATCACGCTTATTTTGGTATGTAATATTTCTCCTATCTAAATATAATCGTCGTTAGCGCCTTTAATCTATTCAAGAAGCAAGATTATCTCACTAAAATCCTCCGAAACACAAACAAGACTGATATAGATTTTGACACATGTATCACAAAGATTACGACTTTAGACTTTATAAATTACAAATTCACATGCACATTAGCAAACCCAGAAAAAAATTAAAATAAAAAACTCGATCCAATCCAAGGAAAGAAAAAATCCAATCTTTTGATTAATTCATCAACCAAATTAAGTTCCATTTTCAGAAAACTCAAAACATGACCAAAAACTTGATATACAAAGCATAGTTTTAAAAAATGAACCAATTAGTTAGGACTAGAAACTCGTGAACCGGACTGGTCAAGTATTTGAACTTACACGTGAATCACAAGGGTTGGAACACAAGTCATCTATGTGGAGTAGCACCTGTTATACCACTAAGCCAACAAGAAGTTTGTGTTACACCTACTTAATTGTATTAAATTATACTTTTATATGTGAATTTAATTAAATTTGTTTGAACCAATAACTCACATGTTGAACCAGTGACATGGAGACCCAATATCTTGATCGAGTCAATCACCGATCCGGTTCTAAAACTATGAGAGGAAGAGAAAGGTCACAAAGAAGTTGGCCATAGCAAGAAGGAGGAAGAAGCGGTGATATGATTGAAACGGGGTGCTTGGTTTAAGGAGTATCACTATGAGTGCTTGGAAAAGGAATTAAAGATTAAATTAAGGACAATTTGATAATCTAATAATAAAAATACGAGTACCACCTCGAGTTCATATAAATTTATATGGGCACAAGTTTACTGTATTATTGTTGTACTCACTGACAATAAGAGTGAATCTCAATTGTTTTATACAAGATTTATTCTTTTGTTTTTGGGTTCTATTAACTTTAATATGAGTGTATATAAAGACTTGATAAACTTATACAAAATTATTTCCTTAGGATCAAGAAGGTACAAGGAAGAGTATCATGATGTAGGATTTGGATACTCTAAAGTGAGGATGTAATATCCAAATTTTAAATTAAAAGGTGAGAAAAATTTTTCAAACTAAGAAGGGTGCCAGCTACTCTTATCTGTCATTCCGGGTCCTGAATTTCACTAAGTCTGGACCCTATACGACATTGAAGGGTTATAAGATAGAGTTTATATTCTTGAGACCAAAAGTCCCGATAATTATTCCCTGGAGAAAAATAAGTTAAAGAGTGATTTTCAATGAATTTTGTAAAACTTTTAGACACTCCGTTTTTAACCCACAAGTTTATAAAATTGTAAGAATTCCTAGATTTGAACTAAAACCCAAAATTTGAATTTTGATTTTTCTGATATTTTATTTAAATTGAAATGGGGGTATTTTCTTATTTACATTTATATTTTAAAGTTAATGGAGAGTACTAAAATAACCCAGTCTAATATACACCAGTACTTAAATTATTGCTCAATGATATGAGAAAAACCATTTTGATTAGCACTGTAGCAGTCAAGTGAACAATAAGGTGGTGCATATGATGGTTTTATGCTCGCTAGTGAGCATTGCAGAAGTCAAAATCCTTATAAAAACCCGGCATTTCGAGTTCTAAACCCTATATAACCAACTTCAAACACTTTCCAAACCCTTCTCACCCCTGAAAACACCTCTCCTAACCCTGTTTCACTCATAGACCTCCATTTTCTTCTAATTCTTTCAAGTGTAATTGGAAATCTTCCATCCTTTAAGCTTAAAGGTATGTTATTTTGCTAGTTTTGCTTCATTTCCTTCAAGTTTTCCTTGTTTAAGGGTGATTCTCTATGCTTCCCAAGGGAGAGAAGTTTTCTACCTTGTTAGAGATGGATTTTAAGTATTTATAGGTTGATTTAAAGTTCTATTGATTCTATATTAGATACTGTTGTCAATTTTGCTTCCAAGTGTCCTATTAGTGTAGAGACTTCACTATCACCCCACTAGGTGAGTGGTTCACATCTGTGATCTCCATGTGTTGCATTAGTTCAGTTATTTTTGTGAAAATACATTCTACTATTGATTTTGGAGAAATACTGTACAAGGATTTGAAGTTTTATTGGATTATGTATTTTGAACTATTGATTTTATAGCATCAAATATGTTTTTGATAAAAACTCATGGGACCATGTTTGTCATACTGATTTTGTATAGAATTGATGATATGTGTAACGGTTAGAGGCTTTTATGATTGTTTCAATAGATTCCGGAGCTGATTTATGTATATGAAATAGTTTTGTACTAGACATGCAATTTAGAGAAGAAAATAGAATGGTGATTGCAAACTTTGCTATTGGAAAATATGATATTAAGATTTCTAGTTATGAAAAGCTTGATGGTTTGAATTATGTTTTAAATGACAAATCAAAAGGTTTTAGAGCTTGAATCTTCATGAAATTCAGAACAGTTGATGCCTACATATTATGTAGAGGTATGAAATCACAAATGTCTACAAAGGGTGATCCCGTGGGTATGATTTCATACCCACAGTTATGCTAAGGTCAGACTGTTAGAATCAAATAGATTCAGAACTCTCAGAGAATTAAAAGGTTCTAAAGGTTTTTAGATTTACATGGAATTATTTAATTGGTTTAGACAGTAGTTATAGAGAAATAGCTAGCAAGTTAACGGCTTGTATTAATTATCAACCTTGGTACAAAGGCCCATAAAGGGCAATTTATCTAGAGAATAAATTAGTCCAAGAGGGATGTGGTTCATGAGGAACCATTAAAATCTAATTAGTTAGGAGCTCTTGTTCACGAGGAACTGGGTACCCACATATCAAAGCAGAGATTATTGTTTCTCTAATAGCTATTACAATATGAGATTATATGATTTCAGGTATCAAATTGAATTGAGAAAGTTGTTTTGAATTTGAAAAATGATGACTTGTATATATATATATATGTGTGTGTGTGTGTGTGTGTACTTGCTTATATAAGACCTTTGAATATTATTAATGTTATTATGATTTTTATGCATTGTTTCATTAGTGTCCCATGAAAGGGGATTTTAGGTAAGAGCTCACTTACTGAGTTTTGGCTACAAAACTCTCCCCTCTATTTCTTTTCATATTTTACTGATACTATAGTTGCTGAGAGTACTTTCCAACCATCTTTCTTCTAGCAGCACTAGATTCTAGTGGTGTGCATTATTGTCATGAGTCTAGATGCTCCAGTGCATTGCAGGCAGGATTCTGGACCGTAATGCATGATTTATGTTTTGCATATGTGATGTTATGTTGGACTGTATTACATGATTTTACTACTTATAGAGGTTTTGTATATGATAAACTTTCTTATTACTTGTTAACACCATGAATTTAGACTTCAAAAAATAGAATATGATATTCCAGTTTGGAAAACCATGGATATATGTTTAAAAGGCAAGTGATTTGTATGTAGAAAAAATTTTATGACTTAAAATATCTTGTGATGTATTGTGCATATATAGAAGTTTAGGTCACGAAACTTACATGAGAACGAAACTTCTCACGTGCTGATCACATACCCAGGTCGGGTCACGACAGAGGATCTTACTTTAGAGAATAAAATGAGGAGTTTCACTCATATTTATATATAAAAATTTAACTTTGATTTATTGATAATGTAAAATATTTTGATGTTGTTAACTAATCAAAATTTTTCATTTATATAATTTTTAAATAAAAAATAAAAAATTCAATTGTTATAATTGATATAGTAATTTATGATTAAACGAGTGTGTAAACCTTTACACTGTAAATTAAATCCTATTTATATTTATGTGGCCTTCTTTATTTTACTATCGATTTACTTTAGGAACTTAGACCCCACTAACGTATGAGAAATTTTTATATATTTCTGGAGCATATTTAATGCATGCTAGTTCCAAGAACATCCACAACTACACATTTTTTATTTTTATATAGGTTTTAAGTATTTTAAATCAAGATTGAATGATTATGGTTGTTCTTGATGCACATATTAAATGTGCCAGAAGTATGCAAGTATTTCTTTTAACATACAATGGTTGTTATAAGATCTAAGAGACGTAATGATATGTCGTATTTAACATTTATTGTCTTGTCAGATATGCCACTGTGGCATTATCTGAGCACTTTATTTATACTCCCTTCAATCCATAATATAAGTCATTTAAAATTATATATGAAATTTGAGGTAACAATTGGATTTTATTGATCTTTTAAAAAATAAAAATAAAAGACAAATATATCTTTTATCAATTATGAATTATATCTCCTTTAAATAATCATACCTATATTCATTTATTCTTACTCATTGTAAATAAAAGGATAAAATGGGCAAACAATAATTAATACTTTTCTTGAAATGCGAAAAAATTTATATATTGTACTAGACCAAAAAGACAAAAACGATTGACAATGAGTGTTATATGGAGACGGTTGATAAAATTTCATTTAAAATTATTCATAAAAAAATAAACCCTTCCATCTCCATCAGCCTTTGCTGCTACCTCAACTTCCGCTTTCCCCTCCAAACAGAGGCATGCCAAGCGCAGATTAACAGTGTTCCCCTCTTTGATGCTACTCCATCATTTCTCCATTAAAGGCCATTCTTGAACTTGAGTGAAACAAAAACTGCGGTCCCTGCAATCCTGAATATATACACGAATATGATTTTGTGAGTTATAGTAAAGAGTATGATTTTGAATATAGCATGAAAATGTGTAATGGAAAATTATAGGACCATGATTGATATAATGTATGTGATGAAAATACTTTTATGTACTCAAGAAGAGATTTATTCGAAATTACGTAATTTAGCAATGTTCATGAAAGTTTTCAAATATGTACTCTAGATTTATGAAACTACCATGTTCTTAGGACTTTGAAATTCATACTATGCTTTAAAATATTCAGTTAATATTTATATATGTCAGAGAAAGTGAATGAGAGTATGATTTAACTTTGCAAATAAATATACTATTATGATTATCAACCCTTTTGGTTTTGAGTTATGATATTACAGTTATCAAGTATACAAGAATATGTTAGCTTAATATATGAATTTTGAACTCCAGTTTTATGATACTAAGGAGTATCCTGAAATTTAGTAATTCGTAACAACTGTGAGATACATATTCTGTGGGTTTGAAATTAGAATGTTTGTAAATGGGTAATCTCTTAAACATAATTTTATAGTTACAGTTATACTAAAATTAAATTGTTAAAGTTATATGATCCTAAGACTTTCAAAGTTTTGTAATATCCCAAATATAAAATTTATTAGTATATGAATTATCATTATTACTACTACTAATATTACTATTATTATTATTTATACGTATATTAGTATTACTGTTAGCATTGTTAGTACTTATTATTATATTTGGTGTTATTATTATTACTATTATGATTTTAATATTATTATCCACAGATAGCATCCTGCACGAGTTTGTTATATATATATAAAAGAACGTGTTGCACGGGCCAACAAGAATTATTATTATTTTATTAATATTATTATAAAATAAGATCGTGCACTATAACGCTCACTAACCTAACATAGAATATATATATATATATATATATATATATATATATATATATATAAATATAAAATAATGTGCACTATGACGTGCACCAAACCAAATACTCTCTCTCTCTCTCTCTATATATATATATATATTCATTTTTCATAAAAACGTTTTTCTCTAAGTGATAGAGATGCATACGGTTTCATTCTCAGCGGTATTGTCTCCCAGACTCTTACTATATTTTAGATATATTATAATACTTCTAAATATTTTTTTAAGAATCCTAATTACTGAAGGAATTTTTCTTTAGAGGGAGAAACATGATCCCTCTCAATTTTCTCCGCTCTTTCGGTAGGTGACTCTTTTTATTTAGTATGCGAGTTTGGGTATTGATAAATATTTTTTTTCTCAACATTTTTCCTCCTTACCATTTCAAACTCTGGATAATAAATTCAAATTGTTTATATTTTTATTATATTGTTTGGTAGCTATTGCTGCCATTCGAGATCCCTAGAGACAAGTTGTTAGTGGAATCACACTCCCGGCTACCGATTGTGAGTGGATTTAAGCTCATGATAATACTTTTGGTCATTACCAATATTTTTCAAGATTATATAAATTATTTCTAAAATTTTAGAATAATTTATATCAAGAGAATATATTATTATAAATTATGCCAGTTTTAGAAATATTATTCATTTTACCGTTATCCGTTTGTTACCCATCCGTTTTCCCTCATCCCAAATTCTCCCTGTCTGACTGGCGATTCCTCAAAGTGGTTCACTCGTTCCAGCCTTTCAATTTCAATCAATTATTCAATAAAGGTCTTGCTTTCCACTTTTTGCCTGTTTTTTTTTTTTTTCTTCTCCTTTCTCGATTCCTCTCTCTTCCTTTTTTTTTTTTTTTTAATTAATTCGTTTGTTGTGTTAAGGGCGTAGCATAAATTTTAGATTGATCAATGTTTCCGACGACATATGTAGCAGCTCGTCCATAATCCTATCAACACATTCCAGTACACACCCAAAAGTGCATAAAAATCATCTCAATTTCTCAAGTCACAAAATAGAAAAATAAAAATAAGATAAATATAAAAGTGATCAAATATTGGCGGGAGCTCATACCCTAACCCTTAATGAATAGATCCGTTCCTGTATGTATATATATGACTTAACATCAGGCTATACCATAATTTTAAGCAATTGTTTTATTGAATAAACTTCCAATAAAACTTAATTACTATTGAATTAGTAGTTCAAATTATATAGATCATATATGCAAAATTTCAAATTAATTAAAAATAATTTCACATGATGTGTATATTTAAAATCAACAAAAATTTTAAAATAAGATAATATAGTGGTTGCCATATATAATACTCCTTCCACTTTATAATAATTGTCAAAAATCAAATAATACACATATTATTAAGGTAAAGCAAAATTATATGGATTGACAAAATTATCCCTATAGAGTAATTATTATTACTCATCTTGAAAAATGTGTTGATTATTTAATCAATATATAAATATTAATGATATAAATGAAAAAAAATTAGTACTATCTAGATATTATAAATGAATAGATATTCTAAATTAGGAAAAAGTCAAAAAAATTATAGTTATTTTAAGTGAGAAGTGAGAACCAGGAAAGAAACGTCGATGTAAAATGAGCAACTACCGGCAAGCCTGATGTTATGTCAATATATGGAGATGAAGTATCAAAGACGGAAAAAAAAAATCCAAAATGCAAGTCTATCTCGTCTTCATTTGCACATACATTTGAAGAGAGAGAATGATTTTGTGTCGCAATCAGGAAATTGTAGAATCAAACATACACCCCTCTTATTGTTCAACCATGTTAGCAGGGAACCAAAATATAAAAGCATGGCCATCACATAATTCTTATCACCTTGCATGTGAATAACTAAAACCTGAAATAGAACCTTAAAGGCTTTGTTTTTTAAAATAAACTAAAAGCCAAAATAGAACCTTAAAGACTTTGTTTTTTAAAATTTTGGACATGTTGTTTGTAATCATAATTTGTGGAATATTATATTGACACATTCCAATATACTATATTGAATGGGGTATTGATCTCATTTAGTTTCATGAATACTTTATTTGTTCAAATATCATCTTCATATTGTATGCTTGGATGGGAGTATATAGCTTGGAGAGGTTGAGCCTTATGCAAGGTAATCCATATTTCTCAAGCATGCCCATGTCCTCTTCCTTTAATCCTCCGCAAGGCTCCAACCATAGCATGTAGAAGAGAGGCCAAAACAATGTGAACAATCCTAGAAGGCAATGGCAATCCATCACACATCCTCTTTCCAACTCCAAAGGGAATTAGCTCAAAATCTTGGCCTTTAAAATCAATCCTACTCTCCAACAAGAATTTTTCAGGCACGAATTTATTTGGGTTTTTCCAGATAATTGAATCTCTCCCAACGGCCCAAACATTAACTAGAATTTGTGCATTTTTGGGCGCCATATATAGCCACATAGTTCAACATTATCCTCTGAGTTGTGTGGCACTAACAATGGGTGTGGGGTGGACACAAACGGAAGAAAGTTTCTTTTAGTACTTCTCTTGGAAAGGAAGTTTTGAGATACGTGATTTTTCAATTTGATTTCCCCTTTCCAATAACCTGTTGAAGCTCTTTTCTTACGTTTTCTAGTTTTTCTGGGTTACTTGGCAACTCCGCCATTGCCCATTCTTTGGTACTTGATGTTGTGTCTACTCCACCCACAAATAAATCCTAAAACAATTAATTAATAAAATCATATAAGATAAATTAGTATCTATAGAATTTGCAAACAAATTCTGGAAGAAGTATATGTGTTCCTATAATGAAAAATAGATCAAGGTTGTATTTCATCTAGATAATATTAATGATAACCATGGGACCTATTGTAGTTAGTATCTAGGTGAGCTGCTTAAGTTTTTAATCAATATTGTATATGATAAGAGTCTTGTGATCAAAGGTTTACCTCCTTAGGGGAGCTACTACCTTGAAGGGATTAGTCATTACTCTCAACTGTGAATATCATGTAAAACCAAAAATAAACAATATTAATGATATTGTGGACTAGACTCAACGCAAGGACAAATACCAATAAGTAATTTAGATTTTCATTTATATAATGCGTCTAGGTTAAAATACAATTCGGTCCTTCGATGTATCTTTGATTTTGAATTCTTATATCTCCACATATGAAATTGTTTGCAAACTAGTCTTGAGCAGCGTTATAATTTCATGAGTTTTACGTGGTTAACCAATGAAGTATGATTTGACTTCGGTATGTATTTTTTTAATGTTTGGAATTTGTCTTGTAATAGTTCATTAGCCAATTGAAATAGTCAGATCATACTCATCATTACTAAATCAACCATGTAAGATTCATGAAATTATAACTTTTATTTGTTGTATCGACTTGTTTATAAACAATTGCATATATAGGGACTCTGTCGTGAACTTTGAGTTCGGCGAAGTCTATCAGAGTAAACAAGGTTAATAACATAAAATTACTCTTAATCTCAAAATGTAGGCGATTGTACCAAAGAGGGAAATAATATACCTCTTAATTATGTGTTCTTCAATTGCTTAAAAAGGACACAAGCTTTAAACAAAGACAATATGTGAAATGAGAATTTTATTGATGACTAACATTGATTACAACTTCACACCAAAAACAACATAGAAAAGTTTGGAGATGAACTACCTAAACTAAACTAAACTAGGAAAAAAGGATAACAAAATGTAAAGTGCTATTGTTTGTACATAAGGGGATCACTTCTGCATCAATATCCCCCATTTTATATGATAATACCACTTTTAGCCCTTAGACTTGTCTTCCAACAACTACCCTATGAAGGGTAGGAAAATGGGTATGCATGAATAACTTTCCAGTTACTTTTTTTTTCCCACAGATAGATATAGAAAATTTCATTAATAAAAATCAAAGGTTGGTCACAAAGGATTACAAGTAGGAAACAAAGAGGGGATCACCCCACTACACTACTACTAAGAGTAGGTAACAGAACAAGAAATTGTTGCTTCATTTTTGGGAGGTCGTAGCTATTTCTTGAGAAGCAACTGTGGATTGAACGTAGTACGAGAAGTGGGGTTGAATCGTATTTTAAACTTCTTCGCATTTCTAAAATAATAGACAAAGTCTAGCAAGTTTCTCACTTGAAGGCAATGAAAATTGTTGTTAGAGTGGTTCAGAAAGTTACACTACGAACTAATAAGTAAAAAACTCAAAAACTATTTGAAATTGTTTTCAAGAATTATACAATGTAAACAAACACAAATGCGGAATGATAAAATAATAAGGAGAAAGAGAGATATTATTTAGAGATTTTTATACTGGTTCAGGCAAACACTGCTTACATCTAGTTCTCAACAGTCTGTTGAGTTCCACTAACAACCCTTTCTTAACCCAAAGAAAGTAAGATAGTCTTTGTATAGACTTCTCAAGCTATTTGCAGTGAGCAGTAGTTTCAATTTACTCTTACACCAAGTATTTTTTTTTTACCAACCTTTTCAAGCTATTCTCACATTGCTCACTATAGGATGAGGATACAAAGTTTTTTGTTTTGGTGTCTCTAACAAATGAACACTCAAGTTTTTCTGGGAATAAAATAGTGTGTAAGTTGAAAACTTGAGAGACTTCCTTCTAAATTCTTCCTAAGAAGAATATGTCATCTAATAGTACTAGAAAGAAGATTTTTTTGACAGAAACTAATTACAAGGAGTAATGAATGAACTTTTAGAAAATATTGAAAAGTTTTAGAGCATAAGGAGCAAGAGTTCTTGTCTCAAATGAAGGCGACATCCTTTTATTCTTGGATTTTGAATTAGACCATTGTCCATTGATTTCACCTTATTTTTGTAGCGACCCGATCTAGGAACGTGACTTGCACATAAGGAATTTCATCCCCACATAAGCCTTCTAGGTGACATGACTATCTAAATACATAATTTATCATAATATTATACTAAAAATATAATTTTCCTCTAAATCATTATCATTTTTAATAATTAAAACATAATATTCAAATTTGTAAAAACTGAGGCATTTAACGTATATATATAAATCTGAAAACATTTCAATCAAATCTACTAATCATGGAAACGAAAATTGTTTCATCACATGATCTAAATCTCATCAAAATCTAAAAATCGGTTTAGCATTTGAAAAATGGATCATAAGTACATATCTAACTTGTTACATAAATTCTTATTACATTACATATCCATAAACAAGGTTTAAAATCTGGGATAAGGTGAAGATGTTCATAACTCCAAAATAAATACATAGTCTGAAAATAAATGCATGACTTGGATCCTGCTTATACATCTACTGGAACACTCTAAAACTAACATGTACCTAAATTAAGCCTTACTTCAAAATAAGGCTCACCACTAGGAATAACTGTGTCTACTAAACAGGAAGCAAAATGGTATCTATACCTACAACTATGAGAGGAAGGGAGAAAGGTGAGTCAATGGACTTAATGAGTGGATTCTCACCCATCACCTATATAGGATAACCAACGAATATACATAATATAATATACATGCAACACGCATAAATTATTTGATATTTACATGCATAGCTATCTAGGAAAAACACCTTTCATTCCATAGATTCATAAACAAGCAATAATAAATTCTCAATCAATTACGAAATCATTTTAACTAGTAGTGTGGTGAGCGTCAAGAAACAATATGCTAAACATGATAAATAAGTACATAATAATAATAATAATAATAATAATAATAATAATAATTGTTTTTACCAACTGAAAAGTGGTGCTTAGTCCCTAGCAAATATGAGCTTTTGTTTGAAATCTCAACAGTCCCTGGCGGACTGATCTAAGTAAGAATAATTTGTGCCTGTCGGGCATTTAGTATACCAAAGTTAACGGATAACTTTTGTTAACTTATAATTGTCTCTTTACCTCTACCCTCTAAACCAGTTTGAACAAAATCCATTTAAATCTAAAATCTCTTTCAAATCTAAAAGCTTTAGATTCATGTAGCTTTAACAATCTAACTTTATTATAACTGTGACTGTGAAAATCATGCCCATGGGATCACCGCTTGCAGGCATTCTAATTTCAAGTCTATAGAATATGTATATGGCATTTGCTACAAATCATACTGAATTCCACACTTCTGAATATCATAAAAGCTGAATTTCTAAAATTGGCCATTTCTCAAGCTAATATATTTTCGTAAACTTAGTAACTATAATATTATACTTCAAAACCAAAAGGGATCATAATCATAATAACATATTTATTCGTAAAGCTAAATTAGACTCTTGTTTACTTTCTTTCCTGAATATATATTAATTGGATATTCTAAAATGTGGTCTGAAATCTCAAATCTTGCATATATAGTGAAGACATAAGCTGAAATGGCAAACTTGCTACAATACATATTTTTCCGAAATCACTTCTTGAGCGCTTTTATGTGTAATACCTGGTGTACACGTGTCAGTAGACGAGTTCCGTATGACCTCAAGGTCCCTTCGGACCCACTGCTGTTGCTGGGTCCAGGTCTTCACTAAGTCTGGAGCCCTACACCTCCTTGGAGGGCTATATGTTAGAGCCACTTTCTTGGGATCAAAAGTCCCGGTAATAGCTCTCCAAAGGGAAATGAATTGAAAAGTTATTTTTAATGAATTTTTGAAAGTCTCTAGATGTTTCATTTTTAACCCCCAAGTTTAGAAAATTGTCAGAATTCCGGAATTTGAACTAGAAATCAAAAATTAGATTTTGATTGGTTGGGGTTTTGATTTTTTAGATATTTTATTTGAATTCAAATGGGGGGTATTTCCTTATAATAAAGAAAAGTCAATAAGTGAGTGAGTATAGAAATAAGCTTATACCATGTCAGTAAAAATGCAGCAGTTGGGTGTTTGTGTCACCGCTATAGTGGTCTAGGACCGCTATAGCAGCTATAGGAAGTATGCAGCATGGTTTTTGCCCCCTGAAGACTGCTATAGCGAACATAAGTGCACAATGACGGGGCGGACAATGGCATAGACCGCTATAGCAGTCATTTTACCAGAAATAGTGAGAAACATAATCGTTTCATCAAGTGAACCCTTCCACCCCAATATATATCCCCAAACTCGGGATTTCTCCCTTATTTTCGAACCCTACCCGAAAATTTCATCTCCTCTTCTTCTTCCTCTCCTCCACTCTTATTCTCCATTAAATCTTCTTCCACCAAGCTTCAAGATAAGTTTTATTATTGTTTATATTTCCTTTCTCTCATTCGTTTTATATTATATCATTTGAGTTGTGGTTTCCCTCATTGTTGTTAAATGAGGGTGTTCTCCCAATGTTGTTAGAGCTAGATTAGAGTTATTTATAGGTTAATAGAGTTTGATCTTGAGTTTTATAATTGTTATAGTCGACGTTAATGCCCTCCCAGCTCCCCGAAGCTCAGTTGGTGTTGACGTCACCTCTTCCTCCCCCACCAGGTGAGTGGGTTTGATCTCATAGCCTTAGTGTCCACATTATAATTATATTTCTTGCTTAATAATTAGCAAATATGGAACTTGAGATGAAATAAAGTATATATATTATGAATTTTACATGCTTATGTCAAGCTAGAAAATTATGACTTATTGTGATAGCATAAAGGAATGAGTTTTACAAAATCATGGGACCATGATTGCTGTGTTGTATGCTATGGAAAATGTTTTACATGTTTGAGAAGGGATTTATTAAAGAATTGTATGATTTAAAGAGATTTATGATAGTGTAAAATATATGTTATGGATTTATGATTTTGCAATCCTTTAAGACTTGGGATTTTAGAAATCATTTTGTTCAAATATTAAAGTGAGCTATGTTGAATAGAGTATGATTTAGCTTTATGATGAAATATGTTATTATGGTTTTAGAGTTTCATGATTAGGAACCCCAGTGTTTTGAACCATGATATTAGACATTTCAAGTATACAAAAGATTTATTAGCTTAAGAAATGAATTTATAATTTCAGTGTTATGGCACCAAGAGGTATGGAATTTAGTATGATTCTTATCAACTGTCAGATATATATTCTGTGGGTTTGAAATCGGAATGCCTATAAGCAGTGAACCCTTGAGCTCAATTTTCACAGCCACAATTATGCTAAAACCAAATTGTTAGAGTTGTTTGAATCTAGAACTCCCAGTGTACTAAGAATTTAGATACTCTACTTCGCTAAAGACAAAGTACCCATTTTTTAGCTATAGTTTTCTTTTTGTCAAACTAGTTTAGCCTGTAGAAATAGGGAAATAGACAGTTAGTTAACGGCTGTTAAGAGATCATTAACCTTGGTACCAAGTTGTCCGTTAAAGGACAGTTTTACCCCCAGCAGTTACAGAAAATGGGACCTACTTAGGTGCTCATAGCTTGTCCACTAGGGACTATTACAGATTTAGCAGGAACTTTGATTCGCCAGGGACAGAGTATCACTTTATAGTTTATAATTTTACAGATTTTATTATTATAGATGTATTTATTATATTCAGCATACTGTTTCCTAATGCTCTGTCGCACCCTCAGTTAAAAAGGATTTCATGCTTGATTATGAGTTAGAAATTATTGTTGAAAATTCATAGAATGAAAAAGTGTTTTCCTAGTTAGCTATGCATTTAACTATCAAATGGTTTATGATTGTTGCATGTATATTATTTATTGTATATTCTTGGTTGTCCCATGTGGGTGATGGGTAAGAGCTCACTCATTGAGTCCGTTGACTCACCCCTCTCCCTTCCTCTCATAGTTGCAGGTATAAGTGTTCTTCCATCTCCAGCTCTATAAACTCAGTTGCTCCCAGTGGTGAGCCTTATTTTGATGCAAGGCTTAGTTAGGTTTCTGTTAGTTTAGAGGGCTCCAGTAGTTTTGCAGACAGAATCCAAGTCACGCATGTATTTTTAGATATTATAGATATTTTCAGAGATTATGTATTTCCCTATATATTTTAGAGCTCAAGAATGTATTTTGAAATATAGACTATGCTTAAAGATTTATTTGATAGCTAATGATAATGAATTTATGATTCAGTCTTCAAATCTTAACTAGATTACAAAGTATGACAAAAATGTTTTAGATTTATATATGTGAACACTCTAGTTTTTATGGATTTGGATATTATATTTTAATTAGAGAAAATGATAAGAATTTGCAAGAAAATTGTATCTTAAGTATGATATTATACTATTTTATGCATTTAGAGAGATACGTCACCCAGAAGGTTTATGTGGGGATGGGATTCCTCATGTGTCGGTCACGCTTCCAAATCGGGTCATGACATTATGGCACACAACATTCCAAATCATGGTCTTATGGTTTTCTAAAACACATTTTTATGGTAAAATCAAGAGATTCATAACTCTTTCAAATTGGGCATGTTTGCAAAATCACATTTGTATCATATCTCATCTTGTAAATGCATCTCTGTGCATTTCTTCATCTCTAATTCATGCTTAATGATCATCATGCATAAAACATACTTATAATGACTGAAAATAAGGGCATGAGTTTGAACCCACTCACCATTTGGAGTCGAGAGCGTGTGGATACCACCAACTTGACTTTGAGAGCTTGGAATGGTACCAACAACTGCCATAGAGCAATATATACCCATGACTAATCTCTATTAACATCTAGATGACTCTAAAATAACTCTAATAACATTGTGGGAGTATTCCCACTTAACAACAACTAAGGATACTAGCAACCCATATCCTAGAACATAAAATGGAGAAGAGGGAAATGACAAACCAACAAGATCTCTTACCTTTAAACGTTGGGAGGATAAGGATTTGAGTGAGGTTGAGAGATAAGGGAGGAAATGGTATTTTGGGGGGTAGGGTTTTAGTGAAATTGGGAAGAAATCCCGAGATAGTGGTTTATATAGAAGTTAAGGTTTCACTTAAATGAAACTGCGTCGTTTTAAACTGTTCTAGTATCGAAGGCACCGCTATAGCGGTCTATGATTACTGTAGTGGTCAGGGGTATAAAAAATCCCATTCTGGCCAACACACGACCAATATATCAGTTGACAGAACCCCACAAAAATGCCCCGTCATGCACATGACTGCTATAACAGTCCTATACTACTATAGCAGTATCAGATATCTCAATTCAGCTGTTGATCGGTCTTTCATGCACCTAGGGCCTCCCTGACTACACAAGCGGAACCCTAGGGACCTTGAGGTCGTATTGGACTTGTCCAGGGACACATGTACTTAGGATATTACAATCTTGACATGTTTTGATCTTCTTTTTGTGTCATATGAACTATCCTTTAGAAGAGTATCTGAGTTGTTTTAGAGTTGTCCCTATAAAGATGTTGACAAATGTGGTTTCTGGACAATATTGAGAAACAACTTTTACTTTCTGAAGTGTAGTTTTTGAACTTTTTTCTCTAGAAGGTGAGGTACTTGACCAAGTATAAAATCAACGTGTCACTATCAGTACTTTTCTGAAAGTTGACTTTATTTGAATTTGAATTTTCCTTTCATTTATGTAATCTTAGCACAGTTTCTGAATAATGTGTGCTTTCTAATATAGCTCCTTATTTTTTTTTATCTTTGTGTTGATTTAATCAATGATATAATACTTTATGAAAACGCATGATGCAGTTTCTAAAGATTTGAACTTGGTTTCTGATGTTTGATATATCTTTCTCGTGTCTCTAATGTCACGACCCTCCTTGGGCACGTGACCGGTATGTGAGAAAATCCTATTTCCACGTAAGCCTGGTGACCTGTATCATCTTTACGTATGCATTTTAATTAAGAAAATCCATAAAATAAATCCTTAATTTCACATGAAATCTCCTGTTGTTGAAAACCAAGTTTAGAAAAACCAAAACATGTTTCCTTTCCTTTCAAAAGCAACATACAATGTTGCTAAATATGCATACAGTCCATTTACATATAAAGTGCTTTTAAAGAAAGGTAATAATTATACAATCCCAAGCAGTATATAAAATAACAAAAGTATGCAAAATGTGGTCATGCTCTATGGTCCGGGGTCCTGCCTGCATCACACTGGAGCACGTCTAGAGCAAAATATCAGACACCTCACCTAATGGGCTCAGCAACTGAATCTAATGCTGCTGGTAAGAGGATAGTGTATAAGTGCCCTCAGTAGCTACAGTATCTGTAAAAATGGGAAAAGAACAGAGGGGTGAGTTTTGTAACCAAAACTCAGTGAGCGAGCCCTCATCTGGAACCCCTCTTCATGGGACACCAAAGAAGGTATACAACACCAAACAATAGTGATAGTCATGATAGTATCAAAGCTTTTCATAATTAAATCAGAGTCTAAAATCTTGGTATTTCTATAACCTGACCTAACAGCATTCTAGTAGAGAAACAGTAATCTTTGCTCTGAATATAAAGGTCTAGTCATATCTGGGCGTTACGTATCGCCGTCCCCAGAATGACGTTAAATCTCTGTACATGAACTCTGAATATCTCTGGTCACATCTGGGTGATACGTATATCCATCCCCAGTGTGACAATAAGTCTCTGAAATCTCTGGCCCGGGCTACTTGGTACCAAGGTTAACGGATTAATTACCGTTAACGTACATCCTGTTTCTCTATAGTTACTGCCAGCTCAGCGAAAACCTCATTTTGTTCTCTATCAATTTCAAAGTCTTCTATCCCAGAGTTCAAAATCTCTTTTATAAAACAGCATGCAGTATCAAAATCATGTAATAAAAAAACCAGCTCTAATTAATCAAATTTGCAATACCAGTATACAAAATCTCATTCTGAAGGATAGATGTCCCATGGTTTTCAAGAAAGCATATTCTCTTGTTCAACAAACAGTTCAAAACACAGTAATTCCCAGAAATCTCAACAGATCACAAAATAGACTCTAAAATCATATATATATATACATATATATATATATATATATATATATATATATATATATATATATACATTTTAGATAAAAATAGATGTAAGGATTAAAATAAAAGCTACAGATATGAACCTACTCACCTGGAGTGGCAGTAGACATAGGGATAACACCAACAGAATTGTGAGAGGTGAGAACAGCACCAGTATCTATCAATAAAACAACAGAACTCTAGATTAACGGCTAAAATCTCTATATCACTCAAATATACCACTATCACATTGAAAGAATTCTACCTCCTTGAGAAGTAGAAATTGTCATGCTAACCCCTCAAAAACTAAGAGAAATGGAGAGAATAGAGGAGAAATAACTAGAATAACTTACCTTAAAGCCTTAGAAATGAAATATTGAAGTTGATTTTAAGAGAATGTGGAAGAAATGGAGTTGAGAGTGAATTTTGGGGGAGAGAACGAGCTCCTTCGAGTTTGGGGGGGTGTTTTATGTAAAAGTGAAGTTTCTGGACCTGAGTGGGGGTATTTATCGCTTTGATGACCGCCTGGGCGGTCACAACGACCGCCTGGGTGGTTTCCAGAGAATTTCCACCGACTTATTATTTCTGATGACCGCCTGGGCGGTCTCCAGAGGATTTTTTTTTTTTGTTCAGGGTATTACATCTAACATATTTTAGTTTGCTTTCTAAATTATTTTTCACATCTTTAAAGTTTTGAATCTCTTTGAATGAGATCAAAATCATGTTAAAATATGATATTGCAAAAAATATGTCATTAAATTGAACTTATATGTTACGAGAATTGTCATGTTAAGCACTACAAAAACTTGATTGAAATGTTAGTCTATTCTTCATAATATTTTAACAAAATTTGCTTTGTTATTATTCAAAACATAGGCTACAAAGTCTGTAAAGGGTTTTGAAGCTAATAGCAACAACAACATCCTAAAAGACCAATTTTTCCCAACCTTTCATATTTTTGCACCCACATAGAAACCTTAGAGAAATCTTCTTCCTCAATACTCATTAAGATATAATTTTTGAATAACTATGATGAGCAAAATTCCACACAAGTGCATCAACATCTCTAGGAAAGAAAAATTGGAAGGTATGGACTCTGTACTCCATGACTCTGGATCCTTCTGGATAATTCCAAATCGTGCTTAGAGCACTCTCCACTATCCATAAAGATAACAAAAGGTTTCCAAGGATTCGTCCAACAAGGGTTTTCTAGCAATCATCTAAATCATATTGAATCTCTTAAAGAAAAGAACATTATCATCTTCCATATCACAAGGTTCTTTCTCTAGAGAAGTATGTGGTTAGCTAATTGGATGCTCCATGACACTTGAAATTGGCAACTACAAACTTCTCTCAGCACACTTCAAAACATATTTTTCAATCAAAATCTCAATTAAATCTATTTTTAAATCCCAATTGTCAAATCCCGATCAATTAATCTCAAATTACTCTCCTATCAATTACCTAAAAGTTTTATAAAGGGGCAGGAGGCGACATTCATCCTTCCAAGAGCCATACCCAATCTCATCATCTTTACTGTCTTAGCCATATCCAAGAGCCACCAACATCACCTTCCGCTAATCCTGAACCCCTCTCCATTTTCACTCACTCAACACAATACAAACCTACCACCACTGCTTTTATCATATAGCCACACACAAACCACCATCACCCTCTAAAACCAAGAATCAACAGCACCGTCAGATAGCAACCAAGCCTCAACCAACCTTTAACCATCGAAGCTTAGCCATCTAGTCACGCGTCATGCATTGCCAGAAAGCACCACCGCAATAACCCTTGTGAACCTGCCATATTGGCCATAGGGTTGCCGCTATGGTGGCTTTTTCGATGTAGCCGAAGAGCATGGTGGTCACAACCCCTTTTGCGATGGCTCTATGCGCCACTATTTTCTTCTCCTAGTCTCTGACTTCATCTTTCTTTTGTGGTGTCGTGGGTTGAGACAAATCGGTTTAGGGATTTTTCTTTTTTCTTTTTTGGTCAGGGGGATTTTTCTTGTTTGGAATAAGTTTTTGGATTTATTTTTGGTTAAAAGGGTTTTCTTTTTTAGGTGAAGGAATGATTGGGTGTTGTTTTTCCAAGTGTTGGGCTTTGGGTAATTGTTTGTTTTAGTGTCTTCTTCTCCAATTGCTGTTTTGGGCTAAGATTCTTTTTGGGCTGAATCAGTTTTTTTTTTAAAAATTAACCCTTTTGTTTTTTTTTCATATTTTAAGAAAATGAAAAATATATAAAAATATTCATTTTTTTTGTTATCTGTACAACAGTCAATGTTTATGATTGAAAGGACAATGCCTCCTATATGTAGTGTTAAATTGTGAGGATTTATTGAGTAGCGCAATGTTAACTTAAATCCTGTATAGTGGTAGATTTAATTACTTAAAAAAATATTTTCACAAATAAAATCAACCAACACATTATTTTCTATTTTCTCTCTCTAATTAAATCTATTAATTCACAATTATTTTCTATAAAAAATTATGCGACTTTGAGTTTCTCATTACACCAAAGGATATGTTGGAGCAACCAACAACTATTAAGCCAAAATCATATTTTCCTAAAATATGTTCTCTAAATTTTGTTTTAATTTTTTGTAAATATATAATTGTTTTTTTTGGGAAAAAGTAATATGATTTAAAGTATAAATTAATTTACATAATGAACTTTATGGTAATCGTATGTATATAAATGTATTAGGGGTATAGTGGAATTAAGTTTCCCCCATTCCCTAATCCTAATTAGACTCTTAAACTCAAATCTTTTCAATAGACCAGTTTTTGCTAAAACCAAACTTTTTCCAATTTTTCCATACTTAAATTTAGTGGCAGGTTCATTTTAACATTGTTGTCATTTTTGTTATACCTCTCTAGGAATGTTGTGAGTTATGACAAATGACCACACATCTCATGAGTTTCAACATGTACCGCGGATTATCATATCACCTCCATTTACTAATTAGTGGCCATTTTGCAAATTCTCACAAAGAAAACAAATTATTCCAAATTTCATTTCCAAGATCCACAAAACCAAACTTCACCTAACATTTGGAAACTTCACCACCACCCCATAATACCACTCCATTTATGGTTTACAGCGTTCACACCGAACACCCAATGTGTCCAACACTTACATTCCACAATCGTCATGAATGGTGGCACCAATAGAAGAGTGGGGATCACTCCACAAAGCCTTTCTTGTGGTGGCCATAGCAATGCAAGATGAATACACATGTTAGAGGTGTGATAGGATATTCTAGGTTGTGGAGCTGTAATGAGGTTGTTGAAGGAAGGTTGGGGTGGAGGCAGCTGTGGTGATGGTGGTGCCAAGGTCTGGGATATGTGGTGGTGGCAAAGTAGTGGAAGATATGAAAGAATGGGGAGTATCAGTGATTTGATAGGGATGAAGATAAAGGTAAAATGGGTAAATCAATTATACAATTATTTTCATAAATTTTAATTTGAATTAGTGTGAACCCTTAGATGTAATATTGTATGGTTAGGATTTTGGAGCCGTGGTGGTGACAAACTAAGTCGTCACCACCTAAGACATGGCCATGGAAACATATAGTCCTAGGCAAAAATCACATGCTCATGAACTAGAGTTGTCTAAGAGAACTAGAACATGCCAGCCAATGTGGCTCAATCCATCATTTTAGTGGGTTGGGTTGGTACAATATTGACTCATTTAAAAATAGATCAATTTGGCCTGACCTACTTAACCTATGGGCTAACTAGGTTTAACCCGTATAACCCACGAGTCAAGAGTTACATGCTCATCTCATATTCTTTCACGCTCTCTTCCTAAAAAGAAAAAAAAGAAAAGAAAAAAAAACTTACAAGTTCGCTTTCTCACCCAATTGGCCCACCGAAGCTCCATTCCTTTTTTTTTTGTCTTTATGAAAAAATTTAAGGAATTTTACATTTTCTTTTGCTTCTTAATTATTTTACAACCTAACTCATATATCCACCAAGTTGGTGAGTTAACCCTGATTGAAATTTTCTTGGCTCGTCAGCAAAGTCAACTAACTTGAATTTGATATTTCAGCTTCTATCAGGAACCAAGGAGTTAATGATGACACTTCCTCATTTTCTTAAACATTTATCTTGCATTCTTAGCTATTGTATTTTGCAATGAATATATATCATATTAGACAAATATTAGCCCCACAAAACTTTTGTCCTTTATTATACTATGGTTAAGGTTAGAAGTGAGCCAAGCCAACTCATGAGATATTTTTAGCTCGATTCGTTAATAGTTCAAAAAGTTTATTAGCTTATGAGCTGAGGTTTAGCTAATGATTGAAGCTCATTTATTAAATGATTCAAGTTTGAGCTTTACTATGTTTGACTCACTAGCTCGTGAGTGAGTTCGATATATCTGTATATGCATTCAGATGTGTTGGTTATGAATAATAATGTAACATGATAAATCTTTGCATCATGTATATGGTATGTAAATTATGTTAAAAATAGGTTTTGTATTTATAGTAAAAATTCTAACTCATTAAGCTAAAATACTCAATCCATGTTTAAATGAGTGATCTTATTAGCTTGCTCAAGCTCGGTGAGCTTTTAGCAAGATGAGCTTAAGTGTGAATTTTACTGATTATGATAGAGCCGAGCTCAAAATTAACTAGGCAAGCTTGAATTTTGCCCAACTTGGTTCAAATCAACTCACTTTCAACCCAAATTATGGTGTACCACATGCATTCTAAAAGTGACTAAAATTTATCTATCTCATTTAGAAATACCAAATCTATTTAATTTCAAGATGACATAAATAATCTTTTGAAATTATTACAATGCATTACATGTATCATCAATACACCATTACATATCATCCATTAGATTTCAAGATTGCATATTGTAGCACTTCATATTATGCTTCGATGGGAATAGCTCGGAGAGGTTAAGCCTTTTTCAAGGTAATCCCATATTTCTCGGACATATCTATGCCCTCTTCCTTTAATCCATATGCGAGCTTCCAATCATAGCCATATATAAAAGAAGCCAAAACAATGTGCATAGTCTTAGAAGCCAATGGTAGTCCAGGGCAAATCCTTCTTCCAGCTCCAAAGGGAATTAGCTCAAAATCTTGGCCTTTAAAATCAATCTCACTCTCCAAGAATCTTTCAGGAATGAATTCATGTGGATTTGTCCAAATACTTGAGTCTTTACCCATAGCCCATACGTTAACAAGAATTTGTGCATTTTTGGGCACCATATATCCACATAGTTCAACATCTTCTACAGACTTGTGTGGCACTAAAAATGGGACAGGTGGGTGCAAGCGTAATGTTTCCTTCACTACTGCTCTTAAGAAAGGAAGCTTCGAGATATTTGATTCTTCAAATTTTTCACCTTTGCTAAGGAATTGTTGCAGCTCTTTTCTAGCTTTTTCTAGCTTTTTTGGGTCACTTAGCAACTCTGTCATCACCCATTCTATTGTGCTTGATGTTGTGTCTATTCCAGCCACAAACAAATCCTGATATAATCAATTAGTACAATTATATAAGATGAAGTATCCACCAATTCATTGACAAATTTTACAACAATTTTATCTTCATTTAATTAATAATTAATAAAGTTTAATTTAAGCATTCTTCATCTAAATAATGAATATATTAATTAATGAGATTGGACTAGACTTAATTAAAAGACTAAAATAATGGTAATTTAAATTTTAAGGAATCAAACAGAGTAAACTAATGTACATGAAGAGGCTAAATTCATATGATTTCTATGAGCATAACATGGATCCATTTGGATAAATAGGTTATTTAAACTCTGTAGGTAAAAGAAATTTATCAAAAATATCTTATAAATAAATTATTATATATTTAGATATACATTTTTTTCTAAATGTTTAAAATTTACTCTTTGATAAATTAAATATTTTAGTTTCCCGATAAGTATTAAAAATAATTTTTTAAAAACAAATAAGTGCTTGTTTGTGTATCATTATTTTGATAAAGAAAAATGTTTTATTAAAAAAAAGATCTTTTTATATTTTTTCATGTGTTTGTATGGAACTTTTTATTGAAAAAAATTGCTAGAAAAGGTACAATAAGATTTTTATTCGAAAGCTATAAGTTTCATCTTCTAAAAAAAGATATTTTTTATAATATAAGAAAGATGTTTGAGAATAAATTAAGTCCAATTTTAATATTTACATTCAAACATAAATTTATTTTAAATCCAATTATAAAATAACATTTACTTTTACTAAAGGTCTTATTTGAAATCTACCAAAAAAAAAAAAAAATCTACCAGAAAAAGATCTTATTTGAAACAATCAACTAATTTTTTTTTCTAAAAACTCATCCAAACTAACACTGAATTGTATATAGCTAAACAGAATAAAAAGTTAAAAGTATAACTTTTGATTTTTAAAAAATTATAAAAATGATAAGTAATATCATCCCAATCAACCTAAATATTTATTGCTCTCAAGGATTGTTTATTACTATTAAGGATGTGTTTGGTTGGAAATAAAAAATGGGATGCAAATTTTTATGGATGGACTTAATGTGTCCATAAAAATTTCCACCTCATTTTTAAACTAACACCTATGACTGAGGCAGAAAATAAAGTGGCAACTCTGGCCTATCGTGGTTCCCCAAAGTAAACTTTCTTCATCTATGTCTTAGTGCCAAGCTGGTTTAAATTGTTGAACATGTTCCAAATAATAACCAATTTATGACTAAAATTTTAATACAAAAAGTGTGATGTTGAGTATTAAGTAAAAGATAAAATTAATTTTGATTCACTATTAGTATTAAAAATAAAAAGTTATACTGTCATTAAGTCATATGTTTATATTTATAAGACCTTTTAGGGTAGTAGATATATAGAGATGGAAATAGACTAAGTTATATTAGGCTTTAACTGAAATAGATTTGACATGTATTCCTAAAATGTATTTTGACCCTAGGAATAATAACTCAAAACTAATATATATATAGTCTCAATTTAAATCACTCTTCCTATTTTAGTCATCCCCACGTATATATACACACGAAAAAATAGCTGCTACAGGTGAATTGTGACTAATTTGAAAAAGGTATGGGACGAGGTTTCAGATAGCTAAAATCCGCTTAATCCGTCTTTTTGGCATCCCTAGTTAAGGATACAAAGCAAACAAAATTTCATAACTTTTTAGCGAGGCTCGTTCTTTCAAAACTTGAAAATTCATCTTTCAATACCAAAATATTTATTTTTATGTTGATAAATGGTAGTGTACAATAATTCTTTATAATAATTTTACACCACTAGTGTATAGAGGCATATGAAGATAAAATAACTCTAGGACTCTCATGTCTCTATACACTAGAGATATAAAATTATTATGAAAACAATATTATACACCAAACACTTATATCTTTTATGCTAGATAAATCTTTATATTAATTAGAATTACTCGATTTCCTTGTCACAACCAAGTTTTCCTTTTTTATGCTACATAAGTGCTTGTATAAATTAGTGTAAATCTATTTCCTTCACACAATATGAGTTATGTTCTTGATTATTTGATTTGAATTTAAATTAGAATTTATCTAATCTATTATGAAAAAAATAAATTTTGGTATTATTAGGAAGATAAATTTTGATGTTTTTAAAAAATGGACCTGTTAAAAAGCTTTGAATTTTTTTTTCTCTTGATACCCTTAACCGTTGCATTTATCCTAAATAAACTCTAAATTTGACCATACCAAAAATTAAAAACAAAAACTATAAATTTGACAGCCAAGATACTAACCAAAAATAAATGCAACACTTGAAGTCGGCTCACTTGCGAATTGTCTTCCAGCATGAGTTCCAACACAGAATCCAACACGTCTTGGCAAGTCTTGGATTTTGTTCCTACAGCTCTTGAGTGTAGTCTTTCTTCTATAAGACCATCAAAAAAAGTAATTAACTTTTCAAAATATTTGGTCATTCTTGCACGCGCACCTTGTGGATCAAATAGGTGAATGATTGGGAAAAAGTCCGCAACATTAGGCCTTCCGGCTTCTTCCATGATACCCCAAATAATGTCCTTGAACTCCTGGGACTTATCAGAAGTGTAATGAGCCAAATCCAAAGAAAAAAAGGTGTTTGATATGGAATTAAGCACTGTTATAAAAGAAACCTCACCAATATTCAAAGCCTCACCTTTCTTGCACTTTTCCTTGACATAATCCAACAATTCTTTCACTTTCCTTTCACGAAGGACTTTTGTAGAATCAAGCTTCTGGGCAGAGAACACTTTGGTCGCACAAACTCTCCTAAGATTCCTCCACTCAGTTGTTGGTGGCAACCATGCCATTGAAAGTATGTGGTGGTCAAGTGCTCTAGCCGCATCTGGGATTGTCCTGTTAGAGAAGAGTTGGTCATGTTTTTGGAGTATTTCTTTGGCTAATTGTGGAGAGGAAATTACTATGGTGGTTATGTTACCAAGCTTTAGGCTCACTATGGGTCCATAAGTTTGAGAAAGCTTTGCTAGTGCTTGGTGAGGCTGGTTGCCAAGTTCCAAGATGTTTCCTATGATAGGAAAAGGGCTAGGCCCTGGCGGAAGTTTCGGAGATTTTGGTGTTTTGATGCCTAATTTGGAGATGAGGACATGAATTAGAGCACACACAAGAGAAATTAGCAGAAGAGATGCAAGGTAGTCCATGGTCATTGCTTATTAGCTGCAATAAAACCTTCTATGGCTAGTTTCTTTTGAATATGTACATGCTGTGCCACCACCGAGAAGTTAGTATGACACGACTACATTTTGTTTTTCTCTATTTACTCTGGAAATTAGGCCCTGCAATAATGTGACATTGTACTTCCTTGAAGATATTTTTTAGGGAAGAGACGCAATTTTAATGTTGGAAATGAATCTTCTGCTCTGCATATTACACGTGAGAGGGTCCTATCTCAACCTGTTATACGAAATTATAAAAGTAACTGCAGTACATGTTATATGAAATTTTGTATAACACGAGAAGATTTTATATAACATGTATTGTCTCTTTCACAAAATATCTAATCGCTACTCCCTCCATTTCCTTTCAAAATAAACGACTCTGACTACATTTTGTTTTTCCCTATTTACTCTGGAAATTAGGCCCTGCAATAATGTGACATTGTACTTCCTTGAAGATATTTTTTGGGGAAGAGACGCAATGTTAATGTTGGAAATGAATCTTCTCCTCTGCATATTACACATGAGAGGGTCCTATCTCAACCTGTTATATGAAATTATGAAAGTAACTACAGTACATGTTATATGAAATTTTGTATAACACGAGAAGATTTTATATAACATGTATTGTCTCTTTCACAAAATATCTAATCGCTACTCCTTCCATTTCCTTTCAAAATAAACGGCTCTTTCAACTACAATACATGTTAGTGATGTTATATGAAATTTTAAATTTTATTGATTTTTCAAAAACCTTTAAGGATACAAATATCATTCACCTACTTACATGAGGAAAGAAAACTGACGAGTTGGGTCTCTTTGATTATGTTCTTTTCCGTCCCACATTTTCACCCAATCCAAATTAAACGAGAGAAAACGAGATAATCTCCTCATTTTCCTTCTTCCAGCTCTTTTTGTCCTTTCATTTTCATTTAAAACGAATAGAGACCTAAGAATTAAAGCGTACATTTACGCTAGCTGCTATAGACTCAATCAAAGAAGACCAAAAAAAAACTAAAAGCTAACTAACAAATCATATCATCGAATAAATAGTATAATATATGCTAATAAAAAGATAAGATCAATTTTGTGAGCTCTATATATATATATATATGAGTAGGGATCAATTTATTCTAAGAGTAAATCTTGCATACTTATTCAATTATATAACTCTTTATCCACATTAAATTTAATCAATCCGACCATTGATTTATATTATATTATATTAATGATCACACATGTCAAATTTTAGAAAAAATGGATAACAACATCCATGTAATCTATCAATCAATATTTACTTGTATTTGTAAAAACATATTATCCATCAAAATAAAATAAAATAATGAACTATTAAACCATTTTTAAATTGTTTAAAAATTTATATACTTGATCTACTAAGTAGGAACTTTAAATTCAACAATTGGATTTATGTAATTTGATATCTAAAAAAAGTTATTAAATAGATAGAATAAGTAGGTTAAGATTTACTCCTAGAGTAAACGGATCATCACTATATATATATATATATATAAAGTAATCCCAATAATGCCTGGATAGGTTGAGTCTTATGCAAGGTAATCCCAATATCCCATATTTCTCGCATATGTCGATGTCCTTTTCCTCTAATCCCTCTGGGAGCTTCACAAAAATTTTATAAAGGGACATGAGGCGGCACTCATCCTTCAAAATGCCATACCTAGTCCCATAATCTTTATCATCTTAGCGATACCCAAGGGCCACCAACATCTCCTTTGGCTACCCTCTAACCCCTCACCATTTTCACTCACTCAACACAAAATAAACCCACCACCATTGCCCTTATCATACAGCCACACACAAACCACCACCACCCTCTCAAACCAAGCATCAACCCCACCAAAGTCAAACCCATAGCAAAAAATAATAAAAAAAAAACAGAGAAGAGAAAGAACAGCACCATCGTCATCCAATTCCAATCCACTAAAACCATTACCACATCCAAACTACAACACTCATCACCCTTTCATCACCACAACCACTACCATCAGCTACAATCCAAACACATTCACAACCACCAACAAAACACCACTTGAAGCTTCAACCTTTGCCTATGAACCATCGTCAACACCACCACCAGACAGCAACCAAGCCTCAGCCCTTAACTATCGAAGCTTAGCCATCCAGTCACTCATCGCGCATTGCCGGAAAGCACTGCAGCAACAACCCTTGCTAACCTGCCACTCTCAGCCGCAAGGCAGCCACAATGATGGCTTTTCCGATGTTGTTGGAGAGCATGGTGGACGTGAGTCAAGCCAACTTGTAAGTTATTTTCAACTTGATTTGTTAATAGTTTAAAAAGTTGATTAGCTTATAAGCCAAACTTGAGCTAACAATTTAAGCTCATTTATTAAATGAGTTGAGCTTAAGCTTTACTGTGTTCGACTCGGTAGTTCATGAGCAAGCTCAATATATTGAGTATATGTATTCTATTGTGTTAGTTATGAATGATGAATGTAACTTCATAAATCTTTGCATCGTGTCTATAGTATGTAAATTATGTTGAAAATAAGCTTTGTATTTATAGTAAACATTCTAACTTATTAAGCTAAATTACTCAATCCATGTTTAAATTAGCAATCTTATTAGCTAGCTCGAGCTTGGTGAGCTTTTAGTGAGGTATTTTAGTGAGCTAAGTTTTAGCATGAATTTTAAGATCGATTGTGAAAGAGTCGAGCTCAAAACTAACTATGCAAGCTTCAGTTTGCCCAGCTTGACTCAAATCAACTCACTTTCAGTCGTAATTACAATGTATCACATGCATTCTAAATGTGACTAAAATTTATCTATCTCATTCAGAAATACCAAATTTGTCTAATTTCAAGATTACATAAATAAACTTCAAAAATTCTTACAATACACTTCTTGTAGTTGTGTATCATCAATACACCACTACATATCACCCATTAGATTTCAAGATTGCATATCGCAACACTTCATATTATGCTTGGATGGGAATAGCTCGGAGAGGTTGAGCCTTATTCAAGGTAATCCCAAATTTCTCGGATATATCTATGTCCTCTTCCTTTAATCCATCCGCGATCTTCCAATCATAGCCATATAGAAGAGAGGCCAAAACAATGTGAATAGTCCTAGAAGCCAATGGCAATCCAGGGCAAATCCTTCTTCCAGCTCCAAAGGGAATTAGCTCGAAATCTTGGCCTTTAAAATCAATATTATCATTCTCCAAGAATCTTTCAGGAATAAATTCATGTGGATTTGTCCAAATACTCGAATCTCTACCCATAGCCCATACATTAACAAAAATTTGTGCATTTTTGGGCACCATATAGCCACATAGTTCAACATCTTCTATAGACTTGTGTGGCACTAAAAAAGGGGCAGGTGGGTGCAAGCGTAATGTTTCCTTCACTACTGCTCTCAAGAAAGGAAGCTTCGAGATATTTGATTCTTCAAATTGTTCACCTTTGCTAAGGAATTGTTGAAGCTCTTTTCTAACTTTTTCTAGCTTTTTTGGATTACGCAGCAACTCTGTCATTGCCCATTCTATTGTGCTTGATGATGTGTCTATTCCAGCCACAAACAAATCCTGATATGATCAATTAACAAAATTATATAAGATGAAGTATCTATCAGTTCGCTGACAAATTTTACAAGAATTTTATCTTCATTTAATTAATAATTAATCAAGTTTAATTTAAGAATGCTTCATTTCAATAGTGAATATATTAATTAATGAGATTGGACTAGACTTAATCAAAAGACTAAAATCATGGTAATTTAAATTTTAAGGAATCAAATAGAGTAAACTAACTTGCATGCAAAGGCTAAATTGATTTGACTTCTATGACCGTGACATGGATCGATTTGGATAAATAGATTATTTAAACTCGTTAGGTAAAATTAAATTCATAAAAATAACTTATAATCAAATTATTGTATATTTAATTATGTAGAAATAGAAGTTTTCTTAATTGTTTAAAAAATTACTTTTTGATAAATTAAATATTTTAGTTTCCCAATAAATATTAAACATAATGTCTTTAAAACAAATAAGTACTCGATTGTGTATCATTATTTTGATAAAGAAAACTTTTTTATTAAAAAAAGATCTTTTTATTTGTTTTTTGATACGTTTGTATAGAAATTTCTGTTGAAAACAAACTCCCTAGAAAAGGTACAAAAGGTATCTTTTCAAAAACTATAAGTTTCATCTTCTGCCAAGCTAATTCAGATTGTTAATCATGTTCCAAATAACTAATACATGACTAAAATTTGAATTCAAAAAGTGAGATGTTGAGTATTAATTAAAAGATGAAATTAATTTTGATACACTATTAGTATTAAAAATAAAAAAGTTATCTTGTCTATAACATATGTTTATATTTATAAGACCTTTCAGGTAGTAGATATATAGAGATGGAAATAGACTATGTTATATTAGGTTTTAGTTTAAATAGACCTAACCTATATTTCTAAAAAGTAGTTTGACCCTATGCTTGGTATTTGACGTAAGCTTTTTTTTTTTTATGATCTTAACCTAATTTTCTTAAAAGTTTGGTTTAGTCAATAAAATTATTTTGAGACATGCTTAATAATAAAAGTTTTAAATTAACCAAAATACTTACTCTTAAATAGGTTAAAAAACTGCTAAAATTTTTTTTCCAGACTTTTAAATATGTCAAATGAATATAAATAAATTATATCAAACTAGACTGAATATAAGTTAGGTCAAATCCCCTAATGAGGCACTTGATCTATTATACCATCTTTGATGAATAGATGAGTAAAATATTTTTTTTACTTATATTACAATAAATATTAGACATATGTGCATAATTTTTTACATTGATAATATGTCGAAATTAAATTCTTAAAGCATAATAGAAATTTTGTAATCTCCTAACACATGAGAATTTTTCTGAAGAATGCTGCTATATGCTTCTACTTATCAATCTAAAAACTATCCTAGCTAGTTGAAAATATTATTCCCAATAATATGAGTTGTAGTTTTTAGATTAATTAAGGATTAAAGTTTAATTTTAATGCACTGATAATATATAATGATTTTACACTATTATCTAATCAAATCGTTCGATTTGCATGCCTTTCCAAATAGTGAAGTCAAAATTAAGCATATTTACTAATGTATCAATATATAATTGAATGAATGATTTTACATTACCAGTGTCTTAAAATTAAATCCTAAGAATTATTCAATAAAAGTGAATAAGATTATGTAGTAGAAACATTTTAAGTAACACCACTTAGAAGAATTTGATGTATCTTCTCTCAAATAGGCATAGAGATACTGACCTCAAGTAAATGCAATAGTTGTGGGCGGCTCACTTCTGAATGATCTTCCAGCATGACTTCCAACATAGAATCTAACACATCATTACATGCTTTGCTTTCCATTTTTAACTCTTTTATGCGCAATCTTTCTTCTATAAGACCATCAAGAAAAGCAAACAACCTTCTAAAATACTTCTTCATTCTTCCACGTGCACCTTGTGGATCAAGCAAGCGAAGGATTGGGAAAAAGTCCACAACATTAAGCCTTCCAGTTTCTTCCATGACACCCCAAATAATATCCTTGAACTCTTGAGACTTCTCAGAAGTGTAATGAGCCAAATCCAAAGAAAAGAAAGTGTTTGATATGAAATTAAGCACAGTTGTGAAAGAAGCCTCACCAATATTCAAAGCTTCACCTTTCTTGCACTTTTCCTTGACATAATCCAACAATTCTTGCACCTTCGTTTGACGAAGAGCTTTTGTGGAATCAAGCTTTTGGGTTGAGAACACTTTGGTTGCACAAACTCTCCTAAGGGTTCTCCACTGACTTGATGGTGGCAACCATATGATTGAAAGTTTGTGGTGATCAAGTGCTTTGAGAGTATCTCGAACTTTCCTGCCAGAGAAGATTTGGTCACTTTTATGAAGTACTTCTTTGGCTAATTGTGGAGAGGAGATGACTATGGTGGTTATTTTACCAAGCTTTAGGGTCATTATGGGTCCATAAGTTTGAGAAAGCTTTGTTAGTGCTTGGTGAGGCTGGTTGCCAAGTTCTAAGATGTTTCCTATGATAGGATAAGGGCTAGGCCCTGGTGGAAGTTTAGGAGATTTGGGTGTTTTGATGCCTAAGTAGGAGACCAGGACATGAATTAGAGCACACACAAATGAAACTAGCAGAAGAAGTGCAAGATAGTCCATGGTTATTGGCAGCAAGCTTTTCTTCTGCGACTGTATTTCTTTTTCTTGTATGTGGGGACTTATAGCTCTAATCAAAGGTGACATGTTCACAGGAAAACCATTAGTTAGGAACGATATATATAGGAAAATTTTGGCATTTCTTTTATCGGTTTGTTTGGGGAACATAGAATGTGACATATTGTCTTGCAATAATGTTATTTGTGCTGCTGTTTAGGATATACAACATTATCGATGGGTAACTTATTCAATCTTGATGGTGTGAGGGTGCCATTGGGAGACAAATTTTTGGTTGTTGCAATATCGTCATTGCTTATTAGCTGCAATAAAATCTTCTTTGGCTGGTTGCTTTTGAATATGTACATGCCCTGGGACCATCGAGAAGTTTGGTATAATAGTAGGTGCATGAGAAACTCGTGCCTACACTTTGTTTTTCCCTGTTTACTTCGGAAAACTAGGCCCTACGATAATGTGACGTTGTACTTCCTTGAAGATATTTTTTGGGGAACAGACGCCATGTGAATGTTGGAAATGAATCTTCTCCTCTGCACGTTACACATGAGAGGGTCCTATCTTAATCTGTTCTATGAGATTACGAAAGTAACTACAATACATGGCTGATGGATAATATCGTCCCAGATATCTTGTGGACTATTCGGTAATCTGATCTTTAAAGCCTTTAGATATTCTTTTAGTGAAATCTATTGGATGGAAATTTATCTGTGTTTTGATATTTTCAAAATCTTGAAAAGCAACACAAGTTTAAACTTTTGCAGATATATCCATTTGTCTCTTCGACCCGCCGATCTCACCAAAACCATGTAGCACATAGATATATGACAATATCACTAATCATTTCTTTGCATTTTGCTATTACCTCCAAGTTATCACAGGTTGGGATAGAGCTCATGTCGTTTGTCGACTCACAAACTACAAATCAACAAAAAAATAAATCTATTTTATATAACCCGAGAAGATTTTATATAAGATGTGTTGTCTATATAACAAAGTATCCTAATCACTACTCCATTTACTTTCAAAATGAATGGCTTTTTCAACTACACTACATGCTATATGAAATTTTAAATTTTTATTGAATTTTTAAAAACCTTTAAGGGTATAAATATCATTCATCTACTTCTTTCACTACTTTTTTATTTTCATTGCACATGTGTAAAAATATTTTACAGAGTTATTTAGTTATATTTTTTTTATTTACGTTACTTTTTAAATAATAGCAGACAAGAGCCAACAATGATGAAAGAAATTATTGAACATGAGTCCAATTGGCATAAAACCAAAAAGTTACGTGGGATATTAATTGGCCTACTAAGAAGATTATGGTTAAAGGCCATGTGTGCTTGCACTAGATAATCATTCAATGTATACACCTTACACCCGTAACATATATCCTAAAGATATTCCTGTAATCTTGCCTATACGCAGCTGTCATCTCTAGCCAAGATTTGGTTACAAAATATGTACAGCAAATAAGGAAATAAATCATAACAAATTGCCATCCTAAAGAATGGTCAATCCCGTAGAATACGTGGCTTGATATTACGCTACTGCATTACGTACCAAAAACTTATGCCCGGCTTTGAATTTGATCTATTGACTTCGGGAAAGTTGGATCCTATTAGAATACTCCTAACTTGAAGAATGTCTTAGGAACAAACTAAATGGTCATAGCTAGTGATCAGGATATTCTTTGTGATAATTTCCACGTAGGAATTACAAAGGAAATATATTGCGTTTGGGGAAAAAATTGAGCTGGTAAAGTTTTACGTGGTTAGATCTATACTTTGATCTCTAAACAAAATTATTTTAACATTTCAGTATTTAAAGGATTAAATGTATGTACTTTAGTTTTTAAAAGATTTCATTTTAAATACATTAATTCCGATACCAGAAAAATTATATACTCATTATTTCCCAGAACAATCGACCAAAAGGAAGAAAAGAATAATTTGTTTAATTTTCCTTTTTGTGGTCAACGGGGCCAGTAGCGCAAAGGCAAAGCAAAAAAACTAGATCTCAAGTCCAGGGATACCATTATGTTGTCTTAAATGGAAGGGCAAATTTCTAACCATAATATAATATCACATAATTTTTAGAGAAATTCTTAGATATTTCTAAAGTTAGAGAAAATTTTTGTTTTGTATCATTTAAGACAGCCTAATCATTTTGGTTTGTATCATTATTCCTGTGCAGACTGTTTAGCAAAGAGTGGGGCAGTTGAAAGTAATAATAGGCCCTGAATTCTAAAGGAATTAAACGACACATCATAAGTGATTGCATAAACTATATCATCTGAATTTCTTAATAAAGAATAAAAAACAACTATTCTTTGTAAATCAAAAGGAATTGATTGTACAAATCAACTAGCAGAAGGAAACAAGAAAAAAAACTATTCAGTATAAAGTCAGGATCCTACTCCCAAATCTTAGGACATTAAGAGATTGCCTTAAATATTGATTGTGTCCAATTAAATGAAAGGAGTTTTAAACAGTGAAAGCCAACAATCTCAAAAAATAAATAGCAACAGATTAGTTTTAATGTAATTACCCAAAATAGTTGAGGATCTCAAGTATTTGATCTACTAAGTCTTCAACAGAGGGAACAGGATCATCAGGACAAATTGCAGCAGCTCCCAACTGCAACAACTCTTGTAGAAGTTTCAGAGGAAAAACTATGTGAATAATAAAATTCATTTCTAATTTATGAATGCAACAAAAAAAAAAAATCCAAATCGATCAACTTACAGACCTCATGTCCAGGAGGATTGATATGATATATGCAAAAGTTGTGAAGCAGCAAAGAAGTTGCCTTCGGACAGAAAAATAATCCTTGGAAACATCACATATCTGCCCCCAAGACACAAAAGGGAACTATTAACTCATATTTCCATATCAAATTAAAAGAATTTGGAAAAGAAGCAATTGACAGAAGGTACTCCAGGAAAGGACTAATTGACAGATTCTAGACATAAGGTAAAAAGAATCAGAATCTTAGCACTAATGAAGAAGTGGATTTGGATAAAAGAAAATAAATGGACCTCTCTGTCATTCAGCGAAGGAGAAGAAGCTGTTTATTGAGGTACATCTGTGGCATAACCTCCTAAGATGACACCACATCCAAAGGGTCTGCAAAACCACCATAGATATGTTATTGATATGAAAAAGATGGGGAAAACAACTTAAAAACAACAAGAGTTAGTTTCATTATACCCGAGCCACCAATATAGCGTACAAAGATGCACATAACTAGCCACATGTTCAGCAAGTTCTTTAACATGAATAGATTCTCCATACACACTGAAAAGGAAAATAATCTAAAATGAACATATTTTCTTCTCAAAAGTTGAACACAAACATTTAAGAAAGTAGCTTTAGAGCTATGATATCCATATACTTCATTTCACACCAATAGGATACAAGGAAACTACAACTTAAACACCTGTGTAGGTCATCACGACCTCAGTCTAATTGATACACAAAAAGTTTAATACACATAGTCCCCAAAATGTTAGCATGTTAGCATGCACATCAAATCCAGCTCTTTTGACACTATTTCACTACATATGGCACCTTCCCTACAGTGATCCAACTATATATTTCAATAAAAATCATAAAAAATTCATGAGCAGTGAAAACCTAAGCATGATATAAAAGGCTTCTACTACTCAAGAGCTTCATTTCAATCTAGGGCCATTATAAGTATTTTCAACGTTTATTTAATGTTAAAATTAATTTTTTTGGCAATATTGTTATTAACATTTTAATGTAATTAATTGTTAAAAATACTCACTTTTCTTATAGTGAAATCTTTTGAGAATTAAAGTATATGTTTTATTCTTTTTAAGCACTAAGTGCTAAAAAGAAAATTCTTTTATGGTATGTTTGGATGTGAAGAGAAAACGAGTGAAAAGAAAATGGATAGAAAGAAAATGAGGAGATAGGAAACTGAAAAGGAAAAGAGGAGAAAAGAAAGTGTTGTATTATTTTAATTTAATTTCTAGATAATTTATAAAAAATTGAATAGTATACATAACTTATAATAATATTAATAAAAATTTTAAGCCTTGAATATTTTAATTTTTTTGTTCAACTATAATACTTGTTATATGAAATTTTTTTTAATTTTTGAAAACCTTTACAGGTATAAATGTCATTCGCTTATTTTTTTCCGATTTTTTTTTCATTGTGCAATTGATAATCCTATGAAAAAATTAGCTCATAATGCAATTTCAAATATGCTAGAATCTTGAGATTTTAATGATTTTAATTTAATTTTGCTTATTTTCCTACTCGGACATTTTTAATTGAAATTATTTAATTTGCTCTTATCTTGTTGAGATTTTGTTTATCTTTGATTTTTATTTTCATGTTAATAATAATTGGTATTAATCTCATGTATAACATTTGAAGATGGTATTTTGAAGGACTAATACCAAAATAAAGTCAGTTTCAATGAGAAATCCAAGTTGTGATGCCTTTTGACCTTGTGATGATTTGAGCATAACTGGACTTGTGGATTTGGGATAGAGCTGATTTTGGTGTTATTGGAAATCTAAGAAAAAAATTACAACTTTGATGAAGGCACCATAATCCAGTTCATGCAGCTAAGGGATGAAAAATCACGTGCAAGTCACAAGCTTGATGTTGGTGTTCTAGCACCCAAGCATCCATTTCTGGCACCAAGAACCTACAGGCCTGAAAAGGAGATTTTGTTCTGGCGCCTAGGCTCCCAATCTTGGCTTCTAGTCTCTGCGGCAAGTATTTTTTCGACTTTTTATTTTAAATACCAAAACAATAAACTTTGTGAGTAATTTTTAGGTTAAAAATAAGGGAAAACATCGATCCTCAAACTCTAGGAGGAGGCAAAGGAGAGCTAGGGAATGAGGGATTAAGGAATCATTACTTCAATTCTTGGTTTTTCTTTCATCTTTCTCTTGTTTTCTTCTTTTGTTTGCTTTTTTCTTAATGAGTTTGTGGACTTTTTGTTAGGGTAGGATGAAATTTGAATTTTGAATGAATTGTGACTGAGTTCATGTTGCTTGATGTTGGAATTGGCTAACTAAAAGTTTATCTTTTATTCTTATTGCAATTAGTGATGTGGCTTATCTAGGTTGCTTAGGGTTCATGCATGAATTAGAAAATTTGTGTATGTTCTTGTTCTATGGATAAACTACATAATTCTCAAGGTTAGGGATTTATCTGATCTTGTGATTGTGTGGATTTTTGGATTAGAATTTTGTGCTTTAGCCCCTCATTTGTTCAATACATAATTGAGAAATCAATATGTTAGAGTGAAAAGGGAGAATTAATACTATCAAGGAATTAGAGTCAATTGTTTATAATTCATTCTTTAATATGTTAATAATCTCCAACTTCAATAATAAGAAATCATTGATCTCATTAAAAAGTGCAGACTACTAATCCAAACTTCCAACCTTTTTTATGCTTAAATTTATTTCTTTCATTAAAGTTATTTTCCCGCCAAAATTGAAAAAATATTTTCCATAGTCAAGATAGTAATTTAATTAGTAAACTGTTGTTTGATAACATCAATCTTTGAGGAATGATACTCTTACTTATCTGTTTTACTACTTGAACTGATGAGATGGGTCCTGTGGACCATTTTCTCATCTTTCCCAGATTTTCACCCAATCCAAAGATGAGAGAAAACCAATTAATAATCTCTCTCTTATTTTTTTCTTTCATCGAGCTCTACATCCTTTCATTTTTAAAGAAATACTAATTTTTTTAATAAAGAAGAAACACAAATAATACAAATAATTTTGAATAAACTAAATATGAGTTATAATCATTCATAGTTAAAATCAATAAATCATAGTTTTTGGTTAAATCTCGCTACCATTATTTTTTATTTTAATTGATACAATTCATTAATTTTTTTTTTGTATTTTTATTTACCAGCTCCAATTTATATTTTTTATGACTTATTAATGGAATAGTACTGAGTAAAACTGAAAATATATCTGAACAAAATTATTACCATCTATGATCCTTCATTTGAGATTTTGAGATTAAATTATTTCGGAGTACTCACAATCTTTTATTAATCGAATCATAATCCAAATTATTGTTAAAAATCAAACAAGCATTTCGACTATGGTATTATTTGAAAATTTAATAGCAATGGATGGTTAGTACTCACAGCTAAGAATCAAAACGTAAATGAAACAGTAAATTAATAGTAATTTTTAAATCGGAGAAAATTAAATTTCTCAACACCTGTGAATTGAATTCCAATTGCCACCGGTGTCCCGACCTTATAGTTTTTTATATTTAAGTGCAATCAAATAATTATAATTTTAATATATAATAAGTATAATGAAAAGGGCAACTGATCATTTTAAGATTTCAATATTGAAGGCAATAAATGATAGTAATTAATTGATATTTATATTAATTCCTTTTTTTGGTTATGTTATCATATTTCAACTTGAAGATTTCAAAGTGACATGGTATTAAGGAAATGATTGGTGTCATTGATTCTCACCATTTTGTTGAGAAGAAAAGAGCACATAATGACTAAAGAGTAGAGCCTAAAGCAGAAAATCCTTCATTTGTGACTGATCATATAATAACAATATTTGCATTTTTGGTGGTATGTATGAAAGAATAAAGCAAAGAGTAAAATAATACCTGTGAATTATTGTCCAATCAACAGAACGTTAGTTCTCAATGAGCCACCAAAGAAATAGAGCATTCATTTGGAAATTTTTAAAATTGAAACGTAGGTCGTGTGTCGAAAAAGCCATTCGTTTAGACTACTGGTCACTCTACTTGTCCCATGATGTTTGTCTTTCAAGCTGCAATCCCACAATTATCTAGGGCTTCATTGCAGCACTAAGTACCAATTCAATGAGATTCTATGGTCATTATGACATCGGCTCCAAATTTTTACACCAGTCGATCATTTCATCTTCAATTGCCACAAATTAGTTATAGAATACGGACACCACACTTCTTCTGCACTTCTTCAAGATCAAGATGGAAAAGGTGATACAACCGAATTAAGTAATTCTCATTATCTGAAACATATAAAATGATCTAAGAACATAAGTAATCGATATGAGTTAAATAAACTTAGCCTATCAAAGATGAGATTTTGAGGGTCTCCTCCAACTATGGTGGCAAAATGGAGAATAGAGGCGATTGCAGTGCTGTGCATTTCTTACCATGTTAATGGTGATATGCTGCTATGTAATGATGATTTTTTGCGAGAGCAGTTTTAGTAGTTCCCCACATATGGCGCTAGATGTTCCAAGAAAATTGAAGTCCGAAATGGCTAACCGGCAATATGAAGACTTCACAATCAGGAGATTAGGCTCTCCTTCGGATTGGAGCTCAGTTGGAATATGCCTCCCCTCACCAATCTTAGGCATTTTATAAGGGCTGGTTGAAGGTTATGGAAATGAATAGATAGATATACTATAATGTTATAAATGTGCCAACTGGACAATAAAAGAGCCGACCACCCATTCAGAGTAACGAATGGTTGCAATGGGAAAAGCATTCCGAGCATCCCAAAATAACATGTACGGTTCACTTTGTAAATGGGAAGAGATCCTCTTAAGTACCTACAAAGCCTGGCACAGTCGGTAAGATAGCTGGATCCGTTAACTATATGTCAAAGGTTCGACTCTTGCCGTATATATAGAAAGGGGCTTTGTTGGAAGAAGCAAAACCTACTTTGGTGATCTTTACGCCTCGGAGGGATTAATACTCGGCTGTCGGCCGGGAGATACCCTTGAGCAATAAAAAAAAGAGATCCTCTTAAGTGGAAATTTCACATAATCTTGTTATGTATAAATTTCCATTATTGATTAATAAGGTAGGCCCTACTCTAGGTCTCACAAGAAAAAGTAGTCAATAGTGAAGATTTTCACACAATTTGATCATGTGAAATTATCATTTAAGAGGATGTATTCCATTCTATAAATTGAGGTGGGGTTGCTTTGAGCACATCATGGAGCAAGCAACCATTCATGTATGCAAAGTGAGAAAGAGAGACATAAAAGCGTTAGCCTCTTAGAGTAAGAGGAATTATAGAGTGTGAGTAAGTTCCAAAAAATATAGGTCTAGATAAATATATTAGGAATATTTTGACTATTATCTCTATTATTCTTTGGTATTGCAAATTTGTAATATTTAAATTGGAGGATTATTCTCACAAGAAAATACAATATTTATCTCTTGGAAGTGAGGGTGTGGAAAAGATATTTTGTAATTATCTTGAATATATTGAAATATTTTTTTGGAGTTTGTTCCATGATTTTCTTCTTGGTATTTTGTGATTTTCTATATTAAAATTTGGTACTTATAATCCTAACTTTTATATTGGTATGCACGGATTTATTATTGATGTGCTTGATGAATTGATAGATTTAATTTTACCATATATTTATTTTGATGTTCATTGCCATACTATGACATCATTTATTTATTTATTTGTTGTTGTTTGGTAACATTTAATTTATGCTGGGAATCAGTAGCTAAACCCAATAATTTTTGGTGCATGTGAGCTTTTGGTATAATGTGTGTGTGTGTGTGTGTGTATTCCCTCTAAGCTTTTTGGCCGAATGAACCATGTGAGTGTTACGGGTGTAATAAGAACGGGTAACCCATTTGATAGCTTCATTTGTGTGGGGCTGTGACAACATCCCAAAGAGGGTTTGTGAGAGCAAAATAATTGCACACGTGGAATCACTGGACCCAAATATATATGGCCATGGAAATGAATCAAAGAATTGAAGAAGAAAATAAGGATGGAAGAAAAATAAGGATGGGCCCAAATATATATGGCCATGGAAATGAATCAAAGAATTGAAGAAGAAAATAAGGATGGAAGAAAAATATATTGCAATTGGTGAATCTTGAAGAGAAGCTTAAACAACTCTGATTATTCAACCATCTTAGCGGGAAGGAAAACACACAAAGAGGAAAAAAAAGATACAATTAAAGTAGTTGATTATCTTGTCTTTGATGATAAAAAAAACGTTTCTAACAAACCAAAACATAAAAGCATTGCATAATTTTATGACCTTGCTTGTGAACAACAAAACCCAAAATAGAACCTTACCGAAATTATTTTTAAAAATCCTTACAACAGGGCTAAAATGTTACTCGAATTTTACATAAGCTTTGTAATAATTTCTTGAATGTTTTGTTTGTGCAAACATGATCTTCATATTATGCTTTGATGGGAATAACTTGAAGAGGTTGGGCCTTATGTAAGGTAATCCCATATTTCTAAGGCATATCCATTTCCTCTTCCTTTGATTCATATGCAAGCTTCCAATCATAGCCATAAAAAAGAGAAGCCAAAACAATATGAATAGTCCTAGAAGCCAATGGCAATCCAAGGCATATCATCCTTCAAGCTCCAAACGGAATTAGCTTAGAATACTGGCCTTTAAAATCAATCTCACTATCTAGGAATCTTTCAGGTATAAATTGATTTGGGTTTGTCCAAATACTTGAATCTCTCCCCATGGCCATACATTAACAAGAATTTGTGCATTTTTAGGCACAATGAAGCCACAGAGTTCAACATCTTCTTCTGACTTGTGTGGCACTAATAATGGGATGGGTGGATGCAAGCACAAAGTTTCCTTCACCACTCCTCTTAAGTAAGGAAGCTTTGAGATATGTGATTCTTCAATTTGTTGTTCACCTTTACCTATAACTTGTTGAAGCTCTTTTCTAAATTTTTCTAGCTTTTCGGGGTTGCATATATAGCAACCCTGTTGTACTTGATGTTGTGCCTACTCTAGCCCCAACTAAATCCTGAAACAATTAGTTAATAAAAGGTGATTGCTACGGTACTCGTACAAATAAGAGGGCTCCAGTGCCTTTATCATGTTGACCACTCACAATGAACCATGTGAAAAATATTGCCTTCTCCAAATTAAACTTTAAAAATGAGTCCAAGAGAATTAAATTGCAAAACTAATAAAAAAAATTGTGAAAAAAAAATCGTTTCATCTCCATTGCCATCTCCAGTGAACACCAGTCATCATACTTGATCAATTTAGACAAAACTTCTAACGCAAAAAAAAAAAAGAAAAGAAAAATTGAAATGCAAATAAAAAAACTCCAACTATGGCAAAAATAAAAAATTGAAATTGGGGATGTCTGGTGTTCAATGGATGAGTAGAAATACTTGTCGCAATGTTCCACGACAGTTGATGAACTGAAGCTTGTCATCCTTGTCGTAAATGGCATAAACTTCGGCCCCAAAAGCAACTCGTTGGCAAGTTCCGCATTCTCCAGCGATACGCCACTAGCTCTATCTGGTCAAGGTTGTTCACGGCAAGAGCCACCAACCATGGTCGTCGAGGCTTCGTTGAATCGCATAGGGTTTTTAGCGAAATTGGGGTGCAGGTTTAGGAAGGGCTTGGGACATGAATTGAAGAAAAGGTTAGGGGAATTTTGGGGAAAAGAAGAGAATAAACAAGGAAAGGAGAGAACTTCCATAGAAGAAAAGTTAGTAATGGCCATTGATTCAATGTTTGTTTACTGGGATCCATTGACGAAAGGTTACGAGAGTGAGAAGTATATCTGGTCTGATATATATATTTTTTAATTTGACGGAAACTTGTTCTCTCTTGGTTTGTTTTTTTTTTTTTGTCACAGTTTGACTTTATTTTTCACTTGAATTGCAATTTGTGTTTTTAGCAAGGTTAAGAAAACTGACCTGCATCGAACCTGGCCATGACTTGCTCAGGTTTAGTATGCTCAACTGCTCAACCTAATATAATAAAATATATATATAAATATATATGTATAATTAATTAGAACATAAAAAATATATTAAATCATTAATATTAACATAATTAACACAAAAAAATATATATATTCATAGATTTATAAAAATAAACCTAATCCATATAAAATTTTTCTAGTTTTAGTCGCACAATATGGTTATAAAAGTATTTGAAAACAATATTTGTTGGATGACTAGCGAATTTTATGATGAGCAGCTCGTGGATATTAATATTTTTTTCATATATAAAATAAATATAACCCATTTTTTTCATTTTTGCTTTGTTACTGCTATAAAATATTAGTATTTAAGCTTTGAAACTAAAAAAAAATTAAAAAAAAAAATCAAAAGCTTCGGACCGGTTGGACCGGTCCGGTTCACCGGTTTTCCCGGTTTTTCCCGGTTTTGACCGGTTTTGACCGGTTCTTGACCGATTCTGAAATGCCCCGGTTTTCCCCACTCAACCGGACCGCCAGCGCCGGCTCCCTGTTAACGGCTGACCGGCCGGTCCGGTCCGATTTTCTTAACAATGGTTTTTAGTCAGAAGTTTGTTGAACCAATGACGTATGGTGACTGGTGTTCAATGGAGATGAAACATATTTTTTTCTCATAATTTTTTTAATAGTTTTCCAATTTAGTCCTCTTGGATTCATTTTAAAGTTTAATTTGGAGAAGGACAAAAGAACAAATAAAGAATTTATAACATCTCGGTCTATGAGTTGGCAAAATTTGTCACATGGTCTGCTGTGAGTGGTCAACATAATAAGGGTACTGGAACTCTCTCATTTGTGCGATTAACGTGGCAATGAACTTAATGAAATTATATAAGATAAAGTATATCTATACAATATTTGCCGATAAATTTTATGAAAAGCATGTGTTCCTTTACGCTTTATATAATAAAGTTGTAAAAACATCACTTTCTAATATAATGATGGAAGGAATGATGCAAAGATTCACATTTTTATATTTTAATGCAAAAAATCACTCTAATGCAGGAAAAATAATTAACTGTTATCAACACAAAAATTGAATTTTACTGTTCTTCAATGTCTAAAATCTCTATCTTTTTTATCTTGATGAATTAAAATATCTATTTATAACTATAATTTCAACAGCCAAAAAAGTGAGATATATTGAGCATGAAAAGGTGACAAAAACTTTTTAATCTCACAAAACATGAGAATTTCTTTCACTTTGGTACCAAGATACTTACCAGAAATAAATGCAATTCATGAGGACGGCTCACTCGTGAATGAACTTCCAGCATGAGTTCCAGCATTGAATCACCTTGTGGATCAAGCATGCGAAATATTGGGAAAAAGTCAACGACATTAGGCTTCCAGCTTCTTCCATGATACCCCAAATAATGTCCATGAACTCTTGGGACTTATCAGAAGTGTAATGAGCCAAATCCATAGAAAAGAAAGTGTTTGATATGGAATTAAGCACAGTTGTAAAACAAGCCTCACCAATATCCAAAGCTTCACCTTTCTTGCACCTTTCCTTGACATAATCCATCAATTCTTGCATTTTTCCTTTTACGAAGAACTTGTGTGGATTCAAGTTGTCGTGAAGAGAACACTTTTGTAGCACAGCTATCCTAAGGATCCTCCATTGAGCTGAAGGTAGCATCCATACAACTGAAAGTTTGTGGATCTTTGCCAATGGTAGTCAAGTGCTCTAAGGGTATCTCGGACATTCTCATTAGCGAAGATTTGGTCATGGTAGTGTTTGTGTTGCCAAGCTTTATACTCATTATGGGTCCATAAGTTTGAGAAAGCTTGGCAAGTGCCTGGTGACGGTGTTGCCGAGTTCAAAGATGTTTCCCATGATAGGTGAAGGGCCAGGGGCTCAGGACATTGTGGGAGTTTGGGGGATTTGGGCCTTTTGATACCTAAGTTGTAGAGGACATGAAAGCTTGCCCACACAAATGAAATAATGGGTAGAAAGTAAAATACAGTCCATGGTTATCGATTGCAATCTTTTGTTGCCCCAATAGTTTCTTTCAAATTGATGCGGAAACATATAGCCCTAGGCAAAGATCACCTGCTTAGGAAGATAGCAACAAGGAGTTAGGGATGATATATCATCAACTTGTGGCCTTCTTTGTGTTTTTTTTATTATTTACTTTACACTTTTGTTTTGTACCACGTTGGATCGAGGATACAAGAAAGAAAAGGAGGCAAGGGCCCAAGCCAGCTAAAAAGGAAAGAAAATAAAACGTTGGATCGAGGATACAAGAAAGAAAAGGAGGCAAGGGCCCAAGCCAGCTAAAAAGGAAAGAAAATAAAAAGTCAAATCACCAAGAAAATAAAAATGTCAGGTCCATTTTGTATTGGGCCTCCAGGAAGTTTTCTCTGCTTGTTTCCACTCTTGAGAAAATTTGCTTTCTCTGACCCAACAAAAAAAAAAACAGCTCCATTTTCAATAGAAAATGCATACCACTTTCCTTTTTTTTTTGTGTGTGTGTTTTTTTTGGGGGGGGGGGGGGGGGGGGTGAGGCAAACTTAGCTACAAATCAGGTGGCCTCTCTCCAATTGGGATAACATGCTCCCTCCAGGCTGTTGTGCAACATATCCAATCTCACTAGATAGGATTCTCTATGGTACATTGTTGTCCTATCTAGGGTTTTTGGTTTGCCAACCGTGAACTGTGCTTAAAAATTTGTATTAGGCTTGTGGATAGTTGGTCTACTATGTTTTTTGTATTAATGAAATTGCTTTCCCTGAACAAAAATCAAAAATAAAAAATCTTCAGCTCCATTTTCAATAGAAAATTATTACTTTAACACCTAAAACTGAGACACTCAGTTTGTTGTCGTGCAGTGTGAAAATAGTATTACTCTTTTTGGTATCTATCACATATGTTGATTAGAACTAGCTGGCTTAATAAAGTGCCTAAATGCGCAATCCAAATCCATTTCCTATACCCAAAAGCCACATGTTGATGTCGAACGAGCTGGCATAATGTGCTAAAATTACACCATTCAACTATCCAAGTAAATAAGTGGTTATAGAAGGGATCGAATCATTTTGTTATATGGATATATTTTTTATTAGATATTATATTGATTCACACCCCATATTTGTATTATTAATTAGATGGGTGTGAATTCTACCTAAGTGAGATTTGCATCCATCCAATAATAAATAAAATATGAATCGACAAGAGCCGAAAATATGTTCATATAATATTATCTAAATTTATTTGAATCTTAAAGGCTTTTAAATTTGTAGGGTGGATGCTATTTTAAAGGATAGGATTTTGAATTTATTTTGTCTGGTATTTGCAGAAAATTAGCGTTCTATGTAAATAAAATGATATTTTGACATCTAAAAAGTTCCATAATTGGATGACCTAATGATCTCCACTTACTCAACTCAATAAGATATCAAATAAGACATCCATTTTTTGCGTGTCAAAGTAGCATTCCTCTTGTGCCAATGTATGGTTAGTGTAAGTAACTGAGCATGAAAGCAAATGTTAATTGTAAAGACCATTAGGCTGAGTCAGCAATCTATTAGTCTATTAGCAGGGATACTAATCATGTGCATTAGATGTATCATGTACCCTAGGTATAATTAGTTAGTATATCTAGCACCACACTCTTGTATAAAATCATAATTATGATTACTCAATATTGTTCTCTTCCCCCCCTCTCTCTCCCTTTCTCTCTTATATATTCTCAAGTATTTATCTTGCATTCTCAATTATTTTATTTTGCAACTCTCTCTCACTCATATTTTCTCAAGCATTTAACTTGCATTCTCAATTATTTTATTTTGTAATAAATGTATGTTGCATTAGAGAAATTTTTATCACACAAAACTTTTGTCCTTTATTACTACCGTTAAGGTTGGAAATGACTCAAGCCAACTCATAAGCTTGTAAGCTCATGAGTCGAGCTTAAGCTAATGATTTGAGTTCATTTATTAAATAAGTCAAATTTAAGCTTTACTATATTCAACTCACTAGCTTGTGGGCTAGCTCGATATATTTGTGTATATATATTATGATTTGTTGGTTATGAATAATAAATGTCACTAGATAAATCTTTATATCATAAATATGGTAAGTCAATTATGTTGAAAATAGGCTTTGAATTTATAGTTAAAATTTTAACTTATTAAGCTAAAAGGCTCAATTAATATTTAAATGAGCCGTCTCATGAGCTAGCTTGAGCCGAACAAGTTTTTAGTTAGCTGAGCTTGAGCATGAATTTTATGTTGGTTTCAAATGTGAGTTTGGAGTCCTACATTAGTTAAGTTTAGACTAAGTCAATAATATATATAACGAAATGACCTATAGATTCATTGTCTTAAGGTTTTTTATCAAGATTGGTGTCGGACTCATTGTGCTCGGGTATGGTACCAACCCTTTGTAAAAGAACTGGGCCAAGACTTTGTGTCTAGCTTTGCCGTTAAAGCTTCTATTGAGGGGGAGCACACCATTATTGAGCCTCACACTTAAGGGCAGATTGTTGGTTTTAAGTGTGGGTTTGAGTCAATAGTATATATGATATGGGAGGACCCATAGACTCATTGCTTTAAGGTTTTTTTGTCAATATGTGGTGTCTGAACTACTTTTGTGGTTTATTGTCCAATCCATTTGTTTAAGCTCCCCTCAACCTCTCTACTCAACATTTTAGATTGGATTGTTAATGAGTTAAGCTCAAAACCAACTAGATAAGGTTGAGTTTTACCCAATTCGGCTTAGATCGAATAACTTCCAGCCCTAATTACCATGCATCACATGCATTTTAAATGTGACTAAAATTTATCTATCTAATTCTAAAATAACAAATCCGTTTAATTTCAAGATCACATAAATAAACTTTGGAAATTATTACAATACATTACATTTGGTTCTATATCAGTTACATGCTGTTGTGTATAAATACACCATTACATGTCACCCATTAGATTTCAAGATTGCATAATGCAGCACTTCTTATTATGCTTGGATAGGAATAGCTCGAAGAGGTTGCGCCTTATTCAAGGTAATCCCATATTTCTCAGACATATCCATGTTCTCTTCCTTTAATCCATCTGCCAGCTTCCAATCATAGCCATATAGAAGAGAAACCAAAACAATGTGAATAGTCCTAGAAGCCAGTGGCAATCCGGGGCAAATTCTTCTTCCAGCTCCAAAAGGAATTAGCTCAAAATCCTGTCCTTTAAAATCAATCTCACTCTCCAAGAATCTTTCAGGCATGAATTCATTTGGATTTGTCCAAATAATTGAATCTCTACCCATAGCCCATATATTAACAAGAATTTGTGCATTTTTTGGCACCATATAGCCATATAGTTCAACATCTTCTATAGACTTGTGTGGCACTAAAAATGGGGTAGGTGGGTGCAAGCGTAATGTTTCCTTCACTACTGCTCTCAAGAAAGGAAGCTTCAAGATATTGGATTCTTCAAATTGTTCACCTTTGTTAAGGAATTGTTGAAGCTCTTTTCTAGCTTTTTCGAGCTTTTTTGGGTTACGTAGCAACTCTGTCATCGCCCATTCTATTGTGCTTGATGATGTGTCTATTCCAGCCACAAACAAATCCTAATATGATCAATTAGTCAAATTATATAAGATGAAGTATCTACAAATTCATTGACAAAATTTACAAGAATTTAATGGAAAATTAACCAAGTTTAATTTAAGTATGTTTTGTCTAAATGGTGAATATTAATTAATGATATAATAGGCTAGAGTTAACCAAAAGACTAAAATAACGGTAATTTAAATTCTAAGGAATCAAGCCGAGTGAACTAACGTGCATGCAGAGGCTAAATTGACATGACTTCGGTGACCATGACATGGTCCATTTGAATAAATTAGTTATTTAAACTCTTTCTGTAAAGGAAATTTATGAAAAGTAATTTATAAATAAATTATTATATATTCAACTATTTAGAAAGAGAAGTCTTTATTTAAATGTTTAAAAATTACTTTTTGATAAATTAAATATTTCAACTTTACAATAAGTGTAAAAAATAATTCTTTTAAAAATTAATAAGTATTTGTTTATGTGTTATTATTTTGATCAAAATATTTTTTATTAAAAGATATTTTATATTTTTTATATGTTTGTATAAATTTTTTTATTAAAAACAGAATGACTAGAAGAAGTATAAAAAAAATATATTTTTTAGAAACTATAATTTTCATCTTATGGAAATATATTTTTTATAACATAAGAAAGATGTTTGGGAATAAATAAATATTTTAAATATTATATCCAAACATAAATTGATTTTAAATCCAAATGTAATAACTTTTACATTTGCAAGACATCTTATTTAGGGTATGTTTGGTTGAAGGGTGAAAATCAGGGAAAAAATTTTATGATTAAATTTTATATGTAAAATTACGTATGTAACTCAATAATAGAAATTTATCCTCATTTTTACTAGTATTTTACTCTCCAACAACACGGACATTTAAAATGATCAACCAATTTTATTTTATTTTATTTTTTGCTAAGTGCTCATCCAAACCATCCTTGAATTGTATAGCCGAACAAAATAAAAAAAAAGAAGTTAAAAGCATAACTTTTTATTTAAAAAAAATTAAAAATCTTAAGTAATATCATCCAAATCAACCTGAATATTTATTACTATTAAGAATATGTTTGGTTGAAGTTGAAGATTGGCATGCACGTTTGTATGGATCATCTCAATGTGTCCATAAAAATTTCCACCTAATTTTTAACTGATCAAACATAGCCTAGGATTGAAGTAGAAAGTTAAGGGGCAACTCTAGCCATTGGTTCCTCAAAGTCAACTTTCTTTGTCCTTGTCTCCGTCTTCTTGTCAAGCTAATTCAAATTCTTAATCATGCTCCAAATAACCAATTTAATTTATGACTAAAATTTTAATACAAAAAAGTGAGATGTTGAGCATTAATTAAAAGATGAAATAAAATTTGATACACTATTGGCATAAAAAAATTTATACATATGTTTATATTTTTAAGATTTTTAATATAGTCTATATATAGAGAGTTCAAAATAGAATATGTTACATTAAACTTAGCTTAAATAGGTTTGACCTATATTCCTAAGAAATAGTTTGAGTGTAAGCTTATTACTTGACATAAACTTTTTTTTATGAACTTATCCCTTAAAAGTATGATCTAGTCTAAAAATTTATTTAGATGCCTATTTGATAATATAAATATAAATTTTAAATAAACCAAAACACCTACTCATAAATAGGTAAAGGACTTCTAAATATGTTCAACAATGCAAACATAAATTAGATGCCTATTTGATAATATAAATATAAATTTTAAATGAACCAAAACACCTACTCATAAATAGGTAAAGGACTTCTAAATATGATCAACAACGCAAACATAAATTACATCAGATATAGTCTAGCTAGGCTGAAACCTCTAATGAGTCATTTAACCTATTTCCACACCTAGTATAGTAAATGGATGAATCAAATATGTATTTTTCACTTACTTGACAACAAATGTTATATGTAAACCTTTTACATTGATAAAGTACCAAAATTAAATTCTTAAAAAATAATTGAAAATTTTTTAATCCCACAACACATAAAAAGATTTCTTAAGAATGTTAGTATATGCTTCTACTAATTAATCTAAAAGCTCTCCTCGTTGAAAATCTTATTCTCGGTAATTTTTACAACAATTAAGGGTTATAGTTTAATTCTAATATAGTGATAGTGTAAATTGTAAAATAATTTTATATTATTATCTAATGAAATCTCTTTATTTATATAACTTTTCAAGTAGTGGGGTAGAAGTTAACAATATTTATTGATGTGTCAATACACTTATGATTAGATGATTGTTTTCACACTATCAATGTATTAAAATTAAATCCTAATAATTCTTCAATAAAAATGAATAAGATTATTTATTAGAAGCACTTTTAGTAACATCATAGAAGAATTTGGCGTATATTCTCTCAAATTGGCATCAAGATACTAACCAGAAATAAATGCAATAGTTGAAGGCGGGTCACTTGTGATTGATCTTCCAGCATGATTTCCACCACAGAATCTAACACATCATTACATGCTTTTCTTCCCATTTTTGACTCTCTCAACCGCAATCTTTCTTCTATAAGACCATCAAAAAAAGCAAACAACTTTCCAAAATAATTCTTCATTCTTGCACGTGCACCTTGTGGATCAAACAAGCGAAAGACTGGGAAAAAGTCCACAACATTAGGCCTTCCAGCTTCTTCCATGATACCCCAAATAATGTCCTTGAACTCTTGGGACTTATCAGAAGTGTAATGAGCCAGATCCAAAGAAAAGAAAGTGTTTGATATGGAATTAAGCACAGTTTTAAAAGAAGCCTCACCAATATCCAAGGCTTCACCTTTCTTGCACTTTTCATTGACATAATCCAACAATTCTTTCACCTTCCTTTCGCGAAGGACTTTTGTAGAATCAAGCTTTTGGGCAGAGAACACTTTGGTTGCACAAACTCTCCTAAGATTTCTCCACTCAGTTGTTGGTGGCAACCATACCATTGAAAGTATGTAGTGGTCAAGTGCTCTAACCGCATCTGGGATTGTCCTGTTGGAGAAGAGTTGGTCATATTTTTGGAGTATTTCTTTGGCTAAGTGTGGAGAGGAAATGGCTATGGTGGTTTTGGTACCAAGCTTTAGGCTCATTATGGGTCCATAAGTTTGAGAAAGCTTTGCCAGTGCTTGGTGAGGCTGGTTGCCAAGTTCCAAGATGCTTCCTATGATAGGAAAAGGGGGAGGCCCTGGTGGAAGTTTAGGAGATTTTGGTGTTTTGATGGCTAACTTGGAGACGAGGACATGAATTAGAGCACACACAAGAGAAATTAGCAGAAGAGATGCAAGATAGTCCATGGTTATTAGCTAATCTAATTTCTATTGCTAGTTTCTTTTGAATATATGCACATGCCGTGCCCAGCAAATTAAACCGAGAGAAGTCAAAGGCGATTGTGGGTGTACGAGAACCTCACATGGCTACATATTGGTTTTTGTCTGTTCAATTTTGGAAAATTAGGTCCTACAAGATTGAGACATACTGTCCTTACGTGAAGATTTTTTTTCCTTGGGGGAAAGACGTAATGTTAAGGATAGGAAATGAATCTTGTGTGCAAATTGCACACGACAGAGTCCTATCTAAATTTTAATCTGTGATTTTGGATGTGTACTTCCTGACCTTTTTGAAATGAAAAGATATGTACTAATAATATAGACTAAAACGTGACTCTTAATTTATACATAAGAAAAGCCATTTTCTAATTGAGGTTGCTGATAAGGATTTTTTTTTTTTTTTTTTGGTGATAACTCTCATGTATCATATTATGTATATGAGTTGCTTCTGGTCAAATTACTTTTTAAATAATCAAGGTCAGAAGAATCGACTTTAAATTAATAAGTAATTATGAAAAAAATGATTTGTACAATTGAAAGTGATGCTAAGAAAAATGAATTTAGAAAAATTGAGATGAAATTAAAAAAAAAAGAGCTTGTTTTATTTTTTATTTTTATTTTCTTTAGTTTATTTTTACTCTTTAAGTTTTTGTGTAAATAATAAAAGTAAAATTTTTTTTATTAATTTTATTAATTTTTATTAAATTATAAACGTTGGAAATAGACTAAAAATAAAAATAAAAATTAAACAGATCTTTCCATTTTAATCAAAGCATGTCACTTTTTCCCACTTTTAAAAAACAAAGCAAAAACTAAAATCTTTTCAAATAATTTTTTTTTTTGGTAAGGATCCTTTCAAATAATTTGGTTAAACGCGGGGGATAATTGTTGCAAACCAAAAAGACACGTAATTAATTAATAATTACATAGATAATGTAGAATGCACTGTGTCAAAGTTTTACTCGCCAGGTCGCGTTATCGAATACTCACACTGACTGCCACCTTCACACGGGGGTTGCAAAAGACTAGAGTGCCCTTCCCTTGACAAATTCTTGCTAATAGCGACAGGTGTGGCGAAAAAATATGGGATTCTTCCAATAAAACCAGGCTCACACTACAAGAGGAATATTTTCAATTAGGTAATTAAAGTATCAATAAAAGTATTATCAAGAAAAATAATTCTAATATAAAATAATTATTAAAAATATTTATAAATTTTTATTAATAATTAATACATGTTGAGATTATATCTTTTGAGTATTTCTGACATGTATTAATTATCAATAAAAGTTTATAAGTATTTTCACCAGTCATTTTATGTTAAAATTAATTTTCTTGATAATATTTTTATTGGCTCTTTAATTATCGAGAAGGGTTGAAAATGCCATTTTTCTAGTGTCGCATAGAGATGCCATAATTGTTGAAATAGAACGATGGTATGTTATATTCTTAATGAAGTTTAAAATTGTGAAAAGCCGGTTATTATTCGTAATTACATTTGTTCATTAGTGTTGATACGATGGCTTGTTCTTTGTCCGGCCTGCAAATGAATAGTGCTCTAAGGTGACAAATTCTAAAAGGATACAGTACTAATGCTGTATACCGTGCATGCAGTCATGGTAAAACACATGTTAAATTATTTTGTCAAAATTCGCTGCACCAAGACCATGAATGCTTTCTTCGCAAAGCATGCATCCGAAGCTCTAAGCCGAGCTAGCTACGGAGTTTGGAAAATCACTCCCAAATCATTTGTAATTTGACATTTGGTAAGTCAGAGTCTGAGAAAATACTTTGATTTCCTTCGTTTAATCTTATTTTTGCAATCTTGGTATGTGAGTGTAAATACATCAATAAGAAAAATACTACTAGGTATATGTTTAAGTGGGTTGTGGGCTTGGGATTCGAACACTTCAATTTTATATCTCCATCCTATTTTAATAATAAAAATATTTGACTATCATATGAATATAAGTTATTAGCCCAACTGTATCAATTTCTGTGTCATTTACTCTTATATTTTTACATATTTATTTTAGAATACTTTAATTAGATTGGCACGATTCACAGTTATCAGGAAAATACTAGGCAGTCGTTAGCATTAACTCATTTGAACATAGATCAAAATAACTCATGCATATAATTCAAAAACTAATTTGGGAATTCGGTCCGTGAAACTATAAGCATTTGTTGACTAGCAAATAATTTTGTCACTCCTAAGATGAAAGTTTCCATTAAACTATAATTTTTTTTATTTCTAATTAATTACATACTGTATAAGATTACCAATTGGCTTTTTGCATTTGTCTTTAGTGGCGACTGGCAATAGAATTCGGCATACGCAGAATCTATCCAGATTACCTTGTCTCCATGTATGTCGACATTTTCTTTATTCTATTCACTAGGTCTCTCATAATTAAAATTAAATATATGGAATGGCTCAATCTTAATACGAAATCCACGGCAATGGCGAAAGGAGCTTTACGACCTCAGCAGCCATCAATTATTTGAATCTAAAAGGTATATTTTAGACAGAAATTGACTTTAAAAATAGGAGTATCGATAAATCGTTTCAATCGATGCTGGCAGAAGAATTTGCCCTCAATCACCATTACCTTCCACGGCCATCCATGCACTTTATATTGGTTTATTAATGTATATTGGACCACGGTGCATTTTGACCAAAAAAAAAAAAAAGATGCCTAGAGTCCAATAAGGGTTATTTCATTTCATTTTATTTTTTATTTTTTATTTTTAGTTTGTTTTTAATGTGTTAAAAATTTGTGAAAACATAATAAAAATAATAAATATAATTTTATTATTTATTTTTTGGAACTTAAGAGGGGCTAATGCCCCTACCTAACAACAAATCTAAGCAAAAAAATAGAATAATAAAAAAAGACATTCCTTTTGTAATTATGATAATTTTAAAGATATCAATATACATTATCAATTAAAAAATATATATTATCTATCTATAAACTCCATTTTTTAAAATATAATTTTTATATTTGTTTGAAAAATCGTATATGCGACTTGACCTCGATCATTAATTCCAATAATGTACCTGTATCCATGAAAAAATTAAGGGTACCGAAGAAACTCAAAAATAAAAATTAAAACAAAAACAAGATAAGTTTTCTATAGCATACATGTGAATATGATGTGACACTATTTTGTGGCCATAACTGATTAGTTGTGTCATTATTGTCTTAATTACTGTTAATCACATGAAACAAATGGTGGTTTTTGGCCACTAGTAGCTTATGAGATTTGCTATTTCATTCTTTTTTGCCACACAAGACATTACGTATAATAGTTTTTGACAAGTAAAGACAATATTTAAAATGATTAGGATTAAGCTAACAGTGAGAAGTTTGAATATTTTATAATAAGATTTTAAGTTCAAATCTTCATTGCTTTTTAAATGTATAAGAAAATGAGGTTTATCTTGTATTATTATTCCTTTTTATTGTAGAGGGGTCTGCTTTTATTTTTTACTCCGAATAGATATTTGGTTTATATCTTCCAAAGGAATTAAAAAAAATATTAACCCTTTCCATAATTTCCATAATTCATCCCAGTAGAATTAGCAAACTTAGATGACCCATTCCTTTAAGCCCTTGCCCACATTACATGGACTACGACCAAAAAGCCACAAGGCCAAAGGCACATATGAGCCAACCAACTTACATACTGGTCTTAGCCTATCTATGGACCCACATATGCAAGGAAGGGCTGGCTACTGAGATTTTAAGCTTTTCAAATTAATTAGTGCAGTGGGCCAAAGTTGTATGGGGTCAAGCCGTAAACCTTGAAGTGAAAGAGTAAGTAAAACGACTCCATTAATGCAAAGCATAAAATTTTATTCTTGAAGAAAATTGGAGCCAGCTCATCGGCTAGAACATAGGCTGGAGAAGGAAAATAATTTCGTTCCATTATTGGAGCCATTATTTTTCGGATATGTTCACAATGCTTTTACCTCTACAAATGGGAAGAGATCCTCTCTCAAGCAAAATTTCACATAATCATGTCTTGTATAATTTTTTCCACCATTGATTAATAAGGTAGACACTATTATGGGTCCGGCAAAAAAGAGTAATGAATAGTAAAGATTTACACATGATATGATAATGTGAAATTCCCACCTGAGAGGATCTATTCCCTTCTATGAATAGAGTCAAGGTTGCTTTGAGCACATCAAGCACGAAGCATGCATTCGAGTATTTGCAAGCTGTAGAGTGAGAAAGAGAGACATAAAAGAGTTAGCCTCTTAAAATAAGAGGAATTATAGAGAATGTGAGTAAGTTTCAAAAAATATAGGTGTGAATAAATATATTAAAAATATTTTGGCTATTATCTCCATTATTTCCTTGGTTTGCAAAAATTGTAATATTTGAGTAAGAGAATTCTCATCGGGAAACACTAAATTTACATTTTGGGTGTGAGAGAGTGTGAAAAATATATTTTTTTAATTATTTTGAATATGTTGATATATTTTTCTAAGTTTATCCCGTGATTTTATTCGATTTTTCATGTTAAAGTTTGGCATTCCTAACTTTTATATTGGTATGCACCTTGTGCTTCATGAATTAGTAGAATTAATTTTATCATATTTATTTTTATGCTCATTGTTGTACTATGGCATTAATTTTTTTTCATTGTTGTTCGGCATCATTTAATTTATGCTAAGAATCAGTGGCTGAACCCTACAATATAATTTAATCCATGTGAGCTTTTGGTCTAACAAATATATATAAATGTATAGGGGGGATTGCTAACCTCCACACTTTCATGTGGAGGCTACATGGAGGTTAGCAAGTTATAATTTTGTTTTGGACAAAACAATCCATCCCCTTGTTTTATGAGTCAACTTATGATCATGGATAAATTTGTAATTCTATTATCCATTAATTATTGTTTTAACCACTTATCTCACTTCATTAATATCATCTCTCCTATTTCTCTCTTATTCACTATTTTTATCTCATATTCCTAGGGGTGGCACCCATGTAGGGCAAGGGCAAGGAATGTCTCCCATCCCCCAGTCCTATGTAATACCTCAAATATGAAATTTATTAGTATTTGAATTATCATTATTATTACTTATAATTACTATTATTATTATTATATACAAGTAACGTGATAGGAGTAGTTATTTTAATCTTATTTTAATATTATAACGTAATACACAAAGTTTTCATTTTAATATTATTTTATTATAACGTGGTGCATGACGTTATAAGTTTTAATAATAAAATAATATATTATCATTTTAATATTATTAGCGCGTCGCACGACGTTATCGTTTTAATAATATTTTAACATATTATCATTGTAATAATATTAAACGTGTCGCACGATATACATTTTAATATTATTTTTATCATATATATATATACACACACACGTGAAGGTCATTGAAGGACGTTGAGTGCTCAAGACGCTTATTGTTCTACTCTCGATTTTATGCTATCTCCCAGTATATATTTCATATATCATAATACTTCTAAATATATTTTTGAGAACCTGAGCCGCCGAAGGAATTTTTCCCAGAGAGAAAAACTTGGTTTCTCTCATTTTTCTCTGATTAATCTTTTCCACTAAATGATCTCCATGGAATTTAGCTAGTTCCTCCCCATTTTTATCTAGTATTTGAGTTTGGGTATTGTCAGGCACGGTTTTCTCTCAACATTTTTCCTTCCCATTATTCCAAACTCAATTTGGGTAATAAAGCCAAATTGAATTTTTTATATTTTTATTATATTGTTTGGCAATTATCAGTGCTATTCCAATTCCCCAGAGTCAAGTTCTTAGTGGAAGCACACTTCCCACTACCAACGATGAGTGAGTTTAAGCTCATGGCCATACTTTTGGTCATTAAATTTTCTCATATTATATAGATTATTTATGAAATTCTAAAATGACTTATGCTAAGAAAGATGCCTTTATGGATTATAGAAATTTTAGAAAATTATTATTTTGTAGTCATCATGAATAAATTATTATTTTAGAAAACTCATGGGACCATACTTGTTGTATATATGATTTAGATTTATTTTATTAGCAAAAAATTTTATGAATCCCAGTTTTGTTATGAACAGTAAGAACAATTAATTTTGTTGCTATTAGTTTTTAACCAATAAATGGTGAGAAACAGATTAGCGAGTTAACGACTGCAGGATTGATCGTTAACCTTGGTACCAAGTAGTTCGCTAGCGGACTAGCTCTCCCATAGAAGGAACCTAGTGTGATGTCCATTTACGAGACCTAGTTAGGTGCCCATCAGATTAACCATTGGCTCAGATTCAACTATTCAACGTAGATATTTATGTACATAATAATTTTTGTTTCTCTACTAGTTATTGCCATAGATTCAGTTAATTTATTGTTTTCAGTACAGTTTTATGTAATTATATATAAAATATTTTACACTATTTGCATGTATATGTCATGTATTTTTTGTTGTTCCATGTGGGTTGTGAGTGGAAGCTCACTCACTGAGTTTTGATAAATTCACTTCTCTCTTTTCCTTCCCTTACATATAAAGCTATAGAATCAGTTGTACCATACGATCCTCCCCAATAGTGCTACAGCTTCCTTAGTGAGCTTTGCTTTGGAGTGGAGCTTACTGTTGGTTATGTCAATTTAGTAGTGCTCTAATAATTATGTAAGCAAGAATTTCTTAGGAAGGTGAAGTTAGTTGGCTTCCAGCTGGGAGGCCAAGCAGAGTTATGGTATTAGGAGTTCTGATAGAGGTACGGGATGGCTAGCTCTCCTTCTTGGGAACAATTCAAGGAAGCCTTCATGCAGAGATTCATATCAAAAAGCTGGTAAGCACAAATGGTTGAGGAGTTTTTGAAGCTCTATTTAACTCTAGGTATGACAGTTATAGATTATGACGAACATTTCACATATTTGGCACAGGCAACCTCCAACATGATACCAACCTAGACAGCTAGGGTGAGACGTTTTGTTCAAGGTTCGTCCACAGATATGTTCCTCAATTTGTAACTTCACGTCAGGGCCATGGACTATGCTCATGTGATAGACACAACGATTAGTCTCGAAAGTGGTTTAGCAGAGCGTAGGGTGATGTTAGAGGCCAATACGAAGGCTAAGGTTTATGCCTTTTTCTCGACCAAAGCAGGTTTGAGCAAGGGTCACCATCAGCAGGGCCAGCAGTGAGGTCAGTCAGGTAAGTTCTCCTTCTCAGAACCCATCCTGGCACGCCCAATTGCACCACAAACTTCGAGTAGAGGGGACAGTCAGTAAAGTGGAAAGGGTTCATGGCAGTCATATCTAGTATGCCCAACTTGCGAGAAGAGACACCAAGGTCAGTTTTTAGTTGGTTCCTCAGTATGCTATAGGTGTGGCCAGTCGGGCCACAAGCACAAAGAGTGCTCGATGTTTCAAAGAGCTCCTAGTCAGGGGTCAGCCAACTTCTTCATATCAGTTCAATCTCTCCAGTCAACAACACAAGGTGGCTCCGTCGCTTTGGCAGGCTGTGGAGCTGGGGGCCGGGGCCTTGTTGGTAGAAATGCAAGCAAAAGAGAAGCAGACGGTAGAGGCCAAGGTAGTGGGGGATAACCCCATTCGTTAGCGATAACCCATCAGGATTTGCAAACTTCAAATGAAATGATAACATGTATAACGACAGTATATTCTTTCGATGCCATGACGTTGTTTGACCAGAGGTCCACCTACTATTATGTGTCCCTATTCTTTGCTGTACGGTTTGGAAGATCCCCTGAGGATCTTGACGAGCCATTTTTAGTTGGGGTATCTTCGAGAAAGCTCATCCTTATTTAGATAGTGTATAGATCATGCGAAGTCAAAGTTGGTAATATAGAAGCACTAGCAGATTTGAAAGTGTTTGACATGTCTGACTTTGACGTTATTTTTTGTATGGATTGGTTATCCCATGCCATACCATGGTAAATTGTTATAGAAAAGTAATGGGATTCAAGGTCCAAGGTGATGAACCAAGAAAGTTTCCAGGTATAGGGTGTTCGACATCGACGACCTTGATATCAACTATGAGCACACTAGGATTGATGGATAGAGGTACTTACGAGTTTTTAGTTGCAATCAGGGATACAGAGGCAGAGACACCGAGTTTGGGCATGGTTCCGATGGCTAATGAGTTTCCAGATAATTTTATGGGTATGCCACTAGAGAGAGAAATAGAGCTTCGGATAAAGCTTGAACAAAGTGTTAGGCCCATTTCTATACCCCAGTACCATATGGCTGCAACAAAGTTAAGAGAATTGAAAGAGCAATTACAAAAGTTATTGGATAAGGGGTTTATATGGCCAAGTATCTCTCCATGGGGTGCTCTAGCATTGTTCATTAAGAAGAAAAATGGTTCGATGAGGATGTGTATAGATTATAGGTAGCTAAACAAGGTGGCAATCAAGAACTGATACCCCTTGCCCCGTATTGATGATCTTTTTTATCAGCTTCAAGGGGCAACATGTTTTTCCAAGACTGATCTTCTATCTGATTGCCATCAATTGAAGGTTAAGGATGAAAATATACCTAAAACAGCCTTCAAGACTCGCTATGTACGTTATAAGTTCTTAGTGATGTCCTTTGGGTTAACCAATGCCCTAGCAACCTTCATAGATTTAATGAATAGGGTGTTTAATCCATTTTTAAATCACTTTGTGATTGTCTTCATTGATGACATCTTAATGTATTCTAGGTGTAAGGAGGAACATGAGCAACATCTGAGAATAGTTTTACAGACTTTGAAAGAGAATCAGTTGTATGCCAAAATCTCCAAGTGTGAGTTCTGGCTAGATCAGGTGACGTTCCTTGGACACGTAGTGTTGAAGGATGGTATATTCTAGTAGATCCAAAGAAGGTGGAAGCAGTACAGCAATGGCCTAGACCTACAAGCAGTTTAGTAATGGCTCATAGTACAGCATACTCAGTGCACCCAGGATCAACTAAGATGTATCAGGATCTAAAATAGTTGATTTGGTGGGATGGTATGAATAGAGATATTGTGTCTTTGTAGTTAGGTGCTTGGTGTGCCAGCAAGTTAAGGCTGAGCACCAGAGGCCAGCAGGGTTACTTCAGCAGATAGATATTCCAGAATGAAAATGCGAAAGGATAATCATGGACTTCGTATTTAGGTTACCTCAAACTACCAAGGGGTTCGTTCCATATAGGTAATGGTAGACAGGATGACCAAGTCAACAAACTTTTTACCAATAAAGACTACCTTTTGTGCGGCACAGTATGCTCAGTTGTACATCAATGAGATAGTTAGACTTCATGGTGTCCCAGTATCCATCATATTTGATTAATGGTCCTAATTCGCTTCGTGATTCCGGAGGGCATTTCAGGAGGCCTTTAGGACATGTGTAGATTTGACCACAGCTTTTCATCCCCAGATAGATGGTCAGTTAGAAAGGACGATATAAACCTTAGAAGATATTCTCAGAGCAAGTGTGCTAGATTTCCAAGGGAGCTGGTGTGATCACCTACCCTTGATTGAGTTCTCATACAACAACAATTATCAGACTAGTATCCAAATGGCATCATTCAAAGCCTTGTATGGGAGGCATTGCAGGTCTCTCATTGGGTGGTTTGAGCTTAAGGAAGCTAAGTCCTTAGGCCCAAACCTAGTTTAGGAAACCTTAAAGAATGTTAAGCTAGTTAGGGAGCGCCTTTTTGCAGCATAGTCTAGGCAGAAGTCTTATGCAGATAACCGTTAGCATGACTTGGAGTTTGAGATTGGGGACTACGTGTTTCTGAGGGTATCCCCTATGAAAGGGATAGTGAAGTTCAATAAGCGGGGAAAAGTAAGTCCTCATTTTATTGGTCGGTTTGAGATTTTAGAGAGAATTGGAGCAGCGGCCTACAGGTTGGCATTGCCTCCCAGTCTATCAGCCATACACCCATTGTTTCATGTTAGTGTGCTAAGGAAATAAATGCCTAACTCGTCTCATGTGCTCACTCCACAAACAATCTAAGTTGATGAGAGTATGTCCTACGAAGGGGAACCAGTTGCCATCGTAGATAGGTAAATCAAGAAGCTTCGCTCAAAGGAGGTAGCCTCAGTGAAAGTTATCTGGAGGAACTATTCCGGAGAGTAAACAACTTAGGAAGCTGAAAAAGCTATAAAAATCAAATATACCCACCTTTTTCCTCCTTAGGATACGTTGTTTAGATTTGGGGACCAAATCTCTTTTAAGGGGACAGTATATAATACCTCAAATATGGAACTTATTAATATCTGAATTATCATTATTATTACTTATAGTTACCATTATTATTATTATTATTATTATTATTATTATTATATACAAGTAACGTGACATGAGTTGTTATTTTAATATTATAATGTAATACGTGAAGTTTTCATTCTAATATTATTTTATTATAATGTGGTGCACGACGTTATAAATTTTAATAATAAAATAACACATTATTGTTTTAATATTATTAACGCGTCGCGCTACGTTATTGTTTAATAATATTTTAGCATATTATCATTTTAATGTTATTAACGCGAAGTTTTCATTTTAATATTATTTTATTATAACGTGGGGCACGACATTATAAGTTTTAATAATAAAATAACGTATTATCATTTTAATGTTATTAACCCATCGTACGACGTTATCGTTTAATAATATTTTAATGTATTATCATTTTAATAATATTAAATGTGCCACACGATATATATATACACACACATGTGAAGGTCGTTGAAGGACGCTGCGTGCTCGAGACTCTTATTGTTCTGTTATCGATTTTATGTTATCTCCTAGTATAAATTTGACATATCATAATACTCGTAAATATTTTTCTAAGAACCCTAGCTTTCGAAGAAATTTTTTCTAGAGAGAAAAATGTGGTTTCTATCATTTTTCTCTAATTAATTTTTTTTTGGTAAGTGATCTCCATGGAATTTAGCTAGTTCCTCCCCATTTTTATCTAGTATCTGAGTTTGGGTATTGCCAAACACAATTTTCTCTCAATATTTTTCCTCCCTACCATTCCAAATTTAGTTTGCATAATAAAATCAAATTGTTTATATTTTCATTATATTGTTTGGCAGCTATCGGTGCCATTCCAGTTCCCTAGAGTCAAGTTGTTAGTGGAAGCACACTCCCGGCTACCAACGATGAGTGGGTTTAAGCTTATGACCATACTTTTGCTCATTATTATTATTTTCCCATATTATATAATTATTTATGAAATAGTAGAATGATTTATGCCAAGAAATATGCCTTTATGGATTATAGAAATTTTAGAAAATTATTATTTTATAGTTATCATGACAAATTATTATTTTAAAAACTCATAGGACCATACTTGTTGTATGTATAATTTAGATTTATTTTATCAGCTAGAAAATTTTATGAATCCCAATTTTGTTATGAACAGTAAGAACAATGAATTTGTTGCTATTAGTTTTTAGCTAATAAATAGTGAGAAATAGATCGACAAGTTAATAGCTGCAGGATTGATCATTAACCTTGGTACCAAGTAGTCCACCAGAAGACTAGCTCACCTACATAAGGAACCTAGTATGGTGTCCATTTATGGGACGAAGTTAGGTGCCCATCAAATTAGTTATTGGCTCAGATTCAGTTATTCAGCTCAAATATTTATGTACAGAATAATTCTTATTTCTGTACTAGTTATTGCCATGGATTCAGTTAATTTATTCTTTTCAGTACAGTTATATGTAATTATATATAAAATATTTTATGCCATTTGCATGTATATGTTATGTATTTTTTTGTTGTCCCATGTGGGTTGTAAGTGAAGGTTCACTCACTGAGTTTTGATGAACTCACCCTCTTTTTTTCTTTCCCTATAGATACAGCTATAGACTCAGTTGTACCACAGGATCCTCCCCAGTAATACTACAGCTTCCTTGGTGAGCTTTGTTTTGGAGTGGAGCTTACTATTAGTTGTATCAGTTTAGTAGTGCTTCAATAATTGTATAGGCAGGATCCCGGACATGCATTATATTGTTTTAATTAATTTTAGAATTTTCGGTATTTATTTAATTATGTTTGGCTTTGGCCCAGATTATGGATTTTACGCAATTTGATTTTTTTTATTGAAAACATTTTTAATATATTCGATTTATTTATGCATATTAGCCCGTCACGTTATCAAAGGAGGTTCGTGACACTATTGATTTAACAGAGAAAAAAATCACAGATCTATTGCGAGATAATAACAAGTTAGCAACAAAATTGTTTGTTTAACAACAACTTAAAATGAACAAATTGCTCGAAGATTCATAGATGATACATTTGTGGAGTGGGGAAGCTATGGAGGTGAAGCACGACGAGGTGGCAACCAGTGAAAAGGAACTGTGATGGGGCAATGAAAGTGATGTAGGGGAAACACTGAGAACTGCCATGATCTATGAAGCCAAAGTGCGACAGGGAAAGGCTATGAATCATTCAACTTGCAACCTGCGAAGCTGAAGTATGAAGGGGTAGGGCTAAACAATCATAAGGCGAATGGTGATGCAATAAGGATGGACGACGTAGTGGTGGTTGGTCCGGGTCTGGTAGGTGGCAGCAACTGCATAGAGAGCAAGGAAAAAAGAACTAGTCCAATTAGGGTTTTAGTTTCCAAAGTTAAGTATGTGTTTGATTTTTTTATTTTTTGGGGCCCAAAGAGTATAGCACTCTTTCTATTTAGGGTCCGCTTGGTTTACCTTTTGGAAGAATTACGTTTGAAATAATAAAATTGAAAAAAATTACTTTTAGAGAAATTACCTTTAGAAGAATTAATTTGTATTTGGTTTGAGTGTATCAAAAATAAGTTTAAGAGAATGGTTTTTGTTTAGATAAGATAAGAGTAAAATTACTTTTAGTTATTAACGTAAGAGTAATAATAAGATTTTATTTCAAAAGTACTTTTATTAGAATGAAAAATATCTTAAGAATATTTATCCCAAAAACACTTTCAATTGCTTGAAAAGTTCTTTTAGTAGAATGAGAAAATTTACCAAACACAATGAGTTATTGTGCAATTGCATTCTAATTCCACTAAAAGTTCTTTTGGAGCCTCAATATGCCAAACCAAACAAGCACCTAGAAGTTTTTAAGAGCTTTAAAATTATTATAGGTATGATAACTTATGAAAATATAGTGTTTTAAATATAAAGGTAATCTAACAAATTCATATAAATGGGTTCCCCACGGGACAAGGGGATAGATCCCTGCCCCCCATCCTCGAATTTACGTCATAGGGATTTTGGTCCCCATCTTCATCCCCACAAAGAAAAAATCCCCAAATTTGAGGCTCTGAGTGGGGTAGTCCCCATGAGGATCCCCAACCAGTGGAGATTTTTGCCACCCCTACTCATACAGTCACTCTCTCGCTCTCTTTATCTCAATAAGACCGTCTGCCACTTCCCTACCACACATTGCAAAAAAAAAAAAAAAATTCAAGGTAGAGCAATAATATGATGTCAAAGTTCGAGATATGATGCCAGTATATAGAAAGCAAGCTCGTTTTATTTTGGAAATTATATTTTAGAGAAAAAAATTACATCCTGTTCCACACGACGTAGAGCATATCTTTTCTTGAATAAACAAAAGATACATGCAGTTCACTTTATCAAAAAGGGAAAAAGAGAAAAAAAAAAAAAAAGACACAAGCACTTCACAATGCTGGGTAGTGCGTTCTTAGCAGTAGCAATGTTGCGTTCTTTTTTCTATCATAGGAAGAGAAAAGCTTGCAACGAAGAAAAGAGAAATGGACAAGAAAATATTAATGAAATGAGAGAAATGGTTAACACAATAATTAATGAAAACCGAGTCAAATTATAAATTTTTCCATGATCATAAGTTGCCTCATAAAATAAGGGGATGGATTATTTTGTCCAAAACAAAATGTGTAGTTTACTAACCTCCACTTGACAGCTTCACTGGTGTGGGATTATCTGACAACATCCCAAAGAGGGTTTGTGAGAGCAAAATAATTGCACACGTGGAATCACTGGACCCAAATATATGTGATCATGGAAATGAATCAAAGCATTGAAGAGGAAAATAATGATGGAAGAAAATACATTGCAATTGGTGAAACTTGAAGAGAAGCTTAAACAACTCTGATTATTCAACCATCTTAGCGGAATATTCCACGAGAAACAAAAAACCAATTAAAGTAGTTGATTATCTTGTCTTTGAAGAAAGAAAACATTTCTAGCAAACCAAAATATAAAAGCATCACGTAATTTTTACACTTTGCATGTGAATAACAAACCCCGGAATAGAACCTTAAAGACATTATTTTTAAAAACTCAAAAAACAGGGCAAAAATGTTACTCGAATTTTACATGAGCTTTGTGATAGTTTCTTGACTGTTTTATTTGTGCAAGCATGATCTTTATATTATGCTTTGATGGGAATAACTTGGAGAGGTTGGGCCTTATGTAAGGTAATCCCATATTTCTCAGACATATCTATTTCCTCTTCCTTTGATCCATTTGCAAGCTTCCAATCATACCCACAGAGAAGAGAGGCCAAAACAATGTGAATAGTCCTAGAAGCCAATGGCAATCCAGGGCAGATTCTCCTTCCAGCTCCAAAGGGAATCAGCTCAAAATCTTGGCCTTTAAAATTGATCTCATTATCTAAGAATCTTTCAGGCATAAATTGATTTGGGTTTGTCCAAATACTTGAATCTCTCCCCATGGCCCATACATTAACAAGAATTTGTGCATTTCTAGGCACCATGAAACCACATAGTTCAACATTATCTTCTGACTTGTGTGGCACTAATAATGGGATGGGTGGATGCAAGCGCAAAGTTTCCTTCACCACTGCTCTTAAGAAAGGAAGCCTTGAGATATGTGATTCTTCAATTTGTTTTTCACCTTTGCCTATGACCTGATGAAGCTCTTTTCTAACCTTTTCTAGCTTTTCTGGGTTGCGTAGCAACTCTGCCACTGCCCACTCTATTGTACTTGATGTTGTGTCTACTCCAGCCACAAATAAATCCTAAAACAATCAGTTGATCAAATCATATAAGATAGAGTATATCTGTACAATATTTCCTGACAAATTTTATAAGAAGCGTGTTTTCCTTTACGCTCTATATAATAAAGTTGTACAAGCATCACATTCAAATGATGCAACGAATGATGCAAGGATTCACATTTTTTTATATTTTAATGCAAAAAATAACTCTAATTTAGGCAAAAGAAAAAAAAAGTTATCTTAAAACAGGAAATCGATTTTATTATTCTTCAATGTTCAAAATCTCCATCCTTTTTTTAATTGTTGAATTAAAATCTCTACTTTACAACTATAATTTCAGTAATAAAAAAAGCGAGATATTGAGCATTGAAAGGTAACAAAACCTTTTTAATCTCTCAACACGTAAGAATTTCTTTCACTTTGGTACCAAGATACTTACCAGAAATAAATGCAATACATGAGGACGGGTCACTTGTGAATGATCTTCCAGCATGAGTTCCAGCACAGAGTCTAACACATCATCACATGCTTTTGATTTCATTTTTGACTCTCTTAAGCGCAATCTTTCATCTATAAGACCATCAAAAAAAGCAAACAACTTCCCAAAATAATTGTTCATTCTCGCACGTGCACCTTGTGGATCCAGCATGCGAAAGATTGGGAAAAAGTCAACAACATTAGGCCTTCCAGCTTCTTCCATGATACCCCAAATAATGTCCATGAACTCTTGGGACTTATCAGAAGTGTAATGAGCCAAATCCATAGAAAAGAAAGTGTTTGATATGGAATTAAGCACAGTTGTAAAACAAGCCTCACCAATATCCAAAGCTTCACCTTTCTTGCACCTTTCCTTGACATAAACCATCAATTCTTGCACTTTCCTTTGACGAAGAATTTGTGTGGAATCAAGTTGTTGTGAAGAGAACACTTTGGTTGCACAAGCTCTCCTTAGTACCCTCCACTGAGCTGAAGGTGGCATCCATACAACTGAAAGTATGTGGTGATCAAGTGCTCTAAGAGTGTCTGGAATGGTCCTATTAGAGAAAATTTGGTCATTTTTTTGTAGCACTTCTTTGGCTAATTGTGGAGAGGAAATAACTATGGTAGTGTTTGTGGTACCAAGCTTTAGGCTCATCAAGGGTCCATAAGTTTGAGAGAGCTTGGCTAGTGCGTGGTGAGGCTGGCTTCCAAGTTCTAAGATGTTTCCTATAATGGGAAAAGGGCGAGGCCCTGGGGGGTGTTTGGAGGATTTGGGTGTTTTGATGCCTATGATGGAGATTAGGACATGTATGCTTGCACATGCTAAGAAAATTAGAAGAAGTGCAAGAGTGTCCATGGTTGGTTTTTGCCTCCAATTCTCTTCTTCTCTAGCTAGCTTCTCTTGAAACACAGCGAAATTGGGGTATCTCAATTGATCCTTTTATGTTCTGTAGTTATTTATATTAAAAAATACGTGATATACTATATTTACACACTTTTATCTATTATTTGTTAGGGGTGTGGACTTCACATCTTATCCAAGAATGTGTTAGCCTAATATGCCACACACATTATAAATTTAAATAATATTATTTTAATTTTTTAATACCTTATCTCTAAATTTAGAGGATCGAACATATTCGGAGAGGCATATCACAAATTTTTGTTGAATGTAGACTTTTTCTTTTCTTAAATAAATTAGGAAAGGAAAAAAATAATTTTAATTAAAGAAAATGCAGACAAAACCAATCAGATAAAGGTAATGACGTTCATTCGTTTTGTCCGTATTTCGCTAGATTATAGACCATTATGATTTAGGTCAAGATTCTGATATAGCAGGTAAAATACGGAACCTCATACTGCAGCCATTTTGCCATATTCATGATGTGTATATTCAAAGTGCAATGAATCAATTTGAATACTTCTAAAGATTTAGCCATGCTTTTCTACACTTTTCAACAAGTGCAACCAAATGACTGCCGTGTATATCTTATCCCCTCTACTACACCTAATATGTCATTTACAAAGTGTATGATTAAAGTTAAATTTTTAAATTGAATAATTGGCGAAATCTACGAACCTATTATTTCACCTAAACTTAATTAAAAAGAAATCAATTAAATTATTCTCAATAGGTCACCTGACAGTTCAGTCCTACTCTATGCAATAGATCCTATGTAAAATTCATCAGAACGTCACTTATTACAAAGGAAGTTTACTTTCGATTCCAATTTAATTTTATAAAGAATGAAAAATTATAACCGATGATTATGATAATAGATAGTTTATTTTGTATGGTTTATTATTTTTCTGAAATTTTATTAATTAATTGTATAAAATTGTTATATTAACAACATATGTATTGTTATACCTGAAGCTCTTTTAGAGAGGTTTACCGATCCAAATCCTCAGTATTAGACTTCACTACAAAAAAAATTGCCATATGCCCACTATAATTTTTGGCTATTCATATACAAATTGTAGATATAGATAGCATATAGTTACAAATATATGGTATTGTTACTATATATTTTGGAGACATATATTAATACAGTGAATATTATACATATATACCTATACTTATATTTTACTATTTTACTGTTATTATAAATTCTTTTTACTGTGAATATAAATAGTATATACCTACCCTCTTAATTTACCATCATTATAATTTTTTTTTACCGTGGATATAAAAATATATACGCACATTCATATTTTATTGTCACTATAAAATATTTTCACGATAGATATTGAATATTGGTCGGTCTATTATGCTCCTGCACTCTGTCTGCTTATTTATTAAGCTTTAACTTCGGTTCCGACTGCTAAGACTAAGATGCAACCTTTCCCTGCTGAAGTATTATGACATGCTTACCTTCTTGCAGGTTTAATTTATATAAAATGAAAAGAAAAATTGAGTATGGTCTTGATAAATTTTGCAGAAAAAGTGATTCTAGAATTAATTCAAGATAATACTTTCAGTTCCTGAAGCTTCCAATTTTTTGATGCTCTAAAGAATGTAACTATCTAATCTGAGATCCAATCATTCTTGTTACTTATCTGTTTTCGTAATATTTTTTACCATTGGCAAAAAAAAAAATCCCAATTCCCATTCTAATACTTTTCTGTTATCTGCTTTGGTGAGCAAGTTGGTACTTCTAATCTTCTATAGACAGCATCACGTTTTTCTAGTTGAGGGCCCTGAAGTTGGTATATGTCTAAATTTTATTCTGCATCATAATTTGTTACAATTTGTTTTGCAGTGGTTGATAGCTTCGTCCCCATGTAAGTAACATAATGTTGCATCTTCCTTGTTCATATAGAAAAAGATTAGTGTTTCCTTTAATTTCTATTTATTAGACTTAATTTACTCATGAAATCACTTAATGAGTTATGCCAATAACATCCAACAAAGAAGTCCACTATTTCCAACCATAAATTGTACATGTGTGCAAAATATCACTCCCAGTGATAAATCACATTTTAAATTCCTTAAGATTTTTTTGTCTTGAAAAGAATCAAGTTGCAAACAAACAAAGTATTCAAATCACTAATTTGGTTTTAATTATTTGATGTGATAAGCAGAACTATTGACCTAGAAGGACAAAATTTTTTATAGTCAAATTCAGTCGTCCAAGCTTGCTCCTTTAATTTGCACTCTCAGGATTTTTTTTTTCCACATATATATATATATATTATAGTTAAAACAACAACGTTTTCTATGACTGGTCCATGTTATTTCGTTTGATAATAAGTGAATATATACCCAAGGGTGAAACATCCCAAGCAAATAAAGTTGCACATTTTGAAATAACGACTTGCCTAAAAAGAGAGGACGTGTACGTTGTTTGGGCAAGATTCCACAAGTCAAAACGTCAAAAGCTCCCTCATCTACAGGCACATATTTGCGTGAAGAAGTTAAGTAGATTAAGGGGTTGTTTGCAAATGTGTTAAAATTAATGCAAAGTCATTTCCCAGCAGAAGATGTTATCTTACAACTTGCAACTGAACAGATATGCTAAGACCAGTAATTTTGTATGTTTGAAATGTACAAAGAGGTGCGCTCTGGACCATGTGCATATGGTCTATGGGTTGCACAAATTGCAGTCATGTGTTGTTTGTTGCCTTGACAAATAAGGACTCTACCTCAATCCCTTCCCTTATCTATATACACCCCTTGAGCCTTGTGCTTTGTCTACAAACCATTATCTGTTGAAATCCCCATGCTAATGAATGGAAGAAGTGAATTTGCTTGCTGCATTGTCATTATCCTAACAATGAAAATTCTAGTACATGATATATGACAATATGATGACAGCTATGTACAGGGAATCTTCAAATTCCGTGGACTGTTTCTTAATTCTATAATTGTTTGTTACGATGCTAAAATAGTTCAATTCCTAGAATTCGGGTTTTCAGGTGTGCCAATTGTTAAGACATAAAATAGAAAACTCTATAAGACACATTTTTGAATTTGCTTTGCCTATGTATATGGCTATTCTGATCCCAGTTGCTGATTCTCGGACCATATGTAATGTGCTTAAGTGGCCTACATAATAATAAGTTGAAAGAACTATTGGTTCCATATTTGATGTTGGTTCCTGTCAGCAAATATGGTTTTATTACTACCATATATATTTAAAATTTGTATGATTTTTATAGGTTTCAGATTTCAAGTCTGCCAAATAATCAAATCAATTCAAGATCTCAAAGTTTCAATAATGAATATCATGAATATAGTATATACTTAATTTGGTTAATTTTCATAAAAATTGATATGAATTCTATTAAATACATACACTAATATTAACGCTTCATTGTAATTTGCAAGTGATAGCTAGAAACAAGGTGTTCATCTTTGTTAATTGTTGATAATTTATGCCTATTATATTTTGGAATTGTATTTTACATGCACCATATTTACTCTATGGGAGTATAACATATGTACTTCTTTAAATTCAACAAAAGTGTGGCTATAATCTATACCCATAGAAAATTGAAAACAATAAAAGTATGGCTATGAGCTATATTCATGGAAAAAAGACCTTTGCTATAAAATATATAGTGACAGAATTATTTTTGTGGATAATTACTTGGTCATTTTTATGATAGTTTTTAGTTCATTCAATAAAGCCTATAGTGACACAATAAAATCTGTAGGTATAAGTCAAGACATTTTCTGACACTAATGGGTACCGTCATTATATGTTATAATAACAGCAAAAAAACTATGGGTAATGACATAGCATAAATGATGAAAGTTGACATCCGTGGATATAAGTTGTTGAGGCTATACCTACTGTTTTTATACTTTTATCCATAGTTTTTTCTGTCACTATATGCCAATTTTCTTGTAGCTTCATGCATAATCTTATTCTCATTGGATCTGATCTGATCCTCCCCAATTAGGAGGAAAAAAGACATTGTCCTGTTTGGAATATCTCAACCCTTCATTTATATAATAAAAACACATTGATGGTTCTTCGAGCATTTAAATTAAATAGTGTGTTATTTATATTTGTTATGTATTTGATATCATACCGACTCATACTTTATTTATAATTGGATAGATATGGATCTCATCCAAGTAAATTTCATACCCCATTCAATGATAAAAAAAAATAGTGTTAATTAACATGATATCCTATATATAATGAATATAAATAACATATTTCATTAAATTGCAATAATGCAACTGCATTATTTCTCTTCTCCACAATCTTTGAAACCTTTTCACATAGTTCAAATGTTTTTTTAAACCTCCAAATGTTTTTGTGAATATATTTAATTTATTTAAATTATATATAAATTAATTTGTATTCAATTTATTTTTTATGTATTGTTAATGTAAATTTTCACCATCATTCAATCATATATTCTCATGGCAGTAAAAGTAGTTATTTTTTACATCCACTACTTGAAAAGTTGTCCAAATGGGATGCTTTGATTGGATAACAGTATAAAAAAAAAATTTACATTGTCATTTTGATTGAAAAAATATCTAGATAAAATACTAATGATTATAACAAAATTTGAATTTACATGCATTGTCAATATGAAAAAATTGTGCACATAGCTCCAGTAAGATATTACCACATTAGCAAAATAGTTTTACTCAACTACCGACTACTTAAAAATTTTTACAAATAGAAGTATATAATTAAATGACAGTCAATGGAAAAAAATGAACTTCTAAAATAAATAAATAAAGCATCCTACTAAAAATGAAATGGCAACGAAATAATAGCAAAGAATAACAAGAAGGAAAAAAATAATACATAACTAGAGATTAATTTAAGAGTTATATTTATGTGTGTTAACACATAAAACTAATTTACATTGTGTGGTAATAGAACTATATTTACATATAAAAATATTTTAAATAAAATATATATTTTTTAATTACTTTTTAATTCAATCAAATGATAAGAACAAAAAAAAAATTCTATAATTTAAATAAATTAAGTATATTGAAAACTTCAAGCTTTCAAAACAACATTTGAATCAACTAACAAGATTGTGAAGACTGGAAAGAAGAGAAATGATGCATTTGTATTATTTTAGTTTAAAAGCTTGATGAATGACGTGTCCAAATGTTGACCATCAATATGTTTTTATTATTAATGAAGGCTTGAGATAATTCATAATTCAAACAGGACAACGTCCTTTTTTCCTCCCAACTAGAGAGGATTGCTATCCATTTTGATTAAAAGCAAAATAATACATGTAAATTAAATTCTTATAAAAAAATTTTAAAGCTTTTGCTATGCTCTTCTCCTTATATCCTTCCTTGGAGACATTTTTTGGAACATGCTAAGATAGAAATAGAGATAAACAGCGTTTATAAAAAAAGAGATAAAAAAAAAACGTTTTTGATTTACACAAATCACCCAATGGTTCGATGGTAAAACTGCCCAAGTTTCTAAAAAAATGTCGCTGGTTCAATTCAAATTAAAAAAATGCAATCACTTTTTATTTGGGTCTCCTCTTTTTTCTTTTTTTGGCCCTTTCTCTTGTGTCTCGTAACAAAGTATATGCATTTAATATTTCAATTATTAAATTAGGGGTTTAGTTAGTATGTATGAGATTTTAAATTTAAATTTCAGTGTGATCAATTCAATTTTATAAGTACAAAAAAGAAAATTCATTTATTAATTTTGATTTAATATTTCGTCAAGTCAAATATCAAGAATAGTTGAAAGCATTTATTAAAGTGGAAATTAAAGGGTTTGCGTGGTGTTTTTCTAAAAATAAAATTAAGGATATATCTGTAAACAAAATTATTCTATATTTATTAATGTAATTTTTCTCTCGTTTACTGCTTTTGTTTTTATCAAATTTATTTTTTATCTACTTCTAAAAACAGAAAATTGATTTTTTTATCTTTTTTTTTGTACAATTTTTTTTTATCTTTTTAGAAACACCGCCAAACAGAAAAAAAAAAGACAACAGTACTCTTTTTTTTTATTAAAAGTTATTTTTTTAAGGAAACAGTACTCCTTTTCAGCTGAGAATCACAAACAAACGCTCCTTACAGATGATTAATTAGTCGCCTTTTCTCCCCTTAAATGATAAATTTTTTATATTTTTATTTGATAAAATTTGGCCTACGCATCAATCAATATTTATATATAAACATTATTATAATGTCTAGATATATTTATTTTTTAATGTGCTTTTTAGCTTAATCCACACGTCAAAAAACAAATTTATAATATTTGTACATCACTGCCGATATGCCGCTATAGCAGGACCTCACATTCTGTAATCGTCCACTCTGTAAGCGAAGATAGCAAATAATATACGTAATGCATTTTATGTTCGTTAGCCTACATTGCATTTAATGATCCTTAAAGATTCCTCAATTTACTTGTAGTGTGTTCCTGAACCAGTTCAGTTCGATTTTGAGAAAAAACTGACCCAATTCATTCCAATCCATTTGATCACAATATCATCCAACTGACTTAAAATATTTTAGGGTGTCTTGTCTTTGAGTTGATATTTAAAGAAGAAACAAAAGCGATTTGTATAATAAACTTTTAAAATTTTATTCTACAAACCAATCCTCTTTTCTTTTATCTCCTAAAAAAATAAACTTTGAAACATATTTTGAAGAAATCGAAAGAAGTCCAGCGGCCTGCTAAGCAAGTTGGTTATTTGATTTTGAAAAATAAAATAAACAAGAACAAGTTTGGGAAACAGAGTTTGAACTTCCATCAGACAAATATCAATTCCTACTGTGACATATGGTTAAAATTTTTATCATTATGTAATTTTGCGCTGTATCAGCATACAAGAGTTTAATTTTGATTTATGCATGTCAACTAATGGAAGTGGGATTGGTCCCAACTGCCAAGGACCGGTCCCAATTTTTATTCCAGCCAATACTTGATAAACATCTCACGTGTCTCAACTTTTAAAATTCATATGAGACCAACCATTGGAGAGAAGAGTCTCATTTGTAAGATATTTTGGTTTCTATGACAGTAGGTCTATAAATGATTGTGTGGCGTGTGGTGGGGTTCAGAATGGGATCAACCCATTACAAATGCTCTAAGATTGAATCACTTCTGTTGCTGTGATATACATAAAAATTAAACTCTTTCTGATGGGTTTATACACGAAATCAGCACTAAAGTATTCATGGCAAACACCGCCAACACAATTGAGAACATGAAGTAGTCCCATTGTGGTTCAAACATCACCACTAGGATAAAATTGTTGAGCCACATTTTTAAAGTGTAGCTCAACGAAGAGGCACCATACACTAATCCACCTAAACTTATAAGGCGTTATCAGAATTCACCTAAAAAAAGAAGAAAAAAAAACAAGTTTACCTCTCTTTTTTTCTTTTTGGTCAACCCAGACACCTGGAAAATGGGGGTGGCAAGGGGAGATTATGTTTAGATTTTAAAGGGGGCAAGAGAAGAGTGAAAGGTTTGCAATGTAAAATCCAAAATCTAAATTAAATCCTTCTTCCTCTTCTCTTATAAAATTCAAACTCATAAACATACTCTCGGGATTTTACGACTCGCTTTCCATGAGATAGTAGGAAAGCCAACTGCGTTAAGGCTTGATCCACACTAACTTCTCGAAACATGGTCCGCATTGGTGTAGGGGTTAGAGACATGGAAGAGATCAAGTTTTAACCTTTGGGCTGTTATCGTTGGTGTCGTGGTCTTTCAGTTCATTTGTCCTTCGTTTTGTCTGGCCTTTAGTTTTTTTTGGAACCAGTTCCGGCCTTTAGTTCATGTTTCACATAAGTGAATTGACAATTGGGCTGAGTCATTGGTTCTTGAAACAATGACTACATTTGTAATAATTTTAAAACCAAAAATCTTTCAGACCCAAAAAACAAAAAATGTTGTAGCATTTGTCTTTCACTTGGCCTAATTAATTATTTAGGTCGAGCATTTTGCCTAACTGAATAGGCCAACAAGGTTGTGCCTAAATCTTGTTTTGAGCAACCCCAAGAATTACAGACTTCTTGTCGAACGACCCAAAACACTGAAAACAGATTCGACCCCAAAAAAAATAAAGGAGAGAATTACTGAAACAGATAAAAAAAAATTAACACAAGCATCCAACCAAGCAAACCGGAGAAGGAACTATGTTTTATGAACCTCAAGCATTGGCCAATTACATATAGGGGCTTGTTTGAAATGGCAACAAGGGAAGGAGAAAAAAAAAAAGATGTCACTTTCTGGAGTACGATTTCTGGTGATTTGATAACGAAGGAGTCGGAATAAATAGAAGAGAGGAGCGCATTGTGATAATACAGGTTTCGTTTGTAGTCATCTCAGGGTCTCATCCCTAGTGGGAGCTGCGATTGGATGTTTGTCATTTTTCGCGGCTGCTACCATTTGGTTCCCGTTCTCATTGTTGGGATCGAGGGCTTAAACTCAGCGGTTTGGGGCCAAGGTCCCAATGGCTCGTTCTTTGCCTACGATGCCCTGCATTTCTTCGGACCGAACTCCATGATGGCCTTCAGGGCACACCACATAGCCACGTTCACCCGACTCACGCCTTCTGTGTTCATATTTCCAAAGGGCTTCCTCCCTCTCTTTCTGACAGAGTTCCTGGGTGAATTCTACTTCTCTCTGTCGTCTTTCTTCAACACAATGCTCTTCTTCCCGCTTCCTCTGATCTTCCTTAATTGCCTTCATGGCGTCAACATCTTGTTGTAACTCTTGGATGGTCACAGCCTGTTCCCTTATGACTTTTGCGTTTTCGCCCCATTCATGTTAGGGTAGCTATGTTTGGGGGCCTGTTCACCCGTGAAGCGAACTCCGATGTGGTGTGCACTTCGAAAGAAACAATGGTCAATATTGTTTCCCCATAGACAGCGCCAATGTAATTTGGGGATGAGATGAACGCACCTCCTTATGGGTGATGAATCGAAGACATAAGATGTGTTAAGTGTTGATTGAAATTGTGTAGGGAAAGAAGTCCCACATTGCTAAGAATTGGGATGGGAGGAGGTTGCCAAGGCTATAAATATGAGCCCAAGTCCTCCATTTCAAGATGCATCAGTCGGAAAATACTTTAAGCTTGTATCTGACTTTTCTTCCTCTGTACTCTTGTTTTAGAGTGTTGTGAGGTGTAGTTTAAATATTTGCTTTGGAGAGTGTGGGTGTACTAGGGTGTGGGTGTTTAAGAGAGAAGTCTGTGTGTTGTAATAATTTTCACATAGTGATATTCTCTGGTTGTCTTTTTGACAGCGGCCGTGGTTTTTCTCCGATTTTGAAGTTTTCCACGTTAAATTCTTGTGTTATGGTTGTATTCCTATTTTATTTCTCTGTTTAGGGTGGTTCTCAAGGAGGGGAAGTGATGTATTTTCCCAACAAGATGACCATTCCTTCCTTGTTCTTCTTGGATTGCGTGTAGTGACAAAGGGGGTGTATATGCAAGAACTCTACCAAATAATGAGTGGTAGCTTTGGCAGAGTAAGGGTACAACATGGAATGTAAACATGTTCCAAGAACCCATGGAGGTATTTATAGGAACAGCACTGGAAGTGGTTATCGGGGTCAGGAGCTCATTCACGCCCTTAGACCCACGAGTCCACGTACGTGATCATGGATGAAGAATGGAAATGGGGTGTGCGTGGTCAGAAACTGCCGCCACGTGGGAACCTTTTGTATGTTCGAGTTGGAGGTGGGATCTGACCCATGGCTTTCGAGGTCATGGGCCTTTGTATTGGGCCGATTATGAGTCTGGATACTATCCGTAACAAGTTCTAAACATTGAGCTATTTTTCAAATTTTTTATTACCATAATTATCTAAATATTGTAATAATGACTTTTTCTTTGAAAAATATTAACTGAAAATGAATAACAATAAAGACACGTTAATAAATTGTGATACACTAACAACTCAAAAAAAAAAAAAACTGTAATATACAATGTACACAAATTCTTGTATCATATAATGTTTATATAATTAAAAAATAGTAAAGAAACATATAATACCAAAATTTTTTTTTATTAACCAAATTTATTTTTTTTCTTTATTTCTTTTTTTAAAAAAAAAGGTAATTTGATACTTTATATTAATTTCTATTAATTATTTCTTATATATATATATATATAAAAGATGTATTCATGATTTTATAATTATTTTTATTGTTATTTACTTTTGCTTATTACTATTTTTACAAATTTACTGTTTTTGTTTTGTGGATACTGTTAAATTTTTTATTTATTATTGTATTGAAAAGTACCATTAGAAAATAATCCTGATACATAATTATATCAAATAATTAAATTATAACTTTTTTCTTATAGATTAATCAAGCTCACCCCATACAAGAATGCATGGGGAGGAAACAGTACAAACACACGACTATGGCTGTAATTGGGTTGAGTTGATTCGAGTTTGAAGGAAAAAAGAATTCGAACTAATTAATTTTAATAGGTTTGGATTGTTTTTGGGTTTATAGATTTTTTTTATCAAACCTGAACCGAACCACACTGATTAAAATTGGGTTGGTTTGGTTTTGATAATCAAGTTAGCTAATTATTATTATTATTTTATGTTCAATTAAAAAAAAGAAAAAAATCATTAAACTTATTTTAAAATAATTACAAACTTTAAATATCTAAAATTTTATTAATTTCATACACATATATAGCTTAATAATATTAATAGATATAACTAAAGTATGATTTATTTACTAAATACATTATATGTAAATAAAATATTATATATTATAATATATATGATCGGGTCCATCGGATTATCAAATTGAAGTTTATGAAATTCAATATCCAAACCAATTATTTTCAGTCTTAATTTATTTTTATACAATGTGACCCGATAACCCGATTTGATTTAATTAGTTCGATTTGGATTAGTTCAGTTCATAGGATTGGGTTGATCCATTTACACCTTCACACATGCATGACATATCTAGGCTACATAAAATAAAAATAATCAGAAAATCACAAATCCTAAGACACAAACTATTTAATGACTGAGACTTAGTGCATGTTTAGATTTGCATTTGGAAGGCTCAAAACTGATTTTGAATGACCAAGATTGATTTTGAAGAATTTTATACTTATTTGGTTTTTAGTCTGATTTTTGTTTAAAAGTGATTTTGGCAAATTTCCCAAAATCAATTTTCACATCATACTATAAAAAATAATTCACTTAACGTCAAAATCACATTTAACTAAAATCAACTCTAACAAAATCAATTTTATTGAAAATTAATTTTACAAATACAGAACCAAACGTGCACATTGAATCCATTGATGACTTTGTCATACTAGAAGAGTTTAATTTCTATGCATTATAAGTGTAAATAATTTTTATTTTGTCAAGTAATAGAAATCTAAGAAGATACCAAATCATGGGTTATATATGATAATGGGTGCTTACCTAAGAAGATGTTTGATGCTTTCTTAAAATTTTATTAGTCGAAACTGTTATACAATTTTACATTGTACTATATAGAAATTAAACTGCCAGCCGATTTTTGCACTGCCGTGGATATACTATGTTTTGAGGGAGATATTGCATTAAGTTCACTGCCGACAATGGTGGCTCGAAGCAGACCAAGTTGAAAAATTGACCACTTATGGCATTACCTACGCTTGAATTCTGCCATCCATTGCAAGCTAAATCTGTCCTATTGTACATAACCAAAAATAATCAACACATTAACAGAGCAATTAGAGGCCTAATAAGTGGTAATAGGAACAAGCCCTTTCGTTGAAGAAGTTGGGCACGGCATCATGCGCTGGGAGTAAGAATCTTCGGGAAAGGACTTGTCTACATGGGAACTATGCAGCAGGAGTGGCTTGGTAGCTAGGCTGGCCCCTCCTTTTTGCCACTACTTGTTGCGAACTTTGGCACTACAGAAATCGGGTGGCCTTCGAGAATGCTTCAGCTGATACTTCGAGCAATAATACTTGGTATACAACAATGTTACAGTAACACTCACAATATTATTTTGTCTTGAAGTGCATAATATCCACTCTCACCAAAAGATAAAACAATATTATGAGTGTTGTTATAATATTGTTGTATAACTTTGGTGTACATGTAACACTACTCTACTTCGAGTCTCTCTTATATGCTCTCTGGCAAAGGGACTATAATTCAGCCGATCAAGTCTTGGGTAGAATTTATCGTTGTTGGACGGCGGGAGTAATTCTCTTATAGCGGCTTTTGTACTATACTATGCGTTATTGAAAGACAAAAATGCGTTATAATATCAACGCACGGCCTCTCTATTTTGGATATTTGTGCTGCTGAAATAGCATTGGTTATTTTAACTGTTTCTTGAACGTGAAGAGAGAACATTACACTTGACCGTGGAAGATTTCGTCATTATCAGTGGTAAAGCCTTTCATGGATTGCTTGGTACGTAAGCCAGAGTGTATTGGTTTGAACAAATCTTGATTGGTTGATAATTGATTAGTTAAGTTTAATATTTCAAGCAACTATTATTTTATTGAGATCTTGCCATTTATGCTATCAATCCCCAAATCCTTTGAACGAAAAATAAAATAATAAATTCAATATATGCTCTACTTTTTTTGAAAAAATATAATATAATTGTCACACAAAATTATATGTTGATTTTATTTTACCGTATTATCATACATGATACATCTCGTAAAGGAGAAGGATGATAAATTAGAGCATTATATAACAAATAGGAAATGAAAAGCTAATGCATTTTCTATTAATACATATTATAATATTTATTTGTCCGCATTCTTGAACTTAAATGTGTCTGCTGCTCCACGGAGAACCAGACGATTATTTCCATCGGCATCAATGAATATCCCAACATCCTGACAATTTGAGGTGTTTGTAGCACTACAGAAAACAAACTTGTAGCCCCAATGATAGTCTTCAACACTGCCAATGCCAACATACCACACTTTGGCTGACTCATTTTAGTTCCCGACTCACTCCTGAATTATTTTAGATCCTAACTTTTAAAATGAATTAAATTAGTTTCTGACATTACAAAATATGAATTAAGTTAGTCTCTTATTCTATCTTTATTTAACATTTTATTAATTAAATAATAATGTGTAATGTTAAGTTATACCTTATCATATCATATATATATGTCATCTGAAATATAATGAAGTTTAAAATAATTTATTTTGGTATCTAAAATTGTGCAAAATAAGTCATTTTATGACTTAGAATGAATATTTAAATGACTCATTTTAAATAATTTTAAACACCAAAATGAATAATTTTAAAGTTTATTCTACTTCAAACGATAAATGGTATGTCGAAGTATCACTTAAGGTTGACAGGACTACTATGACTCACATTTGTGATGTTAAAGACTAATTTAACTCTTTTTAAAAGTCAGAGATTAAAACAATTCACGCATATAGACTAGGGATTAAAAATAATAATAACTCAATTCTCATGACCTGGAATATTGGTGAATTTGAACGTGCTATATGCATCGATGACCGTAGTTCCATCAGCTGACATAGTAACTGGCAAGCCAGGAGAGCTCTCTAAGGCAGATTGAACAACGGCAAGAACGTTTGTTGCAAGGGTGACCCCACCACCCTCTCCACTGAAATCGGGCAAGATGTAGTATTCAGCATCAATTTCTATTGGGCTACCATCTGTATCAGTCACAACAGTAATGACACCCTTCAGTTTTATGGCAAAGGCAAAGAGAAAGACGGGAAGCTCTGGCCATTGTTGTGTCTTGGTAGATGGGAATTATATGTTTGTTTTTGTGGGATGGAAAAGTTGAGTGTAGTAGCATCCATCTATACATGCAAACTATATCTACTTATTTATTATTTTGATATTATATATTGATTTGATTTAGTATCTGAAGATTTTATTTAGTTTGACCATGATTGAAAGTTTTAAAAATAATAATCTAAATATTATAGTTTTCGGTCATGTTTTTATTTCATTCTTTATTTCCATTTTAAAATCGATTATTCTTGAATGTTACGAGACAAAACCCGATGTTATTGTTTTCGATGCATTGGTCCTTGATAATGTGTTTCGTTGGAAAAGATTATTGCAATAAAAAAAAGCTATTTGTATTAAACGTTTCAAAAATAGTAAGTGAAACTTCTCCTGCTTATTTTGCTTGATTCCATGATCATGTAACATGCTATACTAGAACTATGCTAAGATTGAATTAATTTATAGTTTATTTATTTATTTGCGCTATAATTTATGTTTTGGGGGAGAGTTACAAGAAGTAATGGCATAAAATTATTCCAATAATGTATTTGGATAGAAATAGTTCACCAAAACGATTTAATTAAAATACATTAACAATGTTAAAAAGTTTTAAATAGTTATCAAATTATGTAATGTCACCTCACTAAATATAACTATGTACTTTTTATTTTTACTATTTAAAAAGTCATATAAAAGAAAATATTTAATTAGATGATAATGTAAAAGACTCAATGAATTAAAATTAAACTCTTATTAAAAAAATATAGAGAAAGTATTATCTTTCTACTAGAATTTTTCTAACATTAAAGAAATAAATAGAAATATAACTATATAAAAACGGGGATTGCTTTGTAGAGGTTTGTAAGCTCCACATTTTCATTAAGATGATGAAACACCCTGTGAACACCCGATTTTGTTCGACTCATAATAAAATAAAATCAAGTTTCTTTCAAAGAATTAGAACACTAGGTTCATTTCATGTTTCATGGAGATTCTTAACTTATTTCATTGATTGAATTCTAAGTATGTTTTGTATGAAAATAAAAAATGAATGAGCCCGTTTTGTTTTTTTTTTGTTAAAAAAAAAAAAAATTATCAGCCCAAACTACTTTTGGCCCCAACAAAAAAAAAAAAAAAAAAAAAAAAAAAAAGAAAAAAGAAAAAAAGAGTCCAATCTCCCCGTACATTAAAGAAAAGCAAAAAAAAAAGATTCCCAAGCAGTGCATTTAATGCCTAAACATGTCAGAGTTGACAAATTCAACGTTCCAATACAGAAAGGACAACAATTCTTTGATTACGGATCAATACATTTCATCTTATTCAACACTTCAACAGTAAAAGGAGTCATCACATTTAATGCATGAGTCAGATCAAGAACAATCTTCACTTAAAAAAAAAAAGGCAAACACAGAGAGAGGGGGGGATCTTCATTTTTCAAAAAAGAAAAAAAAGAGACATCGATCGCTGATACTGAATACTTGCTTGCTATTGCTATTTTCATCTGGAAGAGTAATCTGACTTTAGATACTCTGATAAGACGCATCGAGGGACAATCTTCATTTTCTAAAGCGGAAAGAAAAAGAGCTCTGTGGTTGGAGACTTTAATAAAGTTTGAAGAGAATCACCAAAGATCAGACTTCACTTATATTGCTATTTCGAGTGATCTAATCTTTAGAGATTCTGGAAGAAGCAGTGGCTATCATTCTGATCATCAAGAAGAAAAAAAAGTCTGAAGAAAGATAAATACAGGTAAACACTAGGGAATCATGAATTTTTGTATATTTTTAGCATCATCATTTATTTAGAGTTCCTATAACCTGCACATACACCCCATAGATCTTCTAATTGCAAAACACAAAGCACCCTTCACATCCATCACTATGCTAATCACAACTAGGAGTCATCATAATTACTACCACCATTTGTAATTCAACTCAAAAAATAAAATAAAATCAGAAACACATCAAAACCAAACAAACTCAAAAAGAAAAAGAAAAAAAAAATAATAGTTATAATAAAAAGGAGAAGCTGCAGATTGTCCTTGCTTGCATCTTCGTCGGCGCCATCAAGCCAGCCACCATGTAGTTCCTGGTCGGTGCTCCAATTCCTTTCCTTCATCGCTGCAATCTTTCCATGATGGATTCCCTTTCAGATCTAAAACCGCCACACTGAATGGCCACAGTAGCTCAGCTGCAGCACCTCGGCCTCTACCTCCATTTCTCAGCCACAGCCATTCCCCAAATCTGCCTCCCAAACTTTATCATCATCACCATCTGAAATCAAAATAAAAGTAGATAAAAAAAAAAAAAGAAACCAAATTCAGAAAACCAAAAAGGGGGAGAAAGAAGCGATGGTGATCATCACTACCTTCATGGCGGTGGCGCCTTTCCTTGCCAAGACCACACCGCCACAGATCGCGGCCCCCCTCCCCTGATTCGTGCGAAAATGCGCAGAGCCACCACCCAAGCGATGCTGTGCGACGCTATTCTCCCAGGCGCGATCTCAGCCCCATTGCCACGCAAAGCCCAGCCATATGTGACGCCTCCCTCCTCCACTGCGCGTCTCGCTGTGTGCGACGCCCTTCCTTCCGATCTAGCCCCACACCGTCGCGTCGTCTCCTCCTTTGCTCCAGCGCTGCCAGCCATGGTGGCGGCTCTCCCTCCGCCTCTGCGCGCGTGTCTTTCCTCTCAGCCATGATGGTGGCTGCCACTCCTCATAACTCTCACTCTCTAGTTCTCTCTGTGATGTGTTGTGTGTGTCTGAGAGTCAAAAGAGAAATGAAACCATCAATCCCAATTTTCCAGACCTTTCTTCACGGTTTTGTAACTTTCTTGCATTTATTAATTTTATTTCTTTCTTTTCTGTTGGTCAAGAGTGTTGGGCTGTTTGGTTTGTTTGGGCTGAAACATTTGGGTAGTTAGGAGTGTATTAGGCTGGAGTTATTTATTGGTTTTGTCATTTCTGGAACAATTCTAGATAAAATTAAATAAATAAATCATGAATGTTGGATTGTAGGAAAATGTTGGACAGTTGTGTTTTCAATTAAGATTTAAGTATTTTTCAGTTAATTAGAATAATTTTATGTTTTAATAGGTTGTTTGTTTATTTATCTTGGGCCCATTTAAGTCTATGTGGTTAAGTCTCTTGTTTTAAAGAAACAAAAATTTTTATTTTATTTTGTTGCTTGAGAAAGAATAAGATAAATTAGCTTAGGAATGTTTAGCATTTATCCAGTGTATTAGAAAATTTTGTGCTAATTTTTATTAAAATAATAAAAAAAATATGAAAAGGTTGAAAAGTGACAAAAATGATAATTAGGATATTTATATTTTAATTTAATTAGTTTACTTGTTTTGATATTTTATACAAATTGATTGTATGTTTATTGTTTATTCACAGATTAATTTTATCAATTCATATTGAAATTAGTGTTGAGATCGAATAAAATAAATGTTTTCCTTACAAAATAAATAAAAAATAAAATTTTAATTTTTGCACAATGATTAATGATAATGATTGAATAACAAATGTTATCTTCACTATTATTAAATCATGAGGGTTTAATGAGTAGCCAAGTGCTAACTTAAACTCTCAGGAACAGATTTTATTTTTTTTATCAAAATAATTTTAATTAATTAAAATCAACTAACACACAAATATTTTCTACAGAACTACGTGACTTTGAGTTCCTCATTGCACTAGAGGATACGTAGGAGCAAGCTATCCCTGTCAAGCCAAAATTAATCTTTCTTAATTTATTTGTCAAATTGTAAATATTTTGTGTAAATTATTTTTTAGTTGTTAAGATTGTAAATACATTTTCCAAAACTAAATTTTCTTAATGTATTTGTTTAAATTTTAAATATACTTGCCAAAATTAATTTTTCTTAATTTATTTGTCAAATTGTAAATATTTTGTGTAAATTATTTTTTAGTTGTTAAGATTGTAAATACATTTTCCAAAACTAAATTTTCTTAATGTATTTGTTTAAATTTTAAATATACTTGCCAAAATTAATTTTCTTAATTTATTTGTTAAATTATAAATATTTTATTTTTAAATTTATGTGTTAAAATTGTGAATATATTTGTCAAAATTAATTTTTCTTAATAAATGTGTTTAAGTTGTAAATATTTTGCTAAATTAATTTTCTTTAATTTATGTGTTTAAATTATAATTTTTATCTTCCTTATTTGAAATTTTTTAAAGGATTATTATTTAATTTGCACAATTCACTAAGGTACCGTTTAAATACGGGTGTACTAGGGGTGCTGTAGGATTAAGTTCCTATCCTTCCCTTTGCATAACCGACTCCCGAACTCATATATGGTTTTCGAAGATTGTTTTCTTAAATAGGATTGGTTTTTCCAAGGTTTTCCAATCTAAATAAATCTGGTGGCGACTCCAATTTTCAAACAATTATTTTTCGTCTCCGTCATGATCCCTAAGCTGACAGATGGCCACTCCACTGGGGACGATCAGTAAGAGAGTCAGGCCTATATAGTTAATTGTGCAAATTATATATAACCCCGTTGATTCTTGTTTTCTTTTTTATTTTGTACAGTATTTCTTTTATTTTTCTTTTACAAGATTTAGTGTTCATATATTTGCTTTATTTACTAAAACCTTAGGATAGATGATTATTGTATTTTGTATATATTTGTTGTTTGAATTCTGTTTGTATTTTTCTCATTGTTTTGTATAGTGTTTCTTTATTTTTCTTTTTTTCGAACGATTTAAATATTCCTTCTGTTTAAATATAATGTTTAATTAATTTGCTAAAACCTTAGGTTAGAAGACTTTTGTTATTTTGTATATATGTATTCTCTGAATTTTGTTTTGCAGGAGTATAGTGTTAGGATTGAAAGGTTTGTATGCTCCCTGCACACACATCACAATCACTTCACACACTGTGTTTTTGGACTCTATACCCGAGCCCGTGAGCTAAGGATTAGGGGATTTCCTGACATTGCCATGAGGGGCTTCATGCTCACTTGGTAGTTGTTGGGACACCACTTGATTGTTATCGCTTTATGGATCAATCATATTGAGAGGGTTCATCCCTACTTGTGGTTGGTTCAAAAGTCAGATTCTTGTCCTGTGGACAGGGGCAATCTGGGTACCATGGTTAGTAGAAGTCTAGACCCACCATGAATGTGTGCACAAATAGTTGAACATAGCAACCTCCCAAATAGGGTTTTTGGCCTTAGAACTTCCCACCCGTTAAGCTTTACCCTGTTAGGACAGAGGGAGCATGCTTCTTTCATCTCTTTACACTATACTCCTTTATGTTTTACTTTTTGTTGTTTTTGCATTGTCACATTGTATTTAAGTTAACTAGCTTATTGTCTCATGCTATACATTCTCATCATTCATAACATAGACAAGCATTGTGTTCATTAAAAGATGTATTTCATTTTCTCATGTTTTTCTTAACACAACATACTCTTAGCATTCACATGTATTGTCTTGTTTATTTGATCATGTAGGATTGTGCATTTCATAAAAGAATATTCTTAATAAGAGCATGCATTTTTTTCATTTTACTCAATTATTTCATTTGTGCTCACATTGGTTTTCAATTGATAATAAAACAAAGTCATCATTAGTTCAGATCAAATGGAAACAACACAGATGAACACTAGCAATGCACATGACTGGAAGAGAAACATCAAAGTTACAAAGGACAAGCAGCGAGTTAGAGAAAGTGAAAGAATTAATTCAGTTGATGCCTCGTGAAGTCTTATCCTCTTTTAAGGATATGTATGGGCGCATATTGGATTTGTTGCTCATCCCTGTGGAAGCTCCAGCATTGAGTGCTCTCTCACAATTTTGGAATCCTTCTCTTTGTTGTTTCGAATTGCCGGATCTTGATGCAACACCAACTATAGAAGAGTATATAGTTATGTTAAGGCTACCAATTCGAGAAGAATCTGGTATATACCACTACCAAGGACATTATGTTAGCAAAGAAAAGATTGCCAGAATAATTGGAGTTGATCCAAACCAGATGAGAATGGAAGTAAGGGGATCTACTCAAGGAATCAGAAAGAGTTTTTTAGAAACCCATATGCAGATGTTGGCTCAACAAGGAAGTTGGGATTTCTTCAATCGTACACTAGCACTGACAATTTATGGATTGATCTTATTCTCATTCACACCAGATGTTGTTGACCAGGCTGCTATGGATGTGTTTTTCAAATTCGAGACGTGTGGCATGAATCCTATCCCAGCTATCTTGGCAGATACATTTCTTTCCTTGGGGTTTGCATTCGTAAAAATGGAGGAAGATTGCGTTGTTGTTTGCCTATGTTGTATGTCTGGTTCATGACTCATGCGTATGCTGATAATCGCATGGGCCTCTTTCCTAATCCATTAGGAGACTTCTATCGCATACAGATAAATCATCAAGAGGCAAAAATGTGGAAAAAGGAGTTCTCACAGATACAATCTAGTACTTTCAAATGGGTTTGTCCTTGGTATCATGGAGAAAGTGTTATCTACAGTTGTGGCGATTTTCACAACGTTCCTTTAATGGGTCCAAGGGGATGCATTGCCTATACACCCGCATTGGTGCTCAGACAACTTCACTGGACCCAAACAAAGCCAGAAAAGGAGCAACTAAAGGGGTTCAGCTTCTTGTATCAGAAAGATAAAAACACCATGGAACAAGAAAGGAAGATCAAAATGGCATGGAATGATATCAAAATCCTAGGGAAAAGGGAACTTGGCCAACAACGTTTAACCTCTTCTCAAGAATACAGGGAATGGAGGAAAACAAGAATTGGCAGAGATAACTGTTCAAAGGATATTCTAAGCAATTTCATTCCTATGCAAACATTAAAAGTACCTCAATGGACATCCCAAGTAGAATCAATGAAGGCACAAATGCGATGCTTGGAAGAAGAAAAAGAGGCAGCTGACCTAAAAGCTAACATTCTGCAACACCAATGTGAGAAAATGACTAAGGAGATTGAGACCCTAAAAGATGAGTGCGCTGAAGCTGCAGAAATTGCAAAGTCCAAAAAAGGCAAAGAGAAGATCTCAACCACTCATTTGGCCAAGATCAAAGAGCTTGAAGAAAAACTCCACACGTCCATGAAAGAAAGGAGCAAGTTAGAGCAAGAGATTAATAAGAAGAGCCGCGTGGTGGGAAGAATGGAACAAGAAATCAACAGTAGGGATAAAAATGTTTTCAACTTAAAAATAGAGATCAATAAAGAGAAAGATGTGCGAAAGAAGTTGGAAGAACAAGTGGAATATCTGTCAACAGTTTTGGCACAAACTGAACAAAATGCCACTCGAGGGTGGGCATCAGCAAATCATTATCACGATTTGTTTGTGGACGCAGTGGAATTTGGAAAGTCATGGAGAGAAAAGGCTTTGGAGTGGGAAGAAAAGTATGGAAAACTCAATAGTGAATTGAGTCATTATGTCCCCAACTTCATATACCGATTTGAGCAAGCCAATGAACAAATTAGCAAGATGCCACCATTCAGATTACCTCGAGAAGTGGCAGAGTTTATGGACGTATGTGAAAGCATCACTAAAGACCTCAGAAGAAATAAGATGAAGTTTTTGATGTAGTAATTTGTATTGAATAAAGGGTTGCTGATGTATTAATTTTCTATGTTATCAATTTCGAAAAGGCTTGTTCTCGGAACTTCACCTGGGAATTAATGAAATTCTCAATGTTTGTGCTACTTTGAATTTCTCTAACTCATTAGATACTTTTTATAGAGGAATAAATGTTCCCTTAGAAAGTAATCAATCACATTTTTACTTTGAGATGACTCATCCTCGTGCAGAAATGTGAGAAGCTTAGTCATCAGGAAAACAATTGCATTGCTAGTGTTCATCAGATAGCACCTACAGAGGAGTGGATTCTCCCTGTGGATTTGTTATCAACCACACCTTGACTTATAGGGTAACATACCCATAAGAATAGGTGTGGGGTATCCTTACTATTGAAAAGAACTTTTGATGATTGTTGTTCGATTTTTGTTTTACATAAAAAATAAATAGGAAATCTTTAACCCTTCTGGTTATTGTTATACAGTGAGTGTGCGTGAGTGTGCATGTGTAACTCGTAACCATTGGGCGCCCAAGGAAAGAGGATACCGATCTAACTCGTGTTCATAACACCAGAGCTCGAACTAAGATGGCAGGAGGTAATGGTGATTCAGGGAGAATCATCACAGCTGTAGCTAATTCTGAACCAAGGAGGAATCTGAGTATAGAAGTTGACGAAATGAGGGGACAGTTGAATGCAATGACGGATACTCAAGCCAGGATGGAAGAAATGATGCGAACCATGAAAGAATCACTCGACTTATTGGGAGCTAATCAAAATCGAAATAGAGTGAGTACACCAGTAAGTGTGCAACCCAGTGCTGCAATGATAACCATACCTGTGGTATCAGATGCAACTCTAAATGTTACACAATGGATGAATGACATGGGAGGGGGACTAGGTAATCCTCATGAACAACCACCACCGACAATGCCAATTACCCTCCCCATTGGAGAAGGTTATCATGCCATAGAAAACACACATACTGAAGGACACGGGCATGCTACCCACACTTGGGAGCAACCTCGTGTTGCTGTTCAAAGACAATTATCTTCCTCGGGGAATAATCGCGCAGAGACGGAAAAGGATAAGTTCAAAGAAGAATGGATGAAGAAGATTCAAGATCAAATTAAGGCCATCCAAGGACCTACTACCTATGGTTATGTGGAGGTTGAACAACTGTACCCTCCCGTTGACCTGATAGTTCCCAAGGACTTCAAAGTTCCTGATTTCTCAAAATATGATGGGACTGGTAACCCTTTGTTCCACTTGAAGAGTTATTGTACCAAAATGGTAATATGGTCCAAAGATGAAAGGTTTCTTGTTAGCTTTTTCCATGAAAGCTTGATGGACTCGCTTTAGAATGGTACATTCAATCGGATCATTCAAGATCACAAGTCGAGAGAATTAGTTGATCTGTTCATGAGCCAATACAAGTTTAACCTTGAAGTGGCACCGACAAGAGAGCAACTAAGCACAATGCAGAAAAAGAAAGATGAAACATTTAAACAGTATGCTCAAAGATGGAGAACATTAGCTGCTCAAGTCCAACCACCTCTCATCCCAACAGAAATGTGCTCATACTTTTGGGAACCTTAGGATCGCTTTATATTGGAGCTATGGCAGGAGCAAAGATACAAAGATTTCTCTGAGTTGATCATTGGAGAAAGGATTGAGACTCTTGCTAAAGCCGGCAAGCTTCCAAAGAACTAGTGAAGACACAAGAAAAGGCTTTCCGCCCAGGAAGAAGGAGACTGATGTGAATTATGTGCAGAGTCAACAACCCTTTATCCCAAGATACACACTAATGCACCCAAGACCCCAAACACCACCATACCAAACCTCACCATCGCTACCCAATTTACCAAACCTCACAAACCACAAATGCCATCCCATATCCCCAGCCTCAGGTTAATAACATTCACATACGACCATACCAACCAAAGACGTCCTACATATCCAACCACATATCACCGTAACTACCAAAACACGTCAACACCTCGACCCAATTTCCAAAACCAAAATCGCAATCGATTCCCAAACCTTCCACCATTCCCAAAGTTATCCATTTCAAATACTGACCTTTTTCAAAAGTTATTTGAGGCTCACCTGATCTCACCGTGTCCCGTAAGGCCCATTAGAACCACCATTCCCAACATGGTACAATCCAAACTTAACTTGTAAATATCACATGGATATAGTGGGGCATTCAATTGAAGATTGTGAAAGTTTCAAGACGGCGGTAAAGAAACTAATTGCTTGTGGACGATTGGACCTTCAAGAAGAGTCAAAACCAGATATTGTCCATAACCCAATGCCAAATCATGAAGGAGGAAGTCGGGTTAATGCTTTAGAGGAAGAAGAACCGCTAGTCAAGAAGGTTTTGAGTCTCCGTACACCGATGGAGAAAGTGTTTAATGCTTTGAAGGAGACTAACTATAACATCACAGCACCCGCTTCGATGATTAAAGAAGAGGAGAAATATGATATGGAATCAAGATGTGCATACCATTGTGGAAGCCTTGGACATGATATTGAGAATTGTTGGGATTTCAAAGTTCGTGTACAAGAACTACTCACTTTAGGTGTGATACAAACAAAAAAGAAACAGAATTCCATTGAAGAGGTGGATGTAATCGAACCCTTTGTGCTCCGAGTGCCTCCACTTAACCCAACTCCGAAACCAGAAAAAGTGGTAATTACTGTGAAGAAACCAACACCTTTTAGTTATGAGGACACACATGCTATACCTTGGAATTATGGGACTGAGGTGGAAATAGGAGAAACCTCAAAGGCCCAATCAAGTAAAGAAGAGGCTGGTATCATGGAAATAAAGGGAATCACAAGAAGTGGAAGGATTTATGGGCCTGGAGAGCTGGCAAAAGGAAAATTTGTTGACAATAGAAATGTTGAAAAAGGTTCAGATGTAGGAAGAAAAGAAGAAGATGATGATGAGGAATTCCTAAAGATCATGAAGCAAAGTGAGTATGATATTTTAGAGCAACTGAAGAAGACTCCCGCTAGAATATCTCTTTTGTCATTAATCTTATCATCTGAACCTCATCAAAAGGCAGTACTAAAAGTCTTAAAAGAGGCTTATGTCAAACCTGATACTTCATTACAGAACATGGTGAATATGGTGGATCCAGTGAAACGTGTCAACATGATCACATTCTCAGGCGAAGAAATAGTGTCACAATCCAACCCACGAGCACTGTATATAACCCTCAAATGTAAAGGTTATATAGTACCCAGAGTTCTCATTGATGGAGGTTCAGGATTGAATGTCTTACCCGTGTCGACCTTAAACTATTTGTCGATAAGTAAAGATGATATACTGCCACAAATAATGGTAGTAAAAGCTTTCGACGGAGCTAAGAAGAGCATCCTTGGGGAGATGGTGTTGTTGCTAGAGATTGGCCCAAGTAAATTTGAGGTGTTATTCCAGGTAATGGAGATTGAGTCCGACTACAATATGCTACTTGGAAGGCCATGGATAAACAGCGTTGGTGCTGTCCCTTCAACCTTGCATCAAAAGGTTAAGTACATTGAAAATGGTTCAGTCGTTACAATCCATGGGGAGAAAGAAATCATAGTATCCAAACCAGTGGCATTGCCATATGTTGAAAATGTAGAGCTAGTGGAGAGCAGTTTATGGCACAATCTGGAGGTGGTAGGGTTGAGACAGGAACAGGAAAAGACCCCAATACAAAATCAAGTAGTGGCTCATATCATGACCAAGAGTGGGTATCTGGAAGGTAAAGGATTGGGACCGTGGTTGCAAGGCACCCGAACACCTATATTGGTCCCAGAGAAGTTCAACCGATTTGGTCTAGGGTACGAGATCCCAGTGGACGAAAGGATGAGTGCTTTGAGTTTGGAGCAGAAAAAGCGAAAAGAACGAATGAAACAGATCCCTCACCTGAAGGAGACATTTCCTAGTCCAGCTGAAGTAATTATAACCGAGGAAGTTCAATTCCCTTGCTACCGCCTCGCCATCAATACCTTGGATGTCGAAACAATTCAAGAAGACAATAAGTTTCTTGCTGCCAGCAATGATGAGATGCTGATGAACTGGACAACGGAACCAATGCTTGATGTTATTGCTGAAAAGTAATTATTTGGGTTGTATTATTCAAGAATTGCTTATGCTTTTGTTTATGCTACTCAAAGACATCACCTAAATGAACTTGCATGATTTTTCAATAATCTTTCTTTATATGTTCCTTTTGCCTCGTTTCTGTTTCTGTTCTTTAGTCTCTCCTTTCTTTTATTTCTTTCCTTTACCACTCTCGCTCGTTAATTTGTGTTTGTTCCATGTCGTTTATGTTTTATGATCCACCATTTGTTTTAAGCATTCCAACCCACCACAATTGCTTTCCAGGAATTTGAATGTCATAGAAATTTTGCCACATGAAAAGGAATTTGGGAACTTATCAATCGATTCTCTTGCTGCAATTGACTATGATAACCATGAATCTGAAGATGATGAAGAAGATGTTGAGCAGCTTTCAAACTTACTGGACTACTCAGAAAAAGGATTTGACCTAGACAATGAGGTGATTGAGGTGGTTAACATGGGCACTGAAGAAGAAAGGCAGGAGTTGAAAATAGTGGATAATCCTAACGCTCGAGAGATGATTGCATTGTTTAAAGAATTCCTTGATGTTTTTGCATGGTCTTATCATGATATGCCAGGATTAGACGGGAGATTGCTTCACACAAAATTCCTTTGTATCCCGAAGTTGAACCGAAAAAGCAAAAATTGAGGAGAATGCGACCAGATATGTCATTAAAAATAAAAGAAGAAGTGTCTAAACAGCTGGGGGCTGGGTTTTTGGAAGTATCAAGACACACTGATTGGGTGGCTAACATTGTTCCTGTGCCTAAAAAGGATGGGAAGGTTAGAATGTGTGTAGACTATCGGGATTTAAATAAGGCTAGCCCGAAAGATGATTTTCCTTTACCCCATATTGATGTCCTTGTTGATAATACTTGAAATCATCGATTTTCCTTTATGGATGGATACTGCTGGGTATAATCGATTCCCATGGATATTCATGACAAAGGAAAACTACTTTCATAACCAGTGGGAACATTTTGCTATACAGTCATGCCATTCGGATTGAAGAATGCAGGTGCTACCTACCAACGTGCTATGGTTGCATTATTCCATGACATGATGCATAAGGAGATTGAAGTGTACGTGGATGATATGGTTGCCAAGTCCAAGGAAGGGGAAAGTCACGTAGCTGTTCTACGGAAGTTGTTCGAAAGGCTCAGGAAATATAAACTCCGATTGAACCCGAATAAATGCATTTTTGGAGCTTCTACAGGGAAGTTACTTGGGTTCATTGTCAGCAGGGAAGGGATAAAGGTGGATCCTGACAAAGTGAAGGCGATACAAGAAATGCCAGCCCCTCGAACTGAAAAGGAAGTGAGAAGTTTTCTTGGGAGGCTCAACTACATTGCTAGATTTATTGCCAATTTGACTAGTACTTGTGAGCCTATATTCAAGTTACTGCGAAAACGTCAACCTGGAGAATGGAATGAAGAATGCCAAGAAGCCTTTGACAAGATAAAAGCTTATTTAATGAAGCCTCCAATCGACCCCACTGCCAGGTCATCCTTTAATATTGTATCTCACGGTGTTACCCACCTCACTTGGGGCAATGTTGGGACAATATGATGTGTCTGGAAAGAAGGAACAAGCAATTTATTATCTGAGCAAGAAGTTTAATGACTGTGAATCCCGCTATCTGGCAATTGAAAAGACTTGTTGTGCGTTAGTGTGGACTTCCAAGAGATTGAGGCAGTATATGTTATACTACACCACCTGGTTAATATCTCGAATGGATCCATTGAAATACATATTCGATAGTCCCCATGTGTCTTTAAGAATGTCAAAATGGCAAGTGATGCTATCTGAATTTGATATCAAATATGTAACTCAAAAGTCCATCAAGGGAAGTGCAATTGCTGATCATCTAGCCGAGAATCCACTTGAGGATAGACAGCCCACCACGTCTGAATTCCCTGACAGTGAGGTGTTGTCAGTAGAAAAAGAAGGGGAAGGAGAGGAGAATGTGTGGAAAATGTACTTTGATGGGGCTGTCAACATGAATGGATGTGGAATAGGAGCTGTAGTGGTGTCACCAGCTGGGAAGCAGTATCCGGTTTCCATCAAACTAGACTTTGAATGTACCAACAATATTGCAGAATATGAAGCATGTGCAAATGGATTACAAGTTGCAATAAACTTGGGAATTAAGGAATTGAAAGTTTTTGGAGATTCTGCACTCATCATTTATCAGGTCAATGGACAATGGCGAACCAAGGATCCAAAATTGGTGCCTTATCAGAAGTATTTGTCTCGACTAATTGAACGATTTGACGATGTGTCGTTCTCCCACTTAACTCGAGATCATAACCAATTTGCGGATGCCTTGGCGACTTTGGCCGCAATGACCAAGTTGGAATTCCACTCCAATGTCCAACCCATCCATATAGAAGTGCAAAGTGAACCGATATACTGTGACAATGTAGAAATTGAGCCAGATGGCCAACCGTGGTATTATGATATCAAGCAAAGATATTCAAAAGGAGAATACCGGATGGAGCAAATGAGGTGAATAGAAAGACAATTCGTCGACTGGCTATGGCATTTTTCTTGAATGGTGAAGTCCTCTACAAAAGGAATTATGATGGTACCCTCCTAAGATGCGTAGATGCACATGAAGCCCGTGTAATCATGACAGAAATTCATGAAGGGATTTGTGGAACTCACGCCAATGGGCATATGATGGCACGCAAAATTTTAAGGAGTGGTTATTATTGGTCCACCATGGAGAGCGACTGTATCAGTTATGTTCGAAAGTGTCACAAATGTCAAATTTATGCAGACCGAGTTAATACTCCTCCAGTTCCGTTGCACAACATGGTATCTCCTTGGCCTTTCTCAATGTGGGGCATGGATGTCATTGGCCCAATTAATCCCAAGGCATCAAATGGTCATCGTTTCATTTTGGTTGCAATCGACTATTTCACAAAGTGGGTGGAAGCTGTTTCATATGCCAGCTGTAATACCTTAGGTTTAAAAAAAAAAAAAAAAAAAATTCTCTCTGCTGAGTCTTTGCACGCTAAGAGGCCGCAAATGGCCATCGTAAAGTAAGTCGGTGGTCGAAAGTGAAGTTTATGCTCTCGGTGAGCTGCCAGAATACTAAGAGGCTGGCACCAATGTAAAGTAAGTCGGTGCAAATTATGCTCGGTGAGCGCTGCCGCTAGTTAGCGCCGCAATGTCACTGAGAGCATTAAAAACCCCCATTCCGGGGTCCAGAACCTTCACTCACCAAAAAAATATGCTCTCTCCCCCAAAGAACCACGAAAACTTTGCTCTCTTCCCAAAAATTCACTCCTAACTCCATTTCTTCAATTTTCTCTTAAAATCAACTTCAATACTTCACTTCTAAGGCTTCAAGGTATGTTATTCTAGTGATGTCTCTTCTATTCTCTCCATTTCTCTTTGGTTTTGGGGGGGGTTGGCATAAAGTTTTCCTACCTCTCAAGGAGGTAGAATTCTTTCAATGTGTTAAGAGTATATTTGAGTGATATAGAGGTTTTAGCCGTTAATCTAGGGTTCTGTTGCTTTATTGATAGATACTGGTGCTGTTCTCACCTCTCACAACTCTGTTGGTGCTATTCCTGTGCCTACTGCCACTCCAGGTGAGTGGGTTCACATCTGTAGCTTCTACTTTAATCATCATATGGATCTTCACCTAAAACCTGAGAGTATATATGATTTTAGAACTTATTTTGTAAACTGCTGAACTTTCTGTGGAGTGTTATGTTGTGAACTATTGGTTTATTAAAGGAAGGTGTTTTGTTGAAAACCATGGGACACCTATTGTTAATGATGAGTTTTCATACAGTTATGTGGCAAAATTAATCATTTAAAGCTGGTTTTATGATTATATGGTCTTGATATTGTTTACTGTTGTATAAAAGAGATTTTGAACCTTAGGATAGAGGACTTTGAAAATGATAGAGGAGAGAATGAGGTTTAGTTGAGCTGACAAAGGATCAGAGAAACAGGCTGTATGTTAACGGCAGTTAATCCGTTAACCTTGGTACCAAGTAGCCCGGGTCAGAGATTCAGAGATTTATTGTCACACTGGGGACGGCGATACGTAACGCCCAGATGTGACTGTCGATATTCAGAGACTTATTGGCACCCTGGGGACGGCGATACGTAACGCCCAGTTGTGACCACAGATACTTAGAGACTTAGTGTCATACTGGGGACGGCGATACGTAACGCCCAGATATGACCAAACCTTTGTATTCAGAGATCACTGTTTCTCTATTAGACTACTGTTAGGTCGGACTGTAAAGAACTAAGATTGAGGTCTTGATTATAACTATGAACTACTTGATATTGGTGTTGTTATTATTATTATTATTATTATTTGGTGTTGTGCACCTTCTTTGGTGTCCCATGAAGAGGGGTTCCAGATGAGGGCTCACTCACTGAGTTTTGGGATTCAAAACTCACCCCTCTGTTTCCTCCATATTTTACAGATACCGTAGCTGCTGAGGGTACTTCTACACCATCCTCTACCCAAAGCAAGATTAGATTGATTCTTTGAGCCTCGTTAGGTGAGGTGTCGATATTATGCTCTAGACGTGCTCAAAGGTGATGCAGCGGGACTCGGACCGTAGAGCACGATCACATTGTGCATAGTTTTGTATTTTATATACTTTTTGGGATTGTATAACTATTACTTTTATAACCACCTTGTATGTAAATGTCTGCATGCATATTTAGCGATGTTGCATATTTGCTTTTTAGAAAGGGGATGGGAATATGTTTTGGTTTTTCTAAACTTGGTTTTCAATAACAGGTGATTTCATGTAACATTAAGGATTTATTTTATGGATTTTCTTAATTGAAATGCATGAGTAGAGACAGTACAGGTCACCAGGCTTACGTGGGAATGAGATCTCTCACGTGCCGGTCACGTGCCCAAGGAGGGTCGTGACAAAGTTGGTATCAGAGCCATAGGTTTCCCTGCATATCACTGGAGCAAGTGTCCACAGGTAGTGCCTCGTTTATGTCAATAGAAGCGCGCCTATTTGCATTAACGAAGCATTACTTGCGGCCTTTAGGATGATCAGTTGAGTCTAGACTTAGAGATAGAGTTTAGGCCTGTTATATGAATGGTATTCCTTATCTTGTGTGTTCTTCCCTTTCAGTTGGATCCAGTATGCCTCCCCTCCGACGTTCCACTTCTCGACGTCGTCGTAGTAGCAGATCTTCTAGTCCTAGTGGCCGCCTTAGAGCTCTGGAGCAGACTCTGGCCACCCTTACTGATGTTCTAGCCAGACAGGCAGAGGCTGGATCACAGCCACCCCCGGTCCAGCCTCCAGGTAGAGACCCAGATGATTCAAATTCTAGAGCGTTTTCGGAGGATGGATCCACCCACTTTCCAGGGACGCCTGACCACAGAGGATCCTCAGGCATTCCTTAGGGAGATAGAGAAGATTATCAAAGTCATTCATTGTCCATCAGAGAGAGCAGCAGAGTTAGCTGGTTTTCAGTTAGGCGGCTTGGCGGGAACATGGTATGACGAGTTTCTCCAGGGGCGTGGCGACTTAGATCCGCCCTCCTGGGAGGAATTCAGGGCCGCTTTCCTTCGTAGATTCTTGTCAGAGAGCCGAAGAGCACAGATGATGGAGGAGTTCTTGAGACTCCGTATGACCCCTGGTATGACAGTGGCGGACTATGATGAGAGGTTTACATACTTGGCTCAGGCAGCTGCAGGAATGTTGCAGTCAGAGACTGAGAAAGTTAGGCGGTTCGTACAGGGACTGCCTAAAGACATGTTTCTCAGCCTTCAGCCGCATGTTGGTACCATGGATTATGCCCAGGTAGTGGATACCGCTATTGGGTTGGAGGCAGGATTAGCAGAGAGGAGAGTTGCTTCTGAGTCTAGCAAGAGGGCTAAGACTCAGAGTACATTTTCTGGAGGAGTTGGTACTAGTAGGGGATCGGGCCATCAGAGTCAGCAGCGAGCTCAGCCCGGTAGGGTTACCCTTTCAGATCCTACCCCGGCACGATCTGCAGCTTCTCAGGGTCAGGGCAGAGAAGGTAGTCAGTATTCTGGCCAGGCATCAGTCCAGAGTTTACCTGTTTGTCAGACTTGTGGTAGGCGACACCCGGGGCAGTGCCTGATTGGCACCCTTGTATGCTATGGTTGTGGCCAGCGTGGTCACAAGAGGGCGGAATGCCCACTTTGGCAGGGGACCTCCAGTCAGGGGTCTGCGAACTCCACTGCTTCGGTCCAGTCTTTTCAATCAGCAACCCAGGGCGGTTCTGCCACCCCGGTGGGTAGGGGTGCTGGGGGCAGAGGCCCTAGAGGTAGAGGCTTCAGTGGCAGAGGTTCAGCTGGCAGAGGTCAGAGTAGCGGGGGACAGCCCCGATTGTATGCATTGACCAGACAGGATGCATCAGCCTCTAAAGATGTCGTAAGGTGTATTATCAGAGTCTTTACTTTTGATGCATTTGCTTTGATTGACCCTGGATCGTCCTATTCATATGTATCCTTATTCTTTGCCACACGATTTGAGAGGCCAGTTTCTAGTTTAGACAAGCCCTTCTTAGTAGGGGTTCCGGTAGGAGGACCTCTTTTAGTTCAGTTAGTGTACAGAGGCTGTGAAATCAAGGTTGGTGATGTGGAAACTTATGCAGATTTACACCTGTTAGATATGGTAGATTTTGATGTTATTCTGGGTATGGATTGGTTGGCTTCATGTCACGCTACAGTTGATTGCTATACTAAGTCTGTCAAGTTTGGTATTTCTGAAGCTGGATTTCAAGAGTTTAAGGGTGTCAGCTGCTATGTTCTGACTAGTCTGATTTCATCTATGAGTGCCTTGAAGCTTATGGATAAAGGAGTTTATGGGTTTTTAGCTTCAGTACGGGATGTAGAGGTACTAGTGCCAACCATAGAATCGGTCCCTGTAGTTTGTGAGTTTCCTGATGTGTTTCCAGAGGACTTGCCAGGTTTACCACCAGAGAGGGAAGTAGAGTTTGGAATAGAATTGGAGCCAGGAACTAGGCCTATTTCGATACCCCCATATCGTATGGCCCCGACAGAGCTACAGGAGTTGAAGAAACAGTTGCAAGAGTTGTTGGATAAAGGTTTTATTCGACCAAGTACTTCACCTTGGGGTGCTCCAGTCTTATTTGTAAAGAAGAAAGATGGATCTATGAGGATGTGTATAGATTATCGACAGCTGAATAAGGTGACCATTAAAAATAAATATCCTTTGCCCCGTATAGATGATTTGTTTGATCAGCTTCAAGGGGCTCAATGTTTTTCTAAGGTTGATCTTCGATCCGGGTATCATCAGTTGAAAATCAAGGATGAAGATATACCCAAGACAGCTTTTAGGACACGCTATGGACATTATGAATTCCTAGTGATGTCCTTCGGGTTGACTAACGCCCCTGCCGCTTTTATGGATCTGATGAGCGAGTTTTGGACCGTTCCTAGATCATTTTGTGATTGTCTTTATTGACGATATTCTAGTATACTCAAGGAGTAGAGAGGAGCATGAACACCACCTTAGGATTGTCTTACAGACATTGAGGGAACATCAGCTATATGCTAAGTTTTCTAAGTGTGAATTCTGGCTAGAGCAGGTGGCGTTTCTTGGACATATAGTATCTAAGGATGGTATTAAGGTAGATCCTAAGAAAGTTGAGGCAGTTCAGCAGTGGCCAAGGCCTGCTACAGTGTCAGAAGTTCGCAGCTTTTTGGGGATGGCAGGTTATTATAGGCGGTTTGTCAAGGATTTTTCCAAGATTGCAGCACCGTTGACTAGATTGACCCAGAAGAATGTTAAGTTTCAGTGGTCAAATGCCTGTGAGGAAAGCTTCCAAAAGCTGAAGACCTGCTTGACTACCGCCTCAAGATCGGGTACTACCTTCAGGTACGGATGGTTTTACTGTATATTGTGATGCTTCTAGAGTAGGACTTGGCTGTGTCCTTATGCAACATGGCCGAGTTGTAGCCTATGCTTCCAGGCAACTCAAGAAGCATGAACAGAATTATCCTACTCATGATTTAGAAATGGCAGCAGTAGTTTTTGCCTTGAAAATCTGGAGACATTATCTGTATGGAGCAACTTGTGAGATTTTTACAGATCATAAGAGCTTAAAATACATTTTCCAACAGAAAGATCTAAATCTCAGACAACGCAGATGGATGGAATTGTTAAAAGACTATGATTGTACGATCTCTTATCACCCAGGTAAGGCTAATGTAGTAGCTGATGCTTTGAGTAGGAAGTCAGCAGGCAGTTTGGCTCATATAGCTCCTTTAAGACAACCTTTGATAGAAGATATTTATAAGTTAGAGGCAGAGGGAATCCAGTTTGGTATAGGAGATTCAGGAGCCTTTCTAGCTCATATTAGAGCTCAGTCAACCCTAGTGGAGCAGATTAAGGCAAAGCAGAAAGAGGACCCCAAATTGGCTAGGATCATAGAGGATGTACACAAAGAAGGGGGCCATGAGTTTTCTCTGGATAAAGAAGGTGTGTTACGCCTTGGAAATAGGTTGTGTGTGCCGAATGTGGATGAGTTGAAGAAGCAAGTAATGGAAGAGTCCCATAGGGCAGCATATTCTGTGCACCCTGGTTCAGCTAAAATGTATCATGATCTACGGCAGTTGTATTGGTGGGAAGGTATGAAAAGAGATATAGGTGAATTTGTGGCACGGTGTTTAGTATGTCAGCAAGTTAAGGTTGAACACCAGAGACCAGCAGGATTGCTCCAACAGATAGATATTTCATAATGGAAGTGGGAGAGGATAACTATGGATTTTGTAATTGGGTTACCTCGGACTACTAAAGGCTTTGATTCTATTTGGGTAATTGTAGATCGGATGACCAAGTCAGCTCATTTCTTACCAGTAAAGACCAATTTCACCGCGGCCCAATATGCTCGCCTATATATAAATGAGATTGTCAGACTTCACGGAGTGCCAGTATCTATTATATCAGATAGAGGGGCTCAGTTCACATCGAGATTCTGGAGGGCGTTTCAGGAAGCTCTAGGAACTCGAGTGGACCTATCTACAGCCTTCCATCCTCAGACTGATGGTCAGACAGAGAGAACTATTCAAACCTTAGAAGACATGCTCAGAGCCTGTGTGCTAGACTTTGGTGGGAGTTGGTGTGACCACTTACCACTCATAGAGTTTGCTTATAATAATAGTTACCAGGCAAGTATTCATATGGCACCCTTTGAAGCTTTGTACGGTAGACGATGCAGATCTCCCATTGGGTGGTTTGAGCTTGGGGAAGCTAAAACCCTAGGCCCAGACCTAGTTCAAGAGACCCTAGAGAAAGTTCAGTTAATCAAAGAAAGGTTAATAGCGGCACCTGCAGAAAGCTTATGCTGATAACCGAAGACGAGAGTTAGAGTTTACTGTGGGTGATCATGTATTTCTGCGAGTATCTCCTATGAAGGGAGTGGTGAGGTTCGGTAAACGGGGAAAGCTAAGTCCTCGTTATATCGGGCCATTTGAGATTCTAGAAAGAGTGGGAGCAGTAGCTTATAGATTAGCATTACCTCCCAGCTTGTCAACCATCCATCCTGTTTTTCATGTCAGCATGCTTAGGAAGTATATTTCGGACCAATCCCATGTGCTCACCCCACAAGTCCCAAATTGATGAAAATTTGTCCTTTGAAGAGGAGCCAATTGCAATAGTAGACAGACAAATTAAAAAGCTTCGTTCAAAAGAGGTACCTTCGGTAAAAGTAATTTGGAGAAACCACTCAGGCGAGGAAGCCACGTGGGAAGCCGAAGATGCCATGAGAGTGAAATACCCATATCTCTTCCCTCCTCCAGGTATGCCTTTAGATTTGGGGACCAAATCTTTTAAAAAGGGGGGGAGTATGTAATACCTTAGGTTTAAAAAAAAAAAAAAAAAAAAAAAAAAAATTCTCTCTGTTGAGTGCTGCAGCGCTAGTTAGCGCTGCAAATTATGCTCTCTGGTGAGCGCTGCAGCGCTAGTTAGCGCCGCAATGTCACCGTGAGCATTAAAAACCCCCATTCCGGGGTCCAGAACCTTCACTCACCAAAAAAATATGCTCTCTCCCCCAAAGAACCACGAAAACTTTGCTCTCTTCCCAAAAATTCACTCCTAACTCCATTTCTTCAATTTTCTCTTAAAATCAACTTCAATACTTCACTTCTAAGGCTTCAAGGTATGTTATTCTAGTGATGTCTCTTCTATTCTCTCCATTTCTCTTTGGTTTTAGGGGTTGGCATAAAGTTTTCCTACCTCTCAAGGAGGTAGAATTCTTTCAATGTGTTAAGAGTATATTTGAGTGATATAGAGGTTTTAGCCGTTAATCTAGGGTTCTGTTGCTTTATTGATAGATACTGTCTTTGTTCTCACCTCTCACAACTCTGTTGGTGCTATTCCTGTGCCCTCTTTGCCACTCCAGGTGAGTGGGTTCACATCTGTAGCTTCTACTTTAATCATCATATGGATCTTCACCTAAAACCTGAGAGTATATATGATTTTAGAACTTATTTTGTAAATCGCTGAACTTTACGTGGAGTGTTATGTTGTGAACTATTGGTTTATTAAAGGAAGGTGTTTTGTTGAAAACCATGGGACACCTATTGTTAATGATGAGTTTTCATACAGTTATGTGGCAAAATTAATCATTTAAAGCTGGTTTTATGATTATATGGTCTTGATATTGTTTACTGTTGTATAAAAGAGATTTTGAACCTTAGGATAGAGAACTTTGAAAATGATAGAGGAGAGAATGAGGTTTAGTTGAGCTGACAGTGACTGTAGAGAAACAGGCTGTATGTTAACGGCAGTTAATCCGTTAACCTTGGTACCAAGTAGCCCGGGTCAGAGATTCAGAGATTTATTGTCACACTGGGGACGGCGATACGTAACGCCCAGATGTGACTGTCGATATTCAGAGACTTATTGGCACCCTGGGGACGGCGATACGTAACGCCCAGTTGTGACCACAGATACTTAGAGACTTAGTGTCATACTGGGGACGGCGATACGTAACGCCCAGATATGACCAAACCTTTGCATTCAGAGATCACTGTTTCTCTATTAGACTACTGTTAGGTCGGACTGTAAAGAACTAAGATTGAGGTCTTGATTATAACTATGAACTACTTGATATTGGTGTTGTTATTATTATTATTATTATTATTTGGTGTTGTGCACCTTCTTTGGTGTCCCATGAAGAGGGGTTCCAGATGAGGGCTCACTCACTGAGTTTTGGGATTCAAAACTCACCCCTCTGTTTCCTCCATATTTTACAGATACCGTAGCTGCTGAGGGTACTTCTACACCATCCTCTACCCAGCAGCATTAGATTCAGTTGCTGAGCCTGTTAGGTGAGGTGTCTGATATTATGCTCTAGACGTGCTCCAGTGTGATGCAGGCAGGACCCCGGACCGTAGAGCACGATCACATTGTGCATAGTTTTGTATTTTATATACTTTTTGGGATTGTATAACTATTACTTTTATAACCACCTTGTATGTAAATGTCTGCATGCATATTTAGCGATGTTGCATATTTGCTTTTTAGAAAGGGGATGGGAATATGTTTTGGTTTTTCTAAACTTGGTTTTCAATAACAGGTGATTTCATGTAACATTAAGGATTTATTTTATGGATTTTCTTAATTGAAATGCATGAGTAGAGACAGTACAGGTCACCAGGCTTACGTGGGAATGAGATCTCTCACGTGCCGGTCACGTGCCCAAGGAGGGTCGTGACAAAGTTCACACAGAAGGTGTTCATCAGATTCATCAAAAGAGACATTATCTGTAGGTATGGGATTCCAGAAAGAATTATCACGGATAATGCTCCTAACCTCAATGGTGCAGAAGTTCAGAAGTTCTTGGAGACTTTCAAAATCAAGCATCACAACTCAGCTCCTTATAGGCCTCAAATGAATGGTGCAGTCGAAGCTGCAAATAAAAACATCAAGAAAATCATCGCCAAAATGGTGGTGAATTATAAAGATTGGCATGAAATGCTACCATATGCTTTACACGCATATCGTACCAACATTCGGTCAAGCACAGGGACAACTCCCTTCTCGTTGGTATATGGAATGGAAGCTGTATCTCCTATAGAAGTGGAAATTCCATCATTAAGGGTTCTAATGGAGGCTGAGTTGGAAGAATCTGAATGGGTAAAGGCTCGATATGAACAGCTAAACATGATAGAAGAAAAAAGATTGGCAGCTATTTGTCATGGCCAGTTGTATCAAAGCAGAATGGCTAAGGCTTTTAACAAGAGAGTCCGCCCTAGAGATTTTTGTCCAGGAGATTTGGTTCTGAAGAAAATTCTTCCTAATCAAGAAGATGCACGGGGAAAATGGGCCCCAAGCTATGAAGGTCCTTACATTGTAAAGCAAGCATTCTCGGGTGGAGCGCTGATTTTGGAAAACATGGACGGACAAGAATTGCCTAAACCAATCAATACGGATGCAGTCAAAAAGTTTTATGCTTGAAAAAAATAAAAAGAAAAAAAAGGGGGATCCGTTAGGTCGAAAACTCGAAAGAGCGACCTAAGCAAAAGTTAGGGTCAAATGAAAAAAAAAGAAAAAGGGAAAGAAAAAGAAAAGCTCGTTAGGTTGAAAACTCGAAAGAACGACCTAGGCAAAAGTTAGAGCAAAAAGATAAGCATCATCTCAAGTAACCTACACTGGGGCAATTTTTGGGTGTTGAATTTGTCCATCGGATCAAGCAAACCAAGACGGAAATTGGGGCAATTTTTGGAAAGAAAGGGCTTGAGGATATATCATCAAAGATCATGGCTGTGATGTTCAACTTGTTTCAAGAAGTCGATTGAGCGAGCCACAAAGAACCTAAACTGGGGCAAAATTTCATGTATTTCACAATTCTATCTTTTATTTTTGTGTTTCGCCTTTTCTCAAACATTGTCACCCAAAACACCAAGCAATAAAGATTCTTATTCAGTTAATCATTCCATTTCCTCTTTGAATGCATGTTTATTTATGATGTCTCGAGTAAGCATAAATTTAAGTTTAAAGGTATACAGACTGACAATGCTTACAGCAATACATCGATAGCTAGCATCTCAACAAGAGAATTCAGAAGTTTTCATCAAAGGTTACTGAAAAAGTAATCATCATCCCATAAAAAGGGGAGAAAAATAATGGATAAGGGATGAAGTCAAAGACGCTGGAGAAGAAAAGAAAACCTCATATGTGCTAGAAGACCCAACGCATGAAATACGAGTTTGATCGGTTGAAGTCTTCCTTGAGGTTTGTTTGACTTGGTTACGGTTAGTTTCCAAGAATGTGTTTGAAATAAACTGAAGATGCACGATAAATTCATGATTTTTGCAAATAAAGAAAAAAGAAAAAAAAATGATGAAAATTATTGTTTGTTGTGCCAATTCACTTCTTCGCAAAGCTAGATCGCCACTTTACTTTTCTGTCAGTTTTAGATCGTCAACTTACTTTTTTTTTTTTCTATCAGGCTCTTAAATTTCTATCAGCCGTGTCGGCTTTTAAATTTCTGCTAGCCCCTGTCGGCTTTTAAATTTCAGTCAGCCCCCGTCGGCTTTTAAATTTCTGTCAGCCTCCGTCGACTTTTAAATTTCTGTCAGCCCGTGTCGGCTTTTAAATTTCTGCTAGCTCCCGTAGGCTTTTAAATTTCTGTCAGCCCCCGTCGGCTTTTAAATTTTTGTCAGCCCGTGTCAGCTTTTAAATTTCTGCTAGCCCCCGTCGGCTTTTAAATTTCTGTCAGCCTCCATCGGCTTTTAAATTTCTGTCAGCCCGTGTCGGCTTTTAAATTTCTGCTAGCTCCCGTAGGTTTTTAAATTTCTGTTAGCCCCTGTCGGCTTTTAAATTCTAGGCCCGGATTGGCTTTTAAATTTACTTGACCAGTCGACTTTTAAATTCGACCAGTCGGCTTTTAAATTTCTGTCAGCCACCATCGGCTTTTAAATTCTGATTAGCCACATCGACTTTTAAATTCTAGGCCCAGTTGGCTTTTAAATTCCTTGACCAGTCGGCTTTAAATTCGACCAAGTCGACTTTTAAATTCTGTCTGCCTAATGTCGACTTTTTAAATTCTGTCGACTACAATCGACTTTCAAATTCTGCTAGCCAGTCGACTTTTAAATTCTGCTAGCCAGTCATTTTAAATTCTGTCATTACAATCGACTTTTAAATTCTGTCATTACAATCGACTTTTAAATTCTGCTAGCCAGTCGACTTTAAACTTCTATCATTGATCGCTTTTAAATTCTGTCACCAGTCGCTTTTAAATTTCTGCTAGCACCGTCAATTTTTAAATTCCAACTAGCCCCAGTCGGCTTTTAAATTCTGTCACCAGTCGCTTTTAAATTCCCGACCAGTCGACTTTTAAATTCGATCGACCCTCTCGGCTTTTAAATTTCTACCAGCACCGTCGGCTTTTAAATTCACCAAGTCGGCTTTTAAATTCAGTCTGGTCGACTTTTAAATTCCAATTAGCCCCCGTCGATCTTTAAATTCCAATTAGCCCCATCGATTTTTAGATTTCAATTAGTCCTATCAAATTTCCAATTTCAGTTAGCCTTCGTCGGTTTTTCAAATTCTGTTAGCGTCTATTGGTTTTCAAATTTCTGTTAGCTCCTGTTGGCTTTCCAAGATATCTGTCAACCCCATTTGGCTTTTGAATTCCTGTCAATCCTCGTCAGCTTTTTGCTTGAATAAATAAATTTCACTTCTTGTCACTCATGCATCTTGGTTTCTAAGTCGCATCATTGCATAGCATATGCCTCTCATGAGCATCTAGTTTCTTTTAAGTTTTCCTTATATTTTCAATTTCATGTATCACCGTACAAAATCGATATTCATATCTTTACTCATTCCTCATGAAGATAATATGAAGAACTCAGGTTTTTCATATTTTCTAATAAGAAATGAGTAAAGAGGGGCAACTGTGAACACCCGATTTTGTTCGACTCATAATAAAATAAAATCAAGTTTCTTTCAAAGAATTAGAACACTAGGTTCATTTCATGTTTCATGGAGATTCTTAACTTATTTCATTGATTGAATTCTAAGTATGTTTTGTATGAAAATAAAAAATGAATGAGCCCGTTTAGTTTTTTTTTTGTTAAAAAAAAAAAAAATTATCAGCCCAAACTACTTTTGGCCCCAACAAAAAAAAAAAAAGAAAAAGAAAAAAAAGAAAAAAGAAAAAAAGAGTCCAATCTCCCCGTACATTAAAGAAAAGCAAAAAAAAAAGATTCCCAAGCAGTGCATTTAATGCCTAAACATGTCAGAGTTGACAAATTCAACGTTCCAATACAGAAAGGACAACAATTCTTTGATTACGGATCAATACATTTCATCTTATTCAACACTTCAACAGTAAAAGGAGTCATCACATTTAATGCATGAGTCAGATCAAGAACAATCTTCACTTAAAAAAAAAAAGGCAAACACAGAGAGAGGGGGGGATCTTCATTTTTCAAAAAAGAAAAAAAAGAGACATCGATCAGTGATACGAATACTTGCTTGCTATTGCTATTTTCATCTGGAAGAGTAATCTGACTTTAGATACTCTGATAAGACGCATCGAGGGACAATCTTCATTTTCTAAAGCGGAAAGAAAAAGAGCTCTGTGGTTCGGAGACTTTAATAAAGTTTGAAGAGAATCACCAGCATCAGACTTCACTTATATTGCTATTTCGAGTGATCTAATCTTTAGAGATTCTGGAAGAAGCAGTGGCTATCATTCTGATCATCAAGAAGAAAAAAAAGTCTGAAGAAAGATAAATACAGGTAAACACTAGGGAATCATGAATTTTTGTATATTTTTAGCATCATCATTTATTTAGAGTTCCTATAACCTGCACATACACCCCATAGATCTTCTAATTGCAAAACACAAAGCACCCTTCACATCCATCACTATGCTAATCACAACTAGGAGTCATCATAATTACTACCACCATTTGTAATTCAACTCAAAAAATAAAATAAAATCAGAAACACATCAAAACCAAACAAACTCAAAAAGAAAAAGAAAAAAAATAATAGTTATAATAAAAAGGAGAAGCTGCAGATTGTCCTTGCTTGCATCTTCGTCGGCGCCATCAAGCCAGCCACCATGTAGTTCCTGGTCGGTGCTCCAATTCCTTTCCTTCATCGCTGCAATCTTTCCATGATGGATTCCCTTTCAGATCTAAAACCGCCACACTTTGAATGGCCACAAAGAGCTCACCGCAAGACACCTCGGCCTCTACCTCCATTTCTCAGCCACAGCCATTCCCCAAATCTGCCTCCCAAACTTTATCATCATCACCATCTGAAATCAAAATAAAAGTAGATAAAAAAAAAAAAAGAAACCAAATTCAGAAAACCAAAAAGGGGGAGAAAGAAGCGATGGTGATCATCACTACCTTCATGGCGGTGGCGCCTTTCCTTGCCAAGACCACACCGCCACAGATCGCGGCCCCCTCCTCGATTCAGCGAAAATGCGCAGAGCCACCACCCAAGCGATGCTGTGCGACGCTATTCTCCCAGGCGCGATCTCAGCCCCATTGCCACGCAAAGCCCAGCCACATGTGACGCCTCCCTCCTCCACTGCGCGTCTCGCTGTGTGCGACGCCCTTCCTTCCGATCTAGCCCCACACCGTCGCGTCGTCTCCTCCTTTGCTCCAGCGCTGCCAGCCATGGTGGCGGCTCTCCCTCCGCCTCTGCGCGCGTGTCTTTCCTCTCAGCCATGATGGTGGCTGCCACTCCTCATAACTCTCACTCTCTAGTTCTCTCTGTGATGTGTTGTGTGTGTCTGAGAGTCAAAAGAGAAATGAAATCATCAATCCCAATTTTCCAGACCTTTCTTCACGGTTTTGTAACTTTCTTGCATTTATTAATTTTATTTCTTTCTTTTCTGTTGGTCAAGAGTGTTGGGCTGTTTGGTTTGTTTGGGCTGAAACATTTGGGTAGTTAGGAGTGTATTAGGCTGGAGTTATTTATTGGTTTTGTCATTTCTGGAACAATTCTAGATAAAATTAAATAAATAAATCATGAATGTTGGATTGTAGGAAAATGTTGGACAGTTGTGTTTTCAATTAAGATTTAAGTATTTTTCAGTTAATTAGAATAATTTTATGTTTTAATAGGTTGTTTGTTTATTTATCTTGGGCCCATTTAAGTCTATGTGGTTAAGTCTCTTGTTTTAAAGAAACAAAAATTTTTATTTTATTTTGTTGCTTGAGAAAGAATAAGATAAATTAGCTTAGGAATGTTTAGCATTTATCCAGTGTATTAGAAAATTTTGTGCTAATTTTTATTAAAATAATAAAAAAATATGAAAAGGTTGAAAAGTGACAAAAAATGATAATTAGGATATTTATATTTTAATTTAATTAGTTTACTTGTTTTGATATTTTATACAAATTGATTGTATGTTTATTGTTTATTCACAGATTAATTTTATCAATTCATATTGAAATTAGTGTTGAGATCGAATAAAATAAATGTTTTCCTTACAAAATAAATAAAAAATAAAATTTTAATTTTTGCACAATGATTAATGATAATGATTGAATAACAAATGTTATCTTCACTATTATTAAATCATGAGGGTTTAATGAGTAGCCAAGTGCTAACTTAAACTCTCAGGAACAGATTTTATTTTTTTTATCAAAATAATTTTAATTAATTAAAATCAACTAACACACAAATATTTTCTACAGAACTACGTGACTTTGAGTTCCTCATTGCACCAGAGGATACGTAGGAGCAGGCTATCCCTGTCAAGCCAAAATTAATCTTTCTTAATTTATTTGTCAAATTGTAAATATTTTGTGTAAATTATTTTTTAGTTGTTAAGATTGTAAATACATTTTCCAAAACTAAATTTTCTTAATGTATTTGTTTAAATTTTAAATATACTTGCCAAAATTAATTTTTCTTAATTTATTTGTCAAATTGTAAATATTTTGTGTAAATTATTTTTTAGTTGTTAAGATTGTAAATACATTTTCCAAAACTAAATTTTCTTAATGTATTTGTTTAAATTTTAAATATACTTGCCAAAATTAATTTTCTTAATTTATTTGTTAAATTATAAATATTTTATTTTTAAATTTATGTGTTAAAATTGTGAATATATTTGTCAAAATTAATTTTTCTTAATAAATGTGTTTAAGTTGTAAATATTTTGCTAAATTAATTTTTTTTAATTTATGTGTTTAAATTATAATTTTTATCTTCCTTATTTGAAATTTTTTAAAGGATTATTATTTAATTTGCACAATTCACTAAGGTACCGTTTAAATACGGGTGTACTAGGGGTGCTGTAGGATTAAGTTCCTATCCTTCCCTTTGCATAACCGACTCCCGAACTCATATCTGGTTTTCGAAGATTGTTTTCTTAAATAGGATTGGTTTTTCCAAGGTTTTCCAATCTAAATAAATCTGGTGGCGACTCCAATTTTCAAACAATTATTTTTCGCCGTCCCGTCGCGATCCCGGTTGCGACACACCCATTCCTTCTTTTTTTGAACCAGATTATAATTATGGATAATTACGTAATTTTCTTATACATACACCTACATTACTTATTAACTTAACATTTTCTCTCCCTTCAATAATACCTCTCTTATTTTCTTCTTTATTCATTACTCCACTCTCCTTCTCCCTAATTGATAGTCTCTATATTTTGTCTCTAGTTTTTTGGTTTTTGTGCTTTTTCTTATTAAACGTCATTTTACAGTTGCTTCTATGAAATTTATATTTGACCCAAATCCAAAAACTGTATAACATTAGTTTTCTTTTACGTGCCTATAAAATGGAAAAAACCACAATTGATAAGGCAACTAATCTTTAGAGTAAAGACCCAACACAGAATTTTTGGTCCTTCAAAAAAAATAAACCCCCTTGGTTTTTTAAGAATTAAAATGTAAAATAAGTTAATCTCTCTGTAAAATCTATCCTTTAAACCTTAATAGGATGACACATATGGACTGTTAAACCAATGTTGAGACACCTCACGTTACAAGTAGGAATCATACTCATACCCCTTGAGTAATATAATGTTATGTCAGTATTTATTTTTTTACAAAACTTAGAATAATATGGTATAAAAGAAGTGATTTCTTGATTATGGGAAGTGATTTCTTAAATGCTTCTAATACGGCATTGATTGGATATCAATGTTTGACGCATCAATGTTATAAAGTATCATATGCATAGTTTCATTAATGAAAATTTAGAAGGGACTAACTTGTCTTACATTTCAATTCTTAAGAGACTATGAGTGAGGTTTTTTTTTTTGGGACTAAATTATACGATGCAATATTCTTGAGTGACTCAATTGAGTGTTTACTGTAATTTATATAAAGCTCGTTCGTAATTATAGAAAGGCTTAATATATTAAACTAACCAAAAACTGTACCTAAAGAATTATTCTATTAATATGTAGTTTTTTATGATGAATACTGTAATTTGTCAGGGGCGTAAAGACGTTAATACGAACTAATACATACATATCTTAATAAAACAATAGTTTCCTTTTTTAAAAAAAGAAACTTGAAACAAAAGAAAGAGACTTACAAGTAATTAAAGGAGAGAGTGGAGTAACGGGGGGAGAGAAATATAAGAAAGGATATTAATGAAGTGAGAGAAATTATTAAATTAATAATCAATACTTGTATAGGAAAATTACACAATTAATATTTTATAATTATAACTTATTCAATAAAAAAGGGATGGATGCTTTGTCTTAATCAAGATATGGAGCTTTCTAATCTCTACATGAAGATGTAGAGGTTAACACAATAACACAATTTCCCATAAAAATAGCCATAATTTGGAATTTATACCAAACAACCAAGATGCAATTGATTATATGATACAATTAATTAATATAACTATTTTAATTTCCTTTTAAAATCTATTACTCCTCTGATTTGTATTGAACTAGTTATTTGACCCGTATGAGGGAAAAATGACGTTAATTATTTTAATAGTTTCTTGAGTCTCTGAAGAGAGAACATTAATTGCTGAGACATAACCTTGTATAAAAATTAGTGAGTTCTCACAAACCAGAAAATTTTTCATATCATAGGCTGATATGTAGGATATCATTTTAAACAAGTCTTGATCTGCCATCAATCTTGAAATATTTGTGCCAGAAGTAAAATAATAAATTTAATAGTATATATGCTCTGTTTTTTAAAAATATATATATATAATTATAAAAGAGAGAGAGAGAGAGAGAGAGATGATAAATTAGAGCCTCTTATAACAAATAGGCAAAGTAAAACTAATTCAATTTCTATTACATATTATGATATTTATTTATCTGCATTCTTGAACTTGAGTGTATCTGCTTCTCCATCTCCATGGAGAGCCAAACGATAATTTCCATCGGCATCAGTGTATATCCCAATATCTTGACAATCTGAGGTGTTGGTAGCACCACAGAAAACAAACTTGTAACCCAAATTGTAGTCCTTAAATTTGAAACTTCCCATCTTGATTTTATGACTAGGGTGGTCTTCTGCACTGCCAATGCCAACATACCACATTTTGGCTGATTCATCCAAAGCAACCATCCAAGTGGATGAATTGGCATGACTTGGAGTATTACTGAAGTCGATGGCTACCATGGCATCTGTATCGATAACCATAGTGTCATTGACAGATATAATAACTGGCAAGCCAAGAGAGCTCTTCGAGGCAGAATGAACAACAGCAAGAGCGTTTGCTGCAAGGGTGACCCCACCACCCTCTCCTTCGAAACCGGGCAAGAGGTAGTACTCACCACCATTCCTTACCGGCCCGCCATCTGTGTCAACCACAACAGCAACTGCACCCTTCAGTTTTATGTCAAAGGCAAAGAGAAGGAGCAAGAGGGAAAGCAATCTGCTGATTCTGGCCATTGCTGTTTCTTGGTAGATGGGAATGATGTGTGTTTGTTTTGTGGCATGGAAAAGTTGAGTGCAGTGGCATCCATTTATACATGCAAAGTACATCTAATTATTTAATTGTTTTGATATTATCTTGATTTGATTCGCTATCCAATGGTTTTATTTGGTTTGACCATGATTGAAAGTTTTCAAAGTTACCATAGAGAATTCAATGATGAATACTAATATCTATTATATTATATAAACTACTATATAGAGAAAATAAAGTAAAAAAACAATCCAATGATGAATTCTATTTTGGAATCTTTATCGGTATATCAAACGATATCATATTAATTACGTAGTTAATAGTTAATTCTCATTTAATACAAATTATTTATAAAACGGAACAATTATTTGGGAAAATCAGAACTCACCTACAATCATGATATTCTAGTGGAAGTCATTTACGATAAATATTGGAACGGAAACTATAATTGAATTTTGTAGCAAATTATCATTAATGGTAATTGATATTGTTTATTAATTTTAGTTAACATTTTATAATTGATACCATTTATTGATTTTAATTATAGTAAGTTAAATATTTAACAAATATAAATATTTGGATCAAACAACAAGCTCACCAAAACAAAACAAAAAAGTCTTTTTTGTATTGCATTTTGCTTGAGAAGCATAAACATTAATATCGATACGGGACACAACATTACATGGATGCGAAGGACACACATCAAAGTTAAAAAACTTAGGACATAGACATAACTAAAAATTTAAAAAATATATATTTATATAAGCTTCAATTATGCTTTATTTTCTTATTTATATTGTATTTTTCTATATTAGAGTAAGAAAAAATAAATTTTAAACTAAATATATATAAATGTGTGTCATTGGTATGTCATGCGGATCTGACACAAATAGAGATAGATCCAAAAATGATCCAAAGGAGTGGCCAAAAAGATATTAATCATAATTATATTATAAAATAAAATTTTTAATACATGTTAGTATAAATTATATATATATATATATATATATATATATATATATATTATCACATCATGCTTGTATGTAAATGAGTATATAAAATTCTTCACTAATAAAATATATTATGAAAATCAAATTATAAATTACAAATCACAAATATCTTGCTTAATTGCTTGAGAGTTTCAATTTAAGTATTTTCTAATTTGTTATGAATTAAAATAAATAATATATAAAGTATTTTTCTCAATGATATTATAGTACAAATCTTTTATGACATCTTTAAAATCTTAGTTCCTAAACTAACTGACATATTCAGAACAAATTAATAAAATTGAATGTAAATGTATCTAAATAATAAAAGGTTTTCCTTTGGTATACATAAAGTACTAGTACCCTTGTATATTCAATTATTTTTATTTAATTTTTATTTGATATTAAATATTTTTTATATTTTTTGCTTATATATATATATATATATCCGTTTTTTTTTTTCGTTTGGTTCGAAACACAATGCTTTTGTTCGAACCCAATATTTTTTCCCTTCAGTCTCTTACTCTTTCTTTTTTGTTTTTCCCTTCCCATGGTCTAAGTTTGCAGCCCATTTAGAAAGAAGAGACCTTCAGCCCAGTCCATCAAAAAGTTCAAAGCAAATAAAAAAGCAAACAAATCAGATGAAAAAGAAAATATAAAAAAATTTTAAAAACAAAAGAAACGGAGAAGTGGCAGGTTCAGCTGCTTCTTGTGTAGCTCTTCTCTTTCCTCACAGACTACGCCAAACTCCTAAAACACTATAAACGGTAAATATGAAACGAAGGAATTGAAACAAATCATCCAAGCAAGTGTACTCACAATTATAGGAACTATGATATTTTGTGAATCCCAATCATTTGCAAATCTGCGAGTGTGTTTTAAATTTGTTCTTCTCTCATTAGGGGAAAAGAAAATTTAAAAATATAATAAAACAAAATATACAAAATCTGTGAGTCAGTATTTTTTTTTTTCCACTTATTTCGTCTTAGCTGAAATTTTTAATTATTTTATTATTTTTTAATGGCCCCCCACTCCTTCCCCAGAAACCCCAAAACTCTGATTGCATATTTTTTTTCAATTTCTGTTGTGTTGATTTAAACTCTTCATCAGTGTTTTATTCTTTTTCATTGCTCTGTTTTTCGGTGAGAAACTAGTGCATGTCTTTTTCACGGATTTTTCATTAGTTGGGATTTTTATCGGCTATGGTTGTTTTATTTTTTTTTGGTAAACCTGTTGTTGGCTGTGCTTTCCTCTTCTTTCTTTCTTTCATGAATTTATGTGCTGTGTTTTTTTTCGGCCCGGGGGAAGGGGGGGGGGGGGTTTATTTTGTGTATAATAAAACAAAATATAGAACATGCGAGTCTGTCTTTTTTAACTTATTTTGTTTTAGCTTAATTATCTTGTTTTTTTTATCATTTGGCTTTGCTCTATTTAATGGCTCACTTGCCTTGCCTAATTTTTAATTTACGTTGTCTTGCTTAAATTGTAGGTGGTGCTTGTAACGTGTTGCAATTAGTGCTTATAATAAAGTCAAAATATTTTTGCAAATTACAAAGTTTTCTTTTCCCAATTTTTTCATACAAATAAAAATTTATGGTGATTCATCAAAATTTTCAAAACGAATTTTTATGTTGCCTCTGGTAGCTGTGCCCATTCCGCGACAAAATGCACAAATAAATGTATCTGAGAAAATTTTTACAGAGCACGGAGAGGGTAGCGCTCATAGACGGTCAAAGAGCTTATATAAGAGAAGGCCCAACTGCGAGGTGCCAATTTGCTTCTCAGATGTAATAGACAAGAAAATATCAATCTTTTTTTTTTTTTTTCACTTTTGGTCTAAAAGAAAATAGCTTGTTATTTTTTTTTTCTTAGTTTAAAGAATGGTCAACGTGACTTAATCTCCATCAAAAAGAATAGAAGCAAGCTAATAAGACTTTTGGAAGTTTGCGCATAAAGTGCATGAAAGTGACAGGAAACGGAACAATTATTTGGGAAAATCAGAACTCACCTACGACAATGATGTTGTAGTGGAAGTCATTTACGATAAATATTGGAACAGAAACTATAATTGAATTTCGTACCAAATTATCATCAATGGTAATTGATATTGTTTATTAATTTTAGTTAACATTTTATAATTGATACCATTTATTGATTGTAATTATAGTAAGTTATACATTAACAAATATAAATATTTGGATCAAACAACAAGCTCTTCTCTCACCAAAACAAAAAGTCTCTTTTGTGTTGCATTTTGCTTAAGAAGCACAAACATTAACGTCAACACGAGTTTGACATTGTACGGATTCGTGGGATACACACCAAAGTTAAGAACACTTCAGGAATCAGACACAATATATATAACTAAAAATTTAAAATATTATTTATATAAATTTTAATTGAGTTTTTTTTTCTTATTATAAACTCAAAAAATTATTTATTAGTTTATTTTTATAATCTTATTTACATTGTATATTTCTATGTTAGAGCAAAAAAGAATAAATTTTAAACTAAATACATATAAATGTGTGTCATTAGTGTGTTATATAAGATTCGACACGGATAAAGATGAATCCATAAATGAACCAAAGGAGCGGTCAAAAAAATATTAATCATAATTATATTCTAAAATAAAATTTTGAATACATGTTAATATAAAATAGATTATACACACACACCCACATATATATTACCATATCATGCTTGGGTAAATCAGTATATAAAACTCTTCACTAATAAAGTATATTATGAAAATCAAATTATAAATTACAAATCACAAATATCTTGCTTGATTGCTTGAGAGTTTCAATTTAAGTATTTTCTAATTTGTTATGAATTAAAATAAATAATATATAAAGTATTAGTAACCTTGTTTGTTCAATATTATTGTGGTTTAATTTTTTATTTGATATTAAATATCTTTTAATTTTCTTGCTTATATATATGTCTGTGTGTTAAAAAAGAAGTGAGAGTCCAAGTCAAGCCCCTGCATGTCCCCCTCTCCATCCGTCCTTGAACATGGACACGTGTAATGTATATAGACACATAACTCAAATAGAATATTTGTGCTTCATAGTGCCTAACTGAATAGGTTGACAAAGCTTAAGCTTTAAATCTTGTTTGAACTGCCCAAGCTGATATAGTTTTTTGTATTTGCAAGAATGAAATGACACAATCAAGAACAAAAACAGAGATTCAGACAAAAGCAAAAGAATAAAAAAAAAAAATTGAATTTGTAAAACGCGAGTCAACATGAGTTGAAGAATGCTCTTTTTCTGTACTATGTCTTATTTTTAATATATTGATGCATTTTTGTTGAAATGTACTTTAAAATTATTAACCACAATTTCACATTTTAGAAGATGGAGCGATCATTTGGATATCTTTGAGATTCATTTTCTCAAATAATAGTTTCCAATTCCTTGTAAGCATTTTGAGTATTCTTTTTCATTAATGTGTTATTCAAATTGTTGGTTTGCGGACCTGGCGGGCGTAGTCTTCCCAAGAGTCAGTAATGTGTAATATGCTTTTTGGGGTTTAAGCACAACCCCCGTTACGTAGAGAAAAAAAAAGAAAAGGGAAACAAATCCTTGTTTAGTTTACACCTTTATGATTAAAACTTTAATCAATCAGTTATAATATTAGTCCCAGACAAAAAAATAAAAAAATTTATAATATTATTCAATTTACATGGATAAAAGTATTATAATTTTCGTCATTTTATGTATTTGTTCACGAAGTTAATTTAGATTGATAGTATAGTAGTTATTACCCAATTCTTAGAATTGATAGGATTATATTTAGTTAAAATAATAACAAATATCGTCCTTTAGTTTCATATATCCTTTGGATAAGAAATTGTAAGGGGCCATTCTTTTACTAATTTTGTTCCATAATTTCTCTGCTTTCAGTTATTATTGATGATGATCAATATTATGTTTAATCAATACAATTTGTTGATCATAGGATTTATCGATTTCTCATAGTTAGCATCCATTATAATTCATGTTGTTTATCGCAAAGAGTTGACATCAGTCCAATATTATATTTTTTCGAGATTTAATTAAACACATTGCTTGTATAATAACAAAAGAATAAAATTCTATTGTGACAAGTTTAAGAGATAGTTTGATAGACTACTGAAATTTTAATATCCGAGAGATTCTAACTAAACCGTACGTATGAGGCTAACAATAGATGAAATTAAAGATTTCAGCTAATCTCATATTTTTGAAACAGTGATTAGGTTTAAAGACTTGATTATAAAATTTTATACACTATAAAGATTTAATTATAAGTTTTTAAACTATATAAACTTAATGAAAATTTGATGAAATTACAGAAACTAACAGATTAAATAAGATTTTATTTATTATTACTGTGTAATATAAAAAAAATTATGTTAAAGAATCACACAATTAATTTTAACGACAGATTTAATTGAAAATTATATATTAAATAATATTTCACGTACTACTCAAATAATGTTAAACTATAAGCGCAAAATAATCAGATATGAAAAATATAAAAAATTAATATTCAGTAATAAATTAGCTTCAATGTAGAATATAAACGAGAAAATATTTAATATACATTATTATAATTATACATGTGAACACCATGTTTAAAACTCAATTTATTTATTTAATTGCATGACTAAAACTCTTCAATCTCTTGTTACGCAAATATTTCCTTTTCATATGTTATTTTATTTTGCGTAATTCCTCAATTAAATTAAAATAAAAAAATTGTTTAAAAATCTGAAAAAGAAAAAGAAAACAAAATACCCAATGCTTTATTTTTTGGGGGTCAGGCCATGCTTTCTGTTTCTCGTTCGAAGCGTAATGATTTTGTTTGAACCCAATATAAATCAGGTTTTTTCCCTTCATTCTCTTTCTCTTGCAATTTTGTTTTTTCCCTCCCTAGGTCTAAGTACACAGCCCATTTAGAAAGAAGGGACCGTCAGCTCAGTCCCTCCAACATTTCAAAACACATAAACAAAATCAGATGAAAAAGAAAAAAATAAAATCTATCTATTTCTGTAAAAGAGGGGTAATAGCAAGTACCATCAATTGCCACTTGGCAATTCAATTTTCCCGCCTAAATAATTTTGCCAAGTGTTCACATCTTAGTGAATGACATTACTATTATTATTTTTATCTCCTCTACCGTTCCAATACAAGTATTCTTTTTGAGATGCAGCTCTTGCATTTAATTTATTACATTTTCCAAGACTCATTGATAGTAATAAATTGAATGACTACTTTTTGGACTCTCAAAGATCGATGCTTAACTTATAATGCAATGCAATTTTTCAAGACAAAGCAATGTATACAGGGCAGTGATTTATTTCTTTTTTATTTTCCTTTAAGATGCAGTGCTTTCTCTCTCTCTCTCTCTCCAACCCCTCTATCTTTCTTTCTTTTTTTTTGTTTTGGTTCTGAAATTTTAATCTACTTCTACTTATTTCTATAAAAGATAGGTGATAGCAAATACCATCAATCGTCACTTGGCGATTCAATTTTTCTGTCTAAATAATTTTGCAATTACATATTAGTAGATGAAATTATCTTTGTGTGGTTTTATTATTATATTAATATATTATATTATATATATTATTAATATTATTGAGATGCCACTTGCTAGGTATATGTGTATATGCGTTGTTCCAATAACCCACATTAATGAATAAAGTATATGTGTCATTTAAAAAGTTATTGCATCGTGTATATGCGTCATTCCAATAACCTACATTAATGAATGAGGTATATGCATCATTTCAAAAATTATTGCATCGTGTATATGTGTTTTCCCAATAACCTGAGGGTGATAATGCCACATTCCAATACACAAGCATTAACTACTAAGCGTATAGAGGGATGATGCCACTTCTAATGCATGGTTCCTTTTTTATCTTGACCTTTAAATGCATAGCCCACTTCCAATCAAGCAATAACCTTTCAGATCCTTCACCTGCATATTTTGATTTCCAATAAACCATTAACATGCCTCTTTCTTCCTTTCTCTATTTCAATTTGAAATTTGAAAGTTAAAATGATTGCAATTTTTATTTTAAATCTCTACTCTCTCTCAAAATCACTGACTCTCTATTTAGCTTGTGCAACAAATTTTTTTTTAAAAAAAATCAGAGACTCTCCCTCAACTCTCTCTCTCTCATCTCTAAACTTTCTGCGATGCCCTTTCCTTGCTATCTGTTTTCATACCACGATGATGGCAGTAGCCATAGGGAGGGGGATGCAATGGAAGAATGATGGGGCGATAGCAAGGCGGTAGAAATTGATTAGCCCTCATGCTGGTGGTGCCAACGAGAAAGGCCGACGGAGAATGGCAGTCAGCGGCTCCACCTGAGAATCCATCGTGGAATGCAGATATGGAGTGTCAGTGCGGCTTTGTGTCTTGGTTTTATTCCCTTCTCACTATTCTTTTCTTCTCTCCCTTTGTTCCGTGTGGAATGGTTGGGCGTGAATCACTTGGATGCCAGCGACAACGGGTGGAAGGCGGCGATTATAATCTTACAGCGATGCGGGAAAGTGAGGTCGCGACCTATATGAAGTGCTCAACTAGGAAATAGTGGCTATGAATGGAGCTAGGACTATACAGCAAGGTTTCACGTTTACTTTACACTCTTTTGTTCTTAAGCATGCAGTGCAAGATCCCCAAATATTGTAAATTTAGTTTTACCATTTTATTTAATTTTATCTCCTACTTGATTTGTATTCCATAGCCTGGACATTTGGAAAAAGCACAACTTGGTTTGCGGCATAGTTATAACAAAGCAAGCAAGACCCCTCCTTCAAGTAACCATCATGAAAGGGAGGATTTGGTGTCATGTTTAATGTAAATATATTTTTCTTTCTTCTTTTCTTTTCTTTTCATAGCACCTTAACTTTTTGTTATCCCTTTGTTGTTCAAAGCTGTTGGTTATTTGTTTTTCTTTGTACATTTTTTTTTCATTTTCATTTTCCTGAAACTTTAGTATTTGGATACTCATTGAGTTTATGATAGATATTGTATAATGAAATCAAAGTTCATGTTTTGTTATACCTTTCAATTCCTCATTACAATTTTAGTTTCACATGATATCAGATTAAATGTTTGTTAAATAGTCCTTTTTGTTATAATTTGTTTGTGTTGTTTTTACCTTCATTTCTTTGATATTTGCCATCGTTATGAGGCTGGGGAAGAAGTTAGCTATGATTGGTGTGGATGGTGTTGATATTTTCCTTCATAATCTTTATCGTTCTTGATTGGTTTTTCTTTTCGATAGCATGTGATAGCAAGTTTAGTTATAATGGAGTGCATGCTACCATTAAGGGGGTTAGTTGTGGCTCTGATTTGTTATTTTGCTGTATTTAGATGTAGTATAGAACCTGAATTTGTTTTTGTCCCCATAGTGTTTATTGATAAAATGAATTTGGCTAACATTTTAATTCATTTCCATATAAAGGAATGCAGTATATTACCAGTATTTTTTTTATAACAAAGTTATTCATTTGATAAACAAGCATATATAATCTTCCATGGTATGTGATTTCCATTCTAACGAAGTTTCCTATCTTTAAAGAATTTGATTTTGATGCACTAAAACTGTTTTATACTATCATCCAATCAATATATTTTGTTTGGGTGATTTTTCAAGTTATGAGTGTCAAAGTCAACTATCATGGCTTATGTGGCAATATATGTTTGGATTACTGTATAATTTTTTTTTACATCGTTAGTGCATGATAATTAAATCAATATTTAAAATATAGTATTTTTTTTCTTTTTATTTCAACTATTATTAGATTAGATTACTGTCATTGCATATTTTTATTGTTTCAAACTATTTCACATGTTCATAATCTTATATAATAGACTAATAGTTTTGTAATTTCCCCCGCAAGGCGGGGGCACTACACTAGTAAAAGAAAAGAAACGGAGAAGTGGCGGGTTCAGCTACTTCTTCTGTAGCTCTACTCTTTCCTCACAGAGTAAGCTAAACTGCTAAAACACTATAAACGGTAATATGAAGGGATTGAAACAAATCATCCAAGCAAGTGCACCCACAATTATAGGAACTATGATATTCTGTGAATCATAGTCATTTACAAATCACATGGTAGTGTTTATAATACATCTCAGTGGAACTAGTTTAGTTAGCTTGTTAGACTAGTTAACCATTCAGTTTCTTTCCTCCATGTATATATAAACCACACTCAGTACCCATCAATAACAGATTAAAAATTTCGCTCACTCTCGTTCTTACAAGGATAGAATGAAGATGCGATCCGCAATGGTTTCCGAGGCTTCATGCGCTGCTGCCCTACTTCAGTTGTTGATCGTGGTCATTGTGTGTTCGGCCACTCAATTTGACGCCGATCTGATGGTAGATGCTTCTAATGCATCGGGAAGGCCAATTCCAGAGACGTTTTTAGGAATATTCTTTGAGGTGAGGTTAACATTCTTTCCTTCAACGTTTTGTGGAATCCTTTAGAACTGCTTTCTGTATTAAGTGGAAGTGGAACCAACTAAGTATTCATGGTTTGCTTGTAATTTAGACGCTTGCTTCTGACTTTGAATCTGGATACGTGTGTGTTCAATTTGATAATTTCTAGCATGTCATATATTAGAAAAATGACCCATCTCTTGAATTTCATCTGCATTCTGCAGGAGATCAATCATGCTGGTGCTGGGGGACTGTGGGCAGAGCTTGTCAGCAACAGAGGTCATTTCCCCCTTTTTGCCTGATTCCCTTATGATTCTTCCCTCCCTTCATGTGATGTTGTATTAAGTTTCATCACTTTCTTAATGAGACGACTGTTTTAGATATAATGGCCAGTCCTACTTAATACAACACTTTTATGATCATTGTTTGTATGTTGATATTTTCAAAATCATCTTAAATATCAATACTTGTTGCTTCAGGATTCGAAGCTGGCGGCCCTAGCACTCCATCAAATATTGACCCTTGGTCAATTATAGGAGATGAATCATCCATCAATGTTGCAACTGATGGCACCTCCTTGTTTGAGCGCAACAAGGTGGCACTTCGATTGGAGGTGTTATGTGACACAGAAGGTGATAACATCTGCCCAGCTGATGGCGTTGGAATTTATAACCCTGGTTTCTGGGGCATGGTGAGACTAACTAATATAGTTTATGTTGTCATTTATTTTCCATTGCTTAGTTACAAATTTTCTTAGAACCTTATCTCATTATGTTCAATCTGTGATGTGTGCTTTCTTCATGGCTGAAACTGAGTAACTTTACTACTTTGATATTATTTCAGAACATAGAGCAAGGGAAGAAATACAAAGTGATCTTCTACGTTCGCTCAACAGGGTCAATTAATATATCAGTTTCACTCGTCGGATCAAATGGTGTGGGAAACTTGGCTTCAACAGCCATAATGTAAGCTTTGTTTCAATGTGTTATGAAGACACTTTTAAGTACAGTAGTTTTAATCCCCAGAATACTCTTTTGGTATCAGAGTTTAATACTAATAATTTATCCTGCAGAGCTCCTGCATCTGATGTTTCAAACTGGACAAAGGTGGAGACGCTGTTGGAGGCCACGGCAACAAACCATAACTCGCGCCTTCAATTAACAACAACGACAAGAGGTGTGATATGGTTCGACCAGGTGTCTGCTATGCCCCTGGACACACATAAGGTTGCGTTACATCCTAAATTCGTGTATTAATTTTGTATTATTATTGCTTTTTTTTTCATCATTACTAAATTTAATGTTTTCATGACAAATAGCATGTAACCATGGTGAGAAAGGGGAGGGAGAGGAAACTGGTTGTTCTCTGAACAATTGCTTGTTAAAGGATTTAAGGTTTTCTTGACTATCTTTTTTTACTTTTTTGATACTTCATTACTAGAGATACTATATGTTGGTCTTAATACATCGCTGTGATTGCAAGCCCTTTCATATATGCATGATGTCAATATTATCAAATTAACATTGGTTTAAAATGCTGTTCATAGAGACTTGAGTCTTATCAGTTCGAGTGACTTATTCCTTAAGGAATAGCCCTTCTTTAGAAAATAAAAATGTTCAATAATAAAAATAATTAATTTCTAGTAATGGAACTACAATTTTGTTACCCATGTAGAGTCAATTGTTGCCTTTTGACAAAAGCTCTCTTTAACATCTTCAACTTTGACTGGTCACAGGGACATGGTTTCCGAAGCGATCTTTTTGACATGTTGGCAAACTTGAAACCAAGATTTATCAGATTTCCAGGTATGCATATAATGGTTTAGATTAAGAGATTTCAAACTTGGATTTGGTTATAACATTTTTCCCCTTTCTTTGTACATCTTATGCTTTTCCTATGTTGTATGCTATATGCCCCAGTCTTGCATCTCCAAAATGTGTACAATTGAATGTGTGTGTGTTATTATAAAGGAGCTTTGTATTATTATAACTCATAAATACTTGGTGGAGAGCATAAAAAACTAATAGACAAAGTTAATCCATTATGAGATTTTCTGGCTCTTTTCCTCCGCCAAAGTGTACAATAATTTAATTCTCAGCTTCAACCGGTCCATTTAATTTCACTTTCAACTATGCTGAGCAAATACTTATTGGTCTATGGGCTCTTAATATTTGAACTTAGTTTGCCAGGTCTCTGCTGGGCTTTCTTTTGGTTTTAGTTCTTTCTTTTCATAATGGATTGACTCTTGTTCATGTTATATTTATTAGGCATTTAAAGAATGAGCACCTTGTTTTTGTTCTTTTGTTTTTGATAAACGGGTTGGTTATCCTGAAGTTTATGAATCTTGTTGGACCAAGATGATCTATCTATTGTATTGTGTAGGATTTTCATTATACATTGTAGTTTAAGCAACCATCATTTTGAATGTTAATTTTTGTTATATTGTATTATGTGGTTGTTATGTTGAAGGGGACTGGTTGAGAAACGCTTTTCGGTGGAAGGAAACCATTGGACCATGGGAGGAGAGACCAGGGCACCTTGATGATGTTTGGGTGTATTGGACTGATGATGGACTTGGCTACTTCGAGTTTCTCCAAGTAAGTTCCTATCTTCAGTTATTGTTGTGAGGAATAGGAATGATGATGTTCATATTTTGTTGGAATATTTTGGGTTTGTGGTGTGCAAAGGAGCTGATATGTATTATTTTGATCAGTTAGCAGAGGACTTGGGAGCATGGCCAGTTTGGGTATTCAACAACGGTATTTTTGTTTATCTTTGGTAAATAAGTTTAATTTCTACATAGGTGAAGTGGTTAATTTGTAATTGAATATTTTATTTTAGGTATAAGCCGTATTCATGATCAAGTTGACACCACAGCCATCTTACCTTTCGTACAAGTATATCACTCTGCTCTTTTTGTTTTTCCTCCCTTTATCTCTTATTTATTAATTTTTTCCCTTTTTGTCAAAAGAAACTTGCCTTGAGTTTAAAGAAAGATCATGAACACTTTGAATGCAGGAGGCCCTTGATGGGATTGAATTTGCGAGAGGTGATCCAACCTCAAAATGGGGATCTGTTAGAGCTGCTATGGGACACTCTGAGCCATTTAACTTAAGATATGTCGCAGTTGGAAACGAGGAGTGTGAAAAAAAGAACTATAAAGGTATGCATATATTTCTCATATTTTTTTTTTAGGAATATGATGAGTGATATGTGTACAACAAAAAGACATAGAAAGTAAAACCCTATTTATTATTTATTGAAATTTTTTACGCTTTATATATATTTGTGCATCTAACTACACTAGATCACTTGGGTACTCATTTCCCTAACACGTTCATGTCACTCACAGCACATACTTCACTGTTTTCATAAAACGCCTTATTGTACACCTCACTAACTGGGTGACGGATAAAATAGTCTAACTCTTCTTTTGAACTTTATGATGATCCATCATTTATGGTTATTAGATTTTTTTTTCAATGATTAAGATTTAATAATATTATAAATATATACTATTAATTAATAATTATATCAAAACATTAATTAAAATAATTATTTTTAAAATTACAAATTCACCCCTATATCAAAATCAACTCATTCCGTCTTATGCCACCGGCCGTCGCCAACCCCATCACTAAAACCAAATAAACATAGTTGAACACTAACCGAAAAAGAAGAAGATGCATTTGCAAAACAGTTTCAGCTTGCATTTGACTTTTGCAAAACAAGTTTGAATTTGTTCAAATCCAATTTTTATTATTGGCCAGCAAACACTACAACGCCTGTTGCCAAATTTTGTCAATTTTCATGTCAAAAATGGATTCATGGACCTGAAGGAATTTGTAATTCATCAACAATTTCAGCTTCACAAACAACAAATCCATTTTATTCACAACTTTTGGCCGTGAATAAATATTGCAGACATGGCAAATGAATGAATTCTGGTTCCAATTTCAAACCCTCCAAAGTCTATTCTCTCATTAGAATAAATCCCTAGCAAACCTAAAAAGGTAAACCACCCCCAAAAAAAAAAAAAAAACTAGTGAAATTAAGCAGTGAATCAACCAAATCCTTGCATATGGTGGCCATCTCCACTGTCAGCAACAGCACCGGCAAAGGGTGACAGTGGTGGTGGCGGTTGGTAGAGGATGAAAAGAAAAATGAGAGCGGAGGTGAAAATTGAAGGGAGGAAATAAAAATTAAAGTAAGGTTAATATAATAACTTAAACGCTTTAAAAATGAGGAGCTTGTGATGCTCCAAAACATAGAAGGACCAACTTATCCTTCACCCATTAACTCTCTACCACACTAAGCAATCACTTGTTTTGCACTCACCAACTGTCTGCACACAATACACAAATGCCTCACTTAGTATTTATAGTCTCCAAAGTCAGTTACAGTCACCGACCAACAATAGCTAGGGCCATTTTAGCCTTTCATAAATTCTAGACTTTCTAATGCTGACCATCAAATGTTCTTTATTAACATACGACAACACTTTGGATTGTTTATGTATTGCAACACCTTGAATTTTTTATGCCAATATGATTGCCAGAAATTATTGTTTGATATGTTCATTACTTTATGACATATGCTAATTTCTACTGAAGAGTTATGGATTCTATCTTTTTCCCAAATTGAATCAGATTAATTTGACGCCTTTTTCTTTTTCTGTTGAATCTTTGATTGAGCAGGAAACTACATGAAATTCTACAATGCAATCAAAAGTGGTTATCCTGACATTGAAATTATTTCAAACTGTGATGCATCTGTTCAAACACTGGATCACCCAGCTGATCTCTATGATTATCATGTAATATATTAGCTCACACTCTTTGTATCAGAATCTCAATTGTTTTTCTTTCTTTTTTTTATCTCGCTTCAGTTATAAAAGTTAATATATATATATATATATATATTATATTGGTCCACTTCAATTATAATTTCTTATACTCTTCTTGATTAGATTTATACAAGGGAAGATGACATGTTTCATAGAGCAACTGTATTTGACCATGCATCACGTGGGGGACCAAAGGTTTTATTGTCCCTATTAGCACCCTTCTATTTCAGTAGTTATCCATATATGCATTTCATGAATGATTTCTAAATTTGTTTGAATAACTTACAGGCTTTTGTCAGTGAGTATGCTGTGAGCGGACCTGGATCAAAGGCTGGGACAGGAAACCTTTATGCAGCCATAGCTGAAGCTGGGTTCCTTATTGGACTAGAAAAGAACAGGTTTATTGTGGCTTCTTATGAATTTTTTGTGAAGCATTTTAGCTATTTTTCTGAAAAAGTACTTACAATATTCTTTCTTTTCTTTGCTGGTGCAGTGATGTTGTCCAAATGGTTTGCTATGCTCCACTTTTTGTAAATGAAAATGATAGAAGGTAATTTCTAATGATTTTATTGGGAAATTTGTTCCTAGATGACAGGCATACTAAAATTGTGTAACTTTTTGTCATTAGGTGGAACCCAGATGCAATTGTATTCAACTCCTATCAGCTCTATGGAACTCCTAGCTATTGGGTGCAGCTATTTTTCTTAGAGTCAAGTGGAGCAACACTTCTTAACACATCACTTCAAACAACTCCATCTAATTTGCTTACTGCGTCAGCAATAAACTGGCAAAGTTCCGTGGATAAGAAAAATTATGTACGGATAAAGGTAAGAGAGTCAACTTCTGCACTAGTTATTACATGTTTTTGAGTCATCTTTTATACATTTCTAAATTGGGAATCTAGGTAGTTCAATTTTCTACGTTATAGTTAATGGCATAAATCCTAAAGTTGGACTTGTATAAACATTTTTCTTTTAATTTTCAAACATGTTGTTCTCACTTTACACTGCATAATTTTTCTGGACATTGATATAGTGGGTTTTATGATGGACTTAATATATTTAGGTCTATCATAGACCTCCTATTTAACAATCATTAAATCAAACCATCCAATAAAAATAATATTCGTCTAATAGCTAATAATAGAATGTCCATGATAAACCTAACAATATGAAGTCTATCTTATAATTTGCCCGTTGATATTGATGTCAAATGTTATATGTTGTAAGAAAGTCACATAGATCAAGGAATAACATTAAACCATTAAGCTTTTTTGGAGACACATAATAAAATCATGCATAATGTAATTTTAACTGGATATTAATTCAAAGAATCTAAATTCAAAGCTGAAGATTTAGTTGCTTCTCATCGCTTTTAACAACAAATCAATTTCATGACAAATCTCTTCAATTTGTTTAATTTGTTCTTCCAAAAGTTCTGATGTTTAAATTCGGTGCTCTTGTTGGTTAAGCTTCCCTTCAAGTGTAACACGCAGCATGCTTCTCAATTGCCTTATAATCCCTGAAGTATTGGCTGCAAAGAATGGAATTCTATTTAAAATTTGTTTTTCACCTTTTTTTCCACGAAAATGACACACATTTTAGTGAGCAAGTCAGTAAATAGAGTTGTTATGTTGTAAATCTATTCATTAGCTGTATCCTCACTCTTGGGGCAATTGCTTCTGCAGGTTGTGAATTTTGGTGTCAACACGGTGAACATAAAGATTTCTTTTGAAGGATTTGATCCAAACGTGCAGTTGTTCGGGTCTACAAAGACCGTTCTAACATCTGCCAATAAAATGGATGAGAATTCCTTCTCACAGCCAAAGAAGGTAATGTCCAGCTTTCCAAACTTCTCTCTGATTGAGCATAGTTATTTTCCTCATAGTTATTTTCAATATGGATGCAGGTGGTGCCAGTGCAGAGTTCACTTCAAACTGTTGGAAATGAAGTGAATGTCACTGTCCCCCCATTTTCACTCTCATCATTTGATTTTGTGAAAGGGAGTGATCCTCATATTTAAAGTAACAAGAAATTAGACCAAAATATAAAAGAAATGAAAGGAAGGAGGGAGGGGTGGGATATATGCAATAGTTTATAAGTCTAAGTACTGCAAGGTTGGAATCTTTTGCTAGTCTAATTTGTCATGTAACTGAACAATGCTACAGCGTAAATAATAGACTAAGGAAAAAGTTATTTGCAATTTTACATGAAGGACAAGCAAAGGTGAATGTGGGTTTAATACAGGAAAGCGACTTCTGTGAAGGGATATGACTCGACTCATGTTTATACAATTGAACTAGAATAATCTCATAAGCAGTTTTAATGAATTAAGCACGAGGTGTGGAGTGCTTCATGGTGTTCATACGAAAAGATTAAGGACTTAATGTGCTTTAATCAGCTGGGGCCTTCTTTTGGAATAGCTAAGAGTTTGGTTTGAACACCGAAATATTCCACTGAATAAAACAAGAATGGAGCAAGAGTAATGAAATACCAGAGTTAAAGAAAAGGATAGAAAAGTAGAAAACAGACAATCAGACAAAAAGTAGTGTGCTGTCTCTTGGTCTAATTAGCTTGAAGTATATTGCGATTCTGATCCATGATTTCCGTATCACTCATCCAATTTAACTAACTATAACGCATTTTTTTTTTTAATTTCAACAAAAGTGTACTCCTGATTGTATTTAAAGTTAAGTATTTTAATATATATAATTTGTGATCATAGCGGTTTTGATTACGCACACATATTTGACAATATTGACGCGATAAAAGTGATGATTCCTCCTTAATTGATAATATGAACAATATTTGATTTTTTTTATCATGACTTCCTCGAAATGTAATACGATAATCTCTTAATGTTAACTTCAATAGAGGCAGAAATAACTTTGGCAATGTCGATACAAAAGTACTTCTTCAATTCTTTGAATGGATTCCATCGCAAATGATTCAAAGTAGTCTTTTATTTTGAGAAGGAAACAATTCCAAGTGAGGATGTGCTACCTAATGATCATAAACGAAAGTCAAAACAAATCATCGAACTATATGGAGTTATACTGGTCAAAACCTTTACAAAATTGCTACGCGGCCAGAAATTATGCCCAGTTCGAGTGACGTGTTTGCTTGTGAGGTATTAGAAATGCAGTTACAATAAAAAATATTTCTTTCAAAATATTTTGATTGAAATACTTATAAATATATTAATAAATCTATGCAACACAATTGGGACACAGTAACTAATATTTATTTAAAGAATTTACTTTTTTGGCACGGATAGTTTAGAAGTTTTTTTCATAATTATTTAATCATGTATTATTACTTTAAATATGATGGTTGACTTTTTTATCAACTACTTGAAAAGTCATGTAAATAAAAGAATTTAACTGGATAATTATGTAAAGTATTTGATAATGTCAATATATCAAAATTAAACTCTTAATTAAAATAATATGAAATGTCATCTTTTAGTTTCGTGTATTCTTTGGACAAGAACCAGGTGGCCATTCTTTTATTAACTTGGTTCTGTAATTTCTCTGCTTTTAATTACTATTGATGATGGTAAATATTTTTCGATCAATACAATTTGTTGATTATTGATAAATAATTAGCATCGGTTATAATTTAGGGTAAATAACACTAAATACCCTTGAAGTTTAGAGTTATTGCTCTCCACTCCATTCGTCTATAAATATAGCACTCAATCCCCAATCTATTATTAAACTCATTTGTTTTTTTTTTAAATTCATTTAACTCATCTTTTTCTTAATATATATAATAAAATCATGTTTTTAACCTTTTTTCAAGTATATGACTACTTTAACAATAATATTGAACAAGATTTATAATTAAATGAATATTATTTCATAAAATTAGTTAATATTTAATATTTTTATATACTTTGAAAGAAAAAGTTAATAACTTTATATCAATGGTATTTAGTGATTGCCTTGGAGTTCAAAAAATAAAATCATGTTTTTAACTCTTTCTTTCAAAATATATAAAATTAATTTAATAATATTGAGTATGATTTATAATTAAATTAAAATTATTTTATAACGTAAGTTAATATTATAATGTCAAAAAGAATGTTGTTTTTAGCAAATTTTATTTGCAATATTAAGGATTTCAATATCTATAACCTAAAATTGAGTTAGCGATTTCTCAAACCGAAATAAAAAATGAAGAATTTATAGAATTAATAGTTTCTTAAAAAAAATCATACAAATGAATTTTAACTGTAACAAAAATATGAAATAATTCTGATAGTCATTGTTAAAAGAGTCAATTTGCTATTTTAGTAAAATATATATGCTAATTAGAACATTGATAATCATAACTATTAAATAGATGAAAGATAAAATTTTGATATTAAATAGTAACTTGTTGTATGAAGTATAATATTCATTTAATTATAATCTTACTCAATATTATTATTAAAGTAGTATTGTATACTTTGAAAGAAAAAGTTAAAAATATGATTTTATTTTTCAAATTTTGAAATTATTATGTTTTTAAAATTTAAAGTTGTAGTATTTCATCAAATAATAAACTTTTAGATTCATTTTATACTTTTATTATATATATTAATCAAAAGATGAGTTTAATGAATGTAAAAAAATAAGATTAACCATACAAATGGGGTGGAGTGTCATATTTATATAAGAATTTGATGAAGTGCAATAACTCAAAACTTCAAGAGTGTTTAGTGTTATTTACCCTATAATTTATGTTGTTTACCTCTTACTAACAACAGGGTGGAAAAGCCCATAATTTATGTTGTTTATTGATTTTAATTGTTATTGATTATGTTAATTAATCTAATAATGAGTAAAAAAATCCAAACTATCTTAGTGAATAGTTTCTTAAATATTTTTGCACATTTTTGTACACATAAAATATCATAAATAAAATATTAAAACCTCAACTTAGTTCCTTAGATTTATAGTGAGGGACAAGTTACCCTCTTAGATTTGAAAAATCTCATTCTAATCTCTTAAATTTCACAAATGGGGACAATTTAGTTTCTCTATAAATTGTCGTCCAAATTGTGTCATGTTAGCTCACTTACATACATTGTTAACTTGTTTACATGTATTGTTAATTTTCATGGTGATCTAAACTTGGCCCACTCCTCTAAACGAAGTCGTTTAGACCTTCTTCTTTATCTTCTCTCTCACAATAGCTCTCTTCTCATAAGAAATATTTTGACTTTAAGTTGTTATTTGTTTTGCGCAGAACAAAAAAGTGAGACAAAATAGGACTCACTGTGAAAATTAATAGTTTACATAAGCAAATTAATAGAACACATGGACATTTCTGTTAACAGTACAGATAACAATTTGATGCAGGGACTAACTTGTCCCCATTTGTAAAATTTGAGAGACTTGTAATACCCTGATTTTTGGGTTATTTTAGTTGTATTAATCGTGGTTAATTAAGATTAGTTGAGTATAATTAAGAGTTAATTCTCTTAATTAATTAATTAATCTATAATCAATCTTTCCTAATTAATTTTAGCCTCTTAATAATTTCAATACATGGTTACGTTAATTGTTATGTTTAATTATCTAAAGTTTCAAATTTCTTTCCAAAAGTTTAAAGCTTCAAGATACCCTATATCATGTAAATTATTTGAATTCATGGGGCCAATAAATGCTATTTATTTGTTATCTTACATTTATTTTGAACATTTCATGAGATTGGGAGCAAATTACACTGGTATCCCCTAACATCCACCTAATTTCCATACTACCTTTAATGAAACAATACAAAAACGCAACCTTAACCCCTTGAAACCCACAACCATGGTCTCCCTCCTTCCATATCCACACACATTCATTTTGTTTTCAAACACAAAATACTCTTCTTCTTCACCTTATCCATACACTTGAGCTTCAGTCACAATCTTTGCTTCATGTTCTCTTTAAACACTAAGCCTCCATCCAATTAGAGTTCAAACTCCTTCTCCTCTTGGGCATCAAAACTGTGGCTATCAGAAGACATAAAGGAGGAGGTTTTGTTTCACCTAAACTCACCAAAGCTCTAAGAGGCTTCTTCCTTTGTGGATCTTCATTTCGGTAGGTTTTATCATATTCTTCTTTGGTTAATCTTGCTATTATGTGTTCTAACTTAGGATTTATGTAATTTTTGGTTTTTGCTTGAATAAATCCGAAAATTAGTCTTTAATAGATATTATGTGCCCTGTTGAATAATTGTTGTTGAAGGAAATCAACTTTTAAAGTCTCTATGTTGATATGCATTTACGGACTTAATGAAAGAACACTTTTTATATCATGATTTTGTTATTTTTTGTGGGATTTTGATGAAATTTAAGTGCTTGACCCATATATATGTATACCTTTGTTTCTTATGCATAAAAGCTTGGAAATATGTCCTATGGGGGTGTGTTGGTGGGTGTGAGATACACGAAAATTCATTAAAGTGCATGCCATGTGTTTGAAAATTTTCTAAAGGAAGCTAAGTGTTGGTAAGGGGTTGTTTGTAAAATACCTTCTGTTTTTGTATGTTATTGAGCTTTAAAATTAGCTTTTTCGGTGTGATATTTATGCTGCAAAATGAGATTAAAAAAAATGATATGTTGATGATGGGGTTTTGTGTTCTTTGATTTTGCTTAATGATAAATAAGGATTTGAGCTTGTGTTCCTCTTTTTTTATTATCATTTTTGGATCTATGGTGTTATTAATGGGTATTTTGGAGTTATGTTGCTTGCTAATGTAGGTGTTAATGCCTAGATAAGGTTTGTAATTCATGAACATTAATGTTGGATTGCTAGAATTCATGCCAAGAGCCATTTCATGCCTCTATTTTGTATTTTCTGCTACTGATGAATTCTAGCTTGGGGGACGGATAAAAAGGGTAAAAACATGAAGGATTTATGTTGGATTTGATAGGCATGAATGCAGGAAAAATTCGATCTTCTTAGCCTTACCTTTCTTGAACAATTTACAACACTTTTCTAGTTCTTTTTAGGATTGAAGTAGTGCTAAACTTACATAGGTTTGGGGGATGTTTTATGAAGAAACATTTATGTATGAGGGTGGGAATTGGGTATTCAAGTGCAAGAATTTAGTTATGAGTTTTGGTTCCTTGAATATGTGCTCCAGAGTTGTGTTTCTTTTCATGACATTTGGAGAACTAAGAGCTGGAAAATTTTTCAACAACTATGGTTCAATGATAAGTGATATTTTGTGATTCTAAATGAGGAGTCTTGGTTAATTTGAGTACTTTATTCATTAGGTGTTTGAATGTGTTCTTCGGGTTGTGAAATATTTAATAAAATGGCGTTAGATTGTTCAAATCTTTCCAGCATGGTGTTCCTATCATAAAATGGTAATTTGGACTTGGTTTATTGTATCCTTTACTTTGGTTTTTGTATACAAGTGTTAGGGTGTAATGAGAATGCATTTGGATTGAGAATTCTAAGCCTTTAAACTACTTTATTTGAATTGAAAGATAAAAAATTCTGGTTTAAGATTGGACATTGGGCCTAAATATGATATTATCTTGGTGTTGTGAGTTTGGATAATATTTATATGTGGATGATGTTAGAAATGTTATTGTTGGTTCTATTATCAGAATATGTGACTGGATGAACACTAGCTGGGTCCGATCCTTTTTCCAGCAATTGGTTTAAGCCCGTTTATGTTTATGCATTGAGTTCTCAAATTGAAATTGTTTGATTAAAGAGTATGCGCATGGGGAGCATCTAACAGGCTATGTTAGATAGCCTAACTTATTTTAATGCGAAGTGTGAATCGAAACGTTAGCATAAGTTAGAATTATGTTCCATAGGTGTTGGAATGCAAACCGAAGTACGTTGAGTAGAAACTCTAAGCTTTGTCATTGAAATGTAGGGAAGTTGTGCTTATGTCTCTTAATGACATATGAGATGTTCCATTATCTATTGAGTGGTAATTCTACGCTTGCTATTTAAATGCATAAAGGTTATGCTTATGTCTCTTAATGACTTATGAGATGTTCCATTATGTATGTTAAGTGGTAATTCTAAGCTTATCATTTAAATCCATAAAGATTGTGCTTATTTTTCCTAATAATTTATGAGACTTTTCCATTATGTTGCCATATAAGATGCAAGGAAGTTAAATTTAATTAAAGTTTAAGTGAAGTTCCCCATCTATTCCCTATTTGAATCTAGCGACGGCTAATTAGTTTGAGCTCATCCCAGGCGATCGGTGATTTAGAGTATATGTGGCATTTAAATTGCTGGGGCAGTGACATGGATTGTCTACGTGACACAGGAAATGGTGATAAGTTTAAGAAACGAAAATTTAAAAGTGCTAAAGATATGAACTGACTTGTTTCATTACATTTTCATTATTGTCTCATTTTGTATGATTTTGATTATGCTAGTTACATTATGTAGTCTAATGTATTGTTCCTTAGACAAGAGATTTTTCTAAGTCTTGAAATATGTGTCACTTCAAAATTCTAGTTTATGAACTAATTAAATGAACTAAAACATGCCCACTTATTTTAGAATTAAATAGAAGTGACTGGACACGACAACAATGACACTTGAATTATTTCTGTTTAATTACTGAGATTTCTTTGGATTCTCATCCCTTTTCTTTTCCGTGTCGTTTTCAAACGAGCCAGTAGACTAGGATACTGGAGTCCCTTAAGGTCATGACTTGGAGCTAGCCCATGCTTAGAAACTTAATTATTATCTCCTACATATCTTATATTTGTCTCTTGAGCATGTAGACTATTGATTCTCAATTATACTTTCCTTGTTTTTAATATTCCTATTCCTTACGAATGATTGTATTTGAGATCGGGCTTTATTACCGGCTCTTAGTTAGGATTTATTTATGTTATAATGCATGTGGTTTGTATTAGGTGTGGTTGTTCTTCATGGACCCATACTCTCCTATCATATATTAGTACCTTATTATATTAAGATGTAGTGACATGTGTTGTTAAAAGTTTATGATATCCAAGATTTGTTTTGTTATGTATTTACTATTATGGAAATATAATTTCACTCACAGGATGCATTAGTTTTAATTATGTGTTAACGAACGAGGCTGCTCTTTTAAGTTTTCAAAAAAAAAAAAATTCTCTATTTTCCACTAAAAATATTTTCGAGTAGACTGAACATATGAAATATAATCAAAATGTAAGAAATCTAATAATTGGTTAATTATGATGTACACATAAGATGTTAATAATTAGGGTGTTACAGGACTAATATGAGATTTTTCAAATCTGAGGTACTAATTTATCCCTCACTATAAATTGAGGGACCAAATTGGTCTAAATAAGAAGATAATTCATTTGTATCATTTGTAATTTTATTGAGTGGGCACATACCATTTCATGGCTACACCTGATAGTAAAAGTTGTTACATATTACTTGATCTTGGCATACTCTTTATATTTCATTAACGAACTAACTGTAATATATATTAAGCAGTTATAATTTTTAGAATTAGGATTATAAAAAAGTAATTGTTAGAAATATTATCATTTTAATTGCCCCAATTTATTCTTATTAGAGTAAAATATAACCTCCTTCCGTGAGAGAAGGCTTTATTACACCCATTTCTCCTGTATTTTTAAAATGTACTTTCTACTCCTTTATAAATTTAAGAATAAAATATAACCTCTCCCTTAAGATACAGTATTATTATACTCATTTCTCCTATATTTTAAAAGCATACACTCCTCTCCCTTATAAAATTAAGATAAGTTTCACTTTAATCAATTTTCAATTTTTTCATTAAATCTTCATTTTTCTAATACTTAATATTTTATTTTTGACTAATTTACTCTTTATTAATTATATATTAATTTTTTATAATATAAAGAATTAAATGCATTTTATCCTTTAAACTTTAGGTCATGTGTAGTTTATACCTTGAATTCCATCACAACTTGAACTCCCCAAATAGTACAAAAATACCCTAAACTTTAGGTCATAGCGGAGTGTCGCATTTGCGCACAATAAAAAAAATGAAGGAGGTTAAATGTACAAGAGATTTCACAAACAAGGTTTCAAATTGCATAAATTAAAAATATTAGGGGGTTAAATGCAGATAAATTATACCTTCAACAGTTGTCAAAATTATGCTAATGGACATTTTGCGCCATTTAGAAAGTTTTCAGGGTATTGTAAAATATGTTTTGAAAAGCCAGGGTATAAATTGCATATAATTTAAAGTTTAGGAGGTAAAATACATTTAATCCTAAAAGAAATTATGTGATTTATAGTACTTGACTTATATATATAAGTTATTATTTTTATATCAAGAAACCAAATATGTAGAATTAAAAATAGTTAACAGTAACAATAATTTGTGATAATCATCTTAAACATAAAATTATGTATTTTTCAACTATTTTTTTTACAAATATTAATCTGTATTTTTATTGTAAAATCATGAAATTATTCTGTTATATTCCCCTTGATATATTTTTATATAATAATTAATAAATATTTTTTAGATTTTATATATATTAATATTTTAAAATAAAAACCTGAAAAAATATGCAATTTTTTTATATTTAAAAATAATTATTATTACAAATTATTGTTACTCTCTATAATTTAATTTTTATATACAAAATTAATAAATATTTATATTTTATATATATATATATATATATATATATATATATATATATATATATATATATATATATATATATATATATATATATATATATATTAATATTCCAAAATAAAAACCTGAAAAAATATGCAATTTTTCATTTTCCAAAAATAAATATTACAAATTACTGTTAGTTTCTACAATTTATTTTCTTGATATAGTAAAATTTTAACAACTAAATTATATATATGTAAATATAAATATAGCAATATTTTGTATTATTATACACTTCTATTATTATATAACTACTGATAAATAGTATTTTAGTAAAAAACAAAATAATGAGTATGAAAAAATAAAAAATAATACGTAAATTGAAAAAAAGATTAAAATTTAGTATTTCTCAATTTTTTTTGGGGAAGAGGAGTATGAGTTTTAGAAATAAAGGAGGGAGAATCGTAATAAAACATTCTCTAAAGGAAATAATTGTATTTTACTCTTCTTATTAAGCATATCAGTCCAAATTTACATGGTTTACAACTTTTTAATTGCTTTAATTATGTTATTACGATATTTAACTAAACTTTTGATTACGTTATGATGCACTCTTAATTATTTTGATTTATGCTGCTAAAATGACATTAATTATTTTAATTGTTTCTTGAATCTGCAGAGAGAATATTGCACAGATATGAGCTTGTATATAAATTATTAAGTTCTTAGAAACCAGAAAATTCTCGCATCATAGGCCACCAATCACGAAATTTTTGTTCCAGAAATAAGATAATAAATTTAATAGTATATATGCTCTATTTTTTAAAAAGTATATAATATAATTATCATTAAAAAAAAAAAGACAGAGAGATAAGTATGATAAATTAGAGACTTTTATAACAAATAGGAAAAGTAAAACAAGTTCAATTTCTATTACATATTATGATATTTATTTATGTGCATTCTTGAACTTGAGTGTGTCTGCATCTCCATCTCCATGGAGAGCCAAACGATAATTTCCATCGGCATCAGTGTATATCCCAATATCTTGACAATCTGAGGTGTTGGTAGCACCGCAGAAAACAAACTTGTAACCCAAATTGTAGTCCTTAAATCTGAAACTTCCCATCTTGATTTTATGACTAGGGTGGTCTTCTGCACTGCCAATGCCAACATACCACATTTTGGCTGATTCATCAAAAGCAACCATCCAAGTGGATGAATTGGCATGACTTGGAGTATTACTGAAGTCGATGGTTACCATGGCATCTGTATCGATAACCATAGTGTTATTGACTGATACAATAACTGGCAAGCCAAGAGAGCTCTTCGAGGCAGAATGAACAACAGCAAGAGCGTTTGCTGCAAGGGTGACCCCACCACCCTCTCCTTCGAAACCGGGCAAGAGGTAGTACTCACCACCATTCGTTACCGGCCCGCCATCTGTGTCAACCACAACAGCAATTGCACCCTTCAGTTTTATGTCAAAGGCAAAGAGAAGGAGCAAGAGGGAAAGAAATCTGCTGATTCTGGCCATTGCTGTTTCTTGGTTGATGGGAATGATGTGTGTTTGTTTTGTGGCATGGAAAAGTTGAGTGCAGTGGCATCCATTTATACATGCAAAATATATCTACTTATTTAATTGTTTTGATATTATCTCGATTTGATTCGCTATCCAATGGTTTTATTTGGTTTGACCATGATTGAAAGTTTTCAAAGTTACCATAGAGAATTCAATGATGAATACTAATATCTATTATCTATTATATTATATAAACTACTATATAGAGAAAACAAACTGAAAAAACAATCCAATGATGAATTCTATTTTGGAATCTTTATCGGTGTATCAAACGATATCATATTAATTATAGTTAATAGTTAATTCTCATTTAATACAAATTATTTATAAAACGGAACAATTATTTGGGAAAATCAGAACTCACCTACAATCATGATATTCTAGTGGAAGTCATTTACGATAAATATTGGAACGGAAACTATAATTGAATTTTGTAGCAAATTATCATTAATGGTAATTGATATTGTTTATTAATTTTAGTTAACATTTTATAATTGATACCATTTATTGATTTTAATTATAGTAAGTTATATATTTAACAAATATAAATATTTGGATCAAACAACAAGCTCTTCTCTGACCAAACCAAAAAAAAAAAAGTCTTTTTTGTATTGCATTTTGCTTGAGAAGCATAAACATTAATATCAATACGAGACAAAACATTACATGGATGCAAAGGACACACATCAAAGTTAAAAAACTTAGGACATAGACATGACATATATATAATTAAAAATTTAAAAATATATATTTATATAAGCTTCAATTATGCTTTATTTTCTTATTTATATTGTATTTTTCTATATTAGAGTAAGAAAAAATAAATTTTAAACTAAATATATATAAATGTGTGTCATTGGTATGTCATGCGGATCTGACACAAATAGAGATAGATCCAAAAATGATCTAAAGGAGCGGCCAAAAAGATATTAATCATAATTATATTATAAAATAAAATTTTTAATACATGTTAATATAAATTTATATATATATTATCACATCATGCTTGTATGTAAATGAGTATATAAAATTCTTCACTAATAAAATATATTATGAAAATTAAATTATAAATTACAAATCACAAATGTCTTGCTTAATTGCTTGAGAGTTTCAATTTAAGTATTTTCTAATTTGTTATGAATTAAAATAAATAATATATAAAGTATTTTTCTCAATGATATTATAGTACAAATCTTTTATGACATCTTTAAAATCTTAGTTCCTAAACTAACTGACATATTCAGAACAAATTAATAAAATTGAATGTAAATGTATCTAAATAATAAAAGGTTTTCCTTTGGTATACATAAAGTACTAGTACCCTTGTATATTCAATTATTTTTATTTGATATTAAATATTTTTTATATTTTTTGCTTTTATATATATATATATATATCCGTTTTTTTTTTCGTTTGGTTCGAAACATAATGCTTTTGTTCGAACCCAAAATTTGTTCCCTTCAGTCTCTTACTCTTGCTTTTTTGTTTTTCCCCTCCCATGGTCTAAGTTTGCAGCCCATTTAGAAAGAAGGGACCTTCAGCCCAGTCCATCAAAAAGTTCAAAGCAAATAAAAAAGCAAACAAATCAGATGAAAAAGAAAATACAAAAAAATTTTAAAAACAAAAGAAACGGAGAAGTGGCAGGTTCAGCTGCTTCTTGTGTAGCTCTTCTCTTTCCTCACAGACTACGCCAAACTCCTAAAACACTATAGACGGTAATATGAAACGAAGGAATTGAAACAAATCATCCAAGCAAGTGTACTCACAATTATAGGAACTATGATATTTTGTGAATCCCAATCATTTGCAAATCTGCGAGTGTGTTTTAAATTTGTTCTTCTCTCATTAGGGGAAAAGAAAATTTAAAAATATAATAAAACAAAATATACAAAATCTGTGAGTCAGTATTTTTTTTTCCACTTATTTTGTCTTCGCTGAAATTTTTAATTATTTTATTATTTTTTAATGGCCCCCCACTCCTTCCCTAGAAACCCCAAAACTCTGATTGCATATTTTTTTCAATTTCTGTTGTGTTGATTTAAACTCTTCATCAGTGTTTTATTCTTTTTCATTGCTCTGTTTTTCGGTGAGAAACTAGTGCATGTCTTTTTCACGGATTTTTCATTAGTTGGGATTTTTATCGGCTATGGTTGTTTTTATTTTTTTTGGTAAACCTGTGGCTGGTGCTTTCCTCTTCTTTCTTTCTTTCATGAATTTATGTACTGTGTTTTTTTTCGGCCCGGGGGAAGGGGGGGGGGGGGTTATTTTGTGTATAATAAAACAAAATATACAACATGCGAGTCTGTCTTTTTTAACTTATTTTGTTTTAGCTTAATTATCTTGTTATTTTTGTCATTTGGCTTTGCTCTATTTAATGGCTCACTTGCCTTGCCTAATTTTTAATTTACGTTGTCTTGCTTAAATTGTAGGTGGTGCTTGTAACGTGTTGCAATTAGTGCTTATAATAAAGTCAAAATATTTTTGCAAATTACAAAGTTTTTTTTCCCAATTTTTTCATACAAATAAAAATTTATGGTGATTCATCAAAATTTTCAAAACGAATTTTTATGTTGCCTCTGGTAGCTGTGCCCATTCCGCGACAAAATGCACAAATAAATGTATCTGAGAAAATTTTTACAGAGCACGGAGAGGGTAGCGCTCATAGATGGTCAAAGAGCTTATATAAGAGAAGGCCCAACTGCGAAGTGCCAATTTGCTTCTCAGATGTAATAGACAAGAAAATATCAATCTTTTTTTTTTTTTTTTCACTTTTGGTCTAAAAGAAAATAGCTTGTTATTTATTTATTTTTTTCTAGTTTAGAGAATGGTCAACGTGACTTAATCTCCATAAAAAAGAATAGAAGCAAGCTCATAATACTTTTGGAAGTTTGCGCATAAAGTGCATGAAAGTGACAGGAAACGGAACAATTATTTGGGAAAATCAGAACTCACCTACAACAATGATGTTCTAGTGGAAGTCATTTACGATAAATATTGGAACAGAAACTATAATTGAATTTCGTACCAAATTATCATTAATGGTAATTGATATTGTTTATTAATTTTAGTTAACATTTTATAATTGATACCATTTATTGATTGTAATTATAGTAAGTTATACATTAACAAATATAAATATTCGGATCAAACAACAAGCTCTTCTCTCACCAAAACAAAAAGTCTCTTTTGTGTTGCATTTTGCTTAAGAAGCACAAACATTAACGTCAACACGAGTATGACATTGTACGGATTCGAGGGATACACACCAAAGTTAAAAACAGTTCAGGACTCAGACACAATATATATAACTAAAAATTTGAAATATTATTTATATAAATTTTAATTGAGCTTTTTTTTTATTATAAACTCAACAAAATTATTTATTAGTTTATTTTTATAATCTTATTTACATTGTATATTTCTATGTTAGAGTAAGAAAGAATAAATTTTAAACTAAATACATATAAATGTGTGTCATTAGTGTGTTATATAAGATTCGACACGGATAGAGATGAATCCATAAATGAACCAAAGGAGTGGTCAAAAAAATATTAATCATAATTATATTCTAAAATAAAATTTTGAATACATGTTAATATATATATATATATATATATTACCATATCATGCTTGGGTAAATCAATATATAAAACTCTTCACTAATAATGTATATTATGAAAATCAAATTATAAATTACAAATCACAAATATCTTGCTTGATTGCTTGAGAGTTTCAATTTAAGTATTTTCTAATTTGTTATGAATTAAAATAAATAATATATAAAGTATTAGTAACCTTGTTTGTTCAATATTATTGTGGTTTAATTTTTTATTTGATATTAAATATCTTTTAATTTTCTTGCTTATATATATGTCTGTGTGTTAAAAAAGAAGTGAGAGTCCAAGTCAAGCCCCTGCATGTCCCCCTCTCCATCCGTCCTTGAACATGGACACGTATAATGTATATAGACACATAACTCAAATAGAATATTTGTGCTTCATAGTGCCTAACTGAATAGGTTGACAAAGCTTAAGCTTTAAATCTTGTTTGAACTGCCCAAGCTGATATAGTTTTTTGTATTTGCAAGAATGAAATGACACAATCAAGAACAAAAACAGAGATTCAGACAAAAGCAAAAGAATAAAAAAAAAAATTGAATTTGTAAAACGCGAGTCAACATGAGTTGAAGAATGCTCTTTTTCTGTACTATGTCTTATTTTTAATATATTGATGCATTTTTGTTGAAATGTACTTTAAAATTATTAACCACAATTTCACATTTTAGAAGATGGAGCGATCATTTGGATATCTTTGAGATTCATTTTCTCAAATAATAGTTTCCAATTCCTTGTAAGCATTTTGAGTATTCTTTTTCATTAATGTGTTATTCAAATTGTTGGTTTGCGGACCTGGCGGGCGTAGTCTTCCCAAGAGTCAGTAATGTGTAATATGCTTTTTGGGGTTTAAGCACAACCCCCGTTACGTAGAGAAAAAAAAAGAAAAGGGAAACAAATCCTTGTTTAGTTTACACCTTTATGATTAAAACTTTAATCAATCAGTTATAATATTAGTCCCAGACAAAAAAATAAAAAAATTTATAATATTATTCAATTTACATGGATAAAAGTATTATAATTTTCGTCATTTTATGTATTTGTTCACGAAGTTAATTTAGATTGATAGTATAGTAGTTATTACCCAATTCTTAGAATTGATAGGATTATATTTAGTTAAAATAATAACAAATATCGTCCTTTAGTTTCATATATCCTTTGGATAAGAAATTGTAAGGGGCCATTCTTTTACTAATTTTGTTCCATAATTTCTTTGCTTTCAGTTATTATTGATGATGATCAATATTATGTTTAATCAATACAATTTGTTGATCATAGGATTTATCGATTTCTCATAGTTAGCATCGATTATAATTCATGTTGTTTATCGCAAAGAGTTGACATCAGTCCAATATTATATTTTTTCGAGATTTAATTAAACTCATTTCTTGTACAATAACAAAAGAATAAAATTCTATTCTGACAAGTTTAAGAGATAGTTTGATAGACTACTGAAATTTTAATATCCGAGAGATTCTAACTAAACCGTACGTATGAGGCTAACAATAGATGAAATTAAAGATTTCAGCTAATCTCATATTTTTGAAACAGTGATTAGGTTTAAAGACTTGATTACAAAATTTTATACACTATAAAGATTTAATTATAAGTTTTTAAACTAAATAAACTTAATGAAAATTTGATGAAATTACAGAAACTAACAGATTAAATAAGATTTTATTTATTATTACTGTGTAATATAAAAAAAATTATGTTAAAGAATCACACAATTAATTTTAATGACAGATTTAATTGAAAATTATATATTAAATAATATTTCACGTACTACTCAAATAATGTTAAACTATAAGCGCAAAATAATCAGATATGAAAAATATAAAAAATTAATATTCAGTAATAAATTAGCTTCAATGTAGAATATAAACGAGAAAATATTTAATATACATTATTATAATTATACATGTGAACACCATGTTTAAAACTCAATTTATTTATTTAATTGCATGACTAAAACTCTTCAATCTCTTGTTACGCAAATATTTCCTTTTCATATGTTATTTTATTTTGCGTAATTCCTCAATTAAATTAAAATAAAAAATTGTTTAAAAATCTGAAAAAGAAAAAGAAAACAAAATACCCAATGCTTTATTTTTTGGGGGTCAGGCCATGCTTTCTGTTTCTCGTTCGAAGCGTAATGATTTTGTTTGAACCCAATATAAATCAGGTTTTTTCCCTTCATTCTCTTTCCCTTGCAATTTTGTTTTTTCCCTCACTAGGTCTAAGTACACAGCCCATTTAGAAAGAAGGGACCGTCAGCTCAGTCCCTCCAACATTTCAAAACACATAAACAAAATCAGATGAAAAAGAAATAAATAAAATAAAATAAAAGAAACGGAGAAGTGGCGGGTTCAGCTACTTCTTCTGTAGCTCTACTCTTTCCTCACAGAGTAAGCTAAACTGCTAAAACACTATAAACGGTAATATGAAGGGATTGAAACAAATCATCCAAGCAAGTGCACCCACAATTATAGGAACTATGATATTCTGTGAATCATAGTCATTTACAAATCACATGGTCGTGTTTATAATACATCTCAGTGGAACTTCTTTAGTTAGCTTGTTAGACTAGTTAACCATTCAGTTTCTTTCCTCCATGTATATATAAACCACACTCAGTACCCATCAATAACAGATTAAAAATTTCGCTCACTCTCGTTCTTACAAGGATAGAATGAAGATTCGATCCGCAATGGTTTCCGAGGCTTCATGCGCTGCTGCCCTACTTCAGTTGTTGATCGTGGTCATTGTGTGTTCGGCCACTCAATTTGACGCCGATCTGATGGTAGATGCTTCTAATGCATCGGGAAGGCCAATTCCAGAGACGTTTTTAGGAATATTCTTTGAGGTGAGGTTAACATTCTTTCCTTCAACGTTTTGTGGAATCCTTTAGAACAGCTTTCTGTATTAAGTGGAAGTGGAACCAACTAAGTATTCATGGTTTGCTTGTAATTTAGACTCTTGCTTCTGACTTTGAATCTGGATACGTGTGTGTTCAATTTGATAATTTCTAGCATGTCATATATTAGAAAAATGACCCATCTCTTGAATTTCATCTGCATTCTGCAGGAGATAAATCATGCTGGTGCTGGGGGACTGTGGGCAGAGCTTGTCAGCAACAGAGGTCATTTCCCCCTTTTTGCCTGATTCCCTTATGATTCTTCCCTCCCTTCATCTGATGTTGTATTAAGTTTCATCACTTTTCTTAATGAGACGACTGTTTTAGATATAATGGCCGGTCCTACTTAATACAACACTTTCATGATCATTATTTGTATGTTGATATTTTCAAAATCATCTTAAATATCAAGACTTGTTGCTTCAGGATTCGAAGCTGGCGGCCCTAGCACTCCATCAAATATTGACCCTTGGTCAATTATAGGAGATGAATCATCCATCAATGTTGCAACTGATGGCACCTCCTTGTTTGAGCGCAACAAGGTGGCACTTCGATTGGAGGTGTTATGTGACACAGAAGGTGATAACATCTGCCCAGCTGATGGCGTTGGAATTTATAACCCTGGTTTCTGGGGCATGGTGAGACTAACTAATATAGTTTATGTTGTCATTTATTTTCCATTGCTTAGTTACAAATTTTCTTAGAACCTTATCTCATTATGTTCAATCTGTGATGTGTGCTTTCTTCATGGCTGAAACTGATGAGTATCTTTACTACTTTGATATTCTTTCAGAATATTGAGCAAGGGATGAAATACAAAGTGATCTTCTACGTTCGCTCAACAGGGTCAATTAATATATCAGTTTCACTCGTCGGATCAAATGGTGTGGGAAACTTGGCTTCAACAGCGATAATGTAAGCTTTGTTTCAATGTGTTATGAAGACACTTTTAAGTACAGTAGTTTTAATCCCCAAAATTCTCTTTTGGTATCAGAGTTTAATACTAATAATTTATCCTGCAGAGCTCCTGCATCTGAAGTTTCAAACTGGACAAAGGTGGAGACGCTGTTGGAGGCCACGGCAACAAACCATAACTCGCGCCTTCAATTAACAACAACGACAAGAGGTGTGATATGGTTGGACCAGGTGTCTGCTATGCCCCTGGACACATATAAGGTTGTGTTACATCCTAAATTCGTGTATTAATTTTGTATTATTATTGCCTTTTTTTTTTTAATAAAAAATTTAATGTTTTCATGATTCTGAGACTAAGTTTGTGCATTCACAAATCACATGTAATCATGGTGAGAAAGGGGAGGGAGAGGAAACTGATTGTTCTCTGAACAATTGCTTGTTAAAGGACTTAAGGTTTTCATGACTATTTTTTTTCACTTTTTTGATACTTCATTACTAAAGATACTCTATGTTGGTCTTAATACATTGCTGTGATTGCAAGCCCTTTCATATATGCATGATGTCAACATTATCAAATTAACATTGGTTTAAAATGCTGTTCATAGAGACTTGAATCTTATCAGTTCGAGTAACTTATTCCTTAAGGAATAGCCCTTCTTTAGAAAATAAAAATGTTCAATAATAAAAATAATTAGTTTCTAGTAATGGAACTACAATTTTGTTACCCATGTAGAGTCAATTGTTGCCTTTTGACAAAAGCTCTCTTTAACATCTTCAACTTTGACTGGTCACAGGGGCATGGTTTCCGAAGCGATCTTTTTGACATGTTGGCAAACTTGAAACCCAGATTTATCAGATTTCCAGGTATGCATATAATGGTTTAGATTAAGAGATTTCAAACTTAGATTTGGTTACAACATTTTCCCCCTTTCTTTGTACATCTCATGCTTTTCCTATGTTGTATGCTATATGCCCCAGTCTTGCATCTCCAAAATTTGTACAATTGAATGAGTGTGTGTTATTATAAAGGAGCTGTGTATTATTATAACTCATAAATACTTGGTGGGAAGCATAAAAAACTAATAGACAGAGTTAATCCATTATGAGATTTTCTGGTTCTTTTCCTCCGCCAAAGTGTAAAATAATTTAATTATCAGCTTCAACCGGTCCATTTAATTTCACTTTCAACTATGCTGAGCAAATACATATTGGTCTGTTATGGGCTCTTAATATTTGAACTTAGTTTCCCAGTTCTCTGCTGGGCTTTCTTTTGGTTTTACTTCTTTCGCTTCATAATGGATTGACTCTTGTTCATCTTATATTTATTAAGCATTTAAAGAATGAGCACGTTGTTTTTGTTTTTTTGTTTTTGATAAACGGGTTGGTTGTCCTAAAGTTTATGAATCTTGTTGGACCAAGATGATCTATCTATTGTATTGTCTAGGATTTTCATGATACATTGTTGTTTAAGCAACCATCATTTTGAATGTTAATTTTTGTTATGTTGTATTAGGTGGTTGTTATGTTGAAGGGGACTGGTTGAGAAACGCTTTTCGGTGGAAGGAAACCATTGGACCATGGGAGGAGAGACCGGGTCACCTTGTTGATGTTTGGATGTATTGGACTGATGATGGACTTGGCTACTTCGAGTTTCTCCAAGTAAGTTCCTATCTTCAGTTATTGTTGTGAGGAATAGGAATGATGATGTTCATATTTTGTTGGAATATTTTCGGTTTGTAGTGTGCAAAGGAGCTGATATGTATTATTTTGATCAGTTAGCAGAGGACTTGGGAGCATGGCCAGTATGGGTATTCAACAACGGTATTTTTGTTTATCTTTGGTAAATAAGTTTAATTTCTACATAGGTGAAGTGGTTAATTTGTAATTGAATATTTTATTTTAGGTATAAGCCGTATTCATGATCAAGTTGACCCCACAGCTCTCTTACCTTTCGTACAAGTATATCACTCCACTCTTTTTTTTTTCCTCCCTTTTCCTCTTATTTGTTAATTTTTTCCCTTTTTGTCAAAAGAAACTTGCCCTGAGTTTAAAGAAAGATCATGAACACTTTGAATGCAGGACTCCCTTGATGGAATTGAATTTGCGAGAGGTGATCCGACCTCAAAATGGGGTTCTGTTAGAGCTGCTATGGGACACTCGGAGCCATTCGATTTAAGATATGTTGCAGTTGGAAATGAGGAGTGTGAAAAAAAGAACTATAAAAGTATGCATCTATTTCTTATAGGTTTTTTTAGGAATATGATGAGTGATATGCGTACAATAAAAAGGCATCGAAAGTAAAACACTATTTATTATTTATTGAAATTCTTTACGCTTTATATACATTTGTGCTTCTAACTACACTAGAGCACTTAGGTACTCATTTCCCTAACACGTTCACGTCACTCACAGCACATACTTCACTCTTTTTATAAAACGCCTGATTATACACCTCACTAACTCTCTACCACACTAAGCAATCACTTGTTTTGCACTCACCAACTGTCTGCACACAATACACAAATGCCTCACTTAGTATTTATAGTTTCCAAAGTCAGTTACAGTCACCGACCAAAAATAGCTAGGGCTTTTTAGCCTTTCACAAATTCTAGACTTTCTAATGCTGACCATCAAAATGTTCTTTATTAACATACGACAACACTTTGGATTGTTTATGTATTGCAACACCTTGAATTTTTTATGCCAATATGATTGCCAGAAATTATTGTTTGATTTGTTCATTACTTGATGACATATGCTAATTTCTAATGAAGAGTTATGGATTCTATCTTTTTCCCAAATTGAATCAGATTAATTTGACGCCTTTTTCTTTTTCTTTGAATCTTTGATTGAGCAGGAAACTACATGAAATTCTACAATGCAATCAAAAGTGGCTATCCTGACATTGAAATCATTTCAAACTGTGATGCATCTGTTCAAACACTGGATCACCCAGCTGATCTCTATGATTATCATGTAATATATTATCTCACACTCTTTGTTTCAGAATCTCAATTGTTTTTCTTACTTTTCTTTTTTTCTAGCTTCAGTTATAAAAGTTCATATTTATATATATATTATATTGGTCCACTTCAATTATAATTTCTTATACTCTTTTCTTGATTAGATTTATACAACGGAAGATAACATGTTTCATAGAGCAACTGTATTTGACCATGCATCACGTGGGGGACCAAAGGTTTTATTATCCCTATTAACACCCTTCTATTTCAATAGTTATTCATATATGCATTTCATGAATGATTTCTAAATTTGTTTGAATAACCTACAGGCTTTTGTCAGCGAGTATGCTGTGAGTGGACCTGGAACAAATGCTGGGACAGGAAACCTTTATGCAGCCATAGCTGAAGCTGGGTTCCTTATTGGACTAGAAAAGAACAGGTTTATTGTGGCTTCTTATGAATTTTTGTGAAGCATTTTATCTATTTTTCTGAAAAAGTACTTACAATATTCTTTCTTTTCTTTTCTGGTGCAGTGATGTTGTCCAAATGGTTTGCTATGCTCCACTTTTTGTAAATGAAAATGATAGATGGTAATTTCTGATGATTTTATTGGGAAATTTGTTCCGAGATGACAGGCATACTAAGATTAAGTTTCTGTCATTAGGTGGAACCCAGATGCAATTGTATTCAACTCCTATCAGCTCTATGGAACTCCTAGCTATTGGGTTCAGCTATTTTTCTTAGAGTCAAGTGGAGCAACACTTCTAAACACATCACTTCAAACAACTGCATCTAATTTGCTTACTGCGTCAGCAATAACCTGGCAAAGTTCCTTGGATAAGAAAAGTTATGTACGGATAAAGGTAACAGAGTCAACTTCTGCACGAGTTATTACATGTTTTTGAGTCATCTTTTATACTTTTCTAAATTGGGAATCTAGCTAGTTCAATTTTCTAAGTTATAGTTAATGGCATAAATCCTAAAGTTGGACTTGTATAAACATTTTTCTTTTAATTTTTAAACATGTTGTTCTCACTTTACATTGCATAATTTTTCTGGATGTTGATAAAGTAGGTTTTATGATGGACCTCATATATTTAAAATCATCATAAATCACCTCCTATTTATTAATCATTGGATCAAACCATCCAATAAAAATGATATTCATCTAATGGTTAATAATAGGATGTCCATTGTGGACTTAAGCATATAAGGTCCATCTTATAATTTGTCCGTTGATATTGATATCAAATGTCATATGGTTTAAGAAAGTCACAGAGATCAAGGAATAACACTAAATCATTAAGCTTTTTTGGAATCACATAATAAAATCATGCATAATGTAATTTTAGATGGAAATTAATTCAAAGAATCTAAATTTAAAGCTGAAGATTTAGTGGCTTCTCATCGCCCTTAACAACAAATCAATGTCACGACAGATCACTTCATTTTGTTTAATTTGTTCTTCCAAAAGTTCTGATGTTTAAAATCGGTGCTCTTGTTGGTTGAGCTTCCCTGCAAGTGTAACACGCAGCATTCTTCTCAATTGCCTTACAATCCCTGAAGTATTGGCTGCAAAGAATGGAATTCTATTTGAAATTTGTTTTTCACCTTTTTTTCCATGAAAATGACACACATTTTAGTGAGCAAGTCAGTAAATAGACTTGTTATGTTGTAAATGTATTCATTAGCTGTATCCTCACTCTTGGAGCAATTGCTTCTGCAGGTTGTGAATTTTGGGGTCAACACGGTGAACATAAAGATTTCTTTTGAAGGATTTGACCCAAATTCAGTGCAGTTGTTCGGGTCTACAAAGACCGTCCTAACATCTGCAAATAAAATGGATGAGAATTCCTTCTCACAGCCAAAGAAGGTAATCTCCAGCTTTCCAAACTTCTCTCTGATTGAGCATAGTTATTTTCCTCATAGTTATTTTCAATATGGATGCAGGTGGTGCCAGTGCAGAGTTCACTTCAAACTGTTGGAAATGAAGTGAATGTCACTGTCCCCCCATTTTCACTCTCATCATTTGATTTTGTGAAAGGGAGTGATTCTCATATTTAAAGTAACAAGAAATTAGACCAAAATATAAAAAGAAATGAAAGGAAGGAGGGAGGAGTGGGATATATGCAATAGTTTATAAGTCTAAGTACTGCAAGGTTGGAATCTTTTGCTAGTCTAATTTGTCATGTAACTGAACAATGCTACAGCGTAAATAACAGACTAAGGAAAAAGTTATTTGCAATTTTACAAGAAGGGCGAGCAAAGGTGAATGTGGGTTCAATACAGGAAAGCCACTTCTGTGTAGGGATATGACTCGACTCATGTTTATACAATTGAACTAGAATAATCTCGTAAGCAATTTTAATGAATTAAGCACGAGGTGTGGAGTACTTCATGGTTTTCATACAAAAAGATTAAGGACTTAATGTGCTTCAATCAGCTGGCGCCTTCTTTTGGAATAGCTAACAGTTTGGTTTGAACACCGAAATATTCCACTGAATAAAACAAGAATGGAGCAAGAGTAATGAAATACCAGAGTTAAAGAAAACGATAGAAAAGTAGAAATCAGACAAAAAGTAGTGTGCTGTCTCTTGGTCTAATTAGCTTAAAGTATATTGCGATTCTCATCCATGATTTCCGTATCACTCATCCAATTTAACTAACTATAACGCTTTTTTTTTTTAATTTCAACAAAAGTGTACTTCTGATTGTATTTAAAGTTAAGTATTTTAATAAATATAATTTGTGATCATAGCGGTTTTGATTATGCACACATATTTGACAATATTGACATGATAAAAGTGATGATTCCTCCTTAATTGATAATATGAACTATATTTGATTTTTTTGTCATGACTTCCTCGAAATGTAATACGATAATCTCTTAATGTTAACTTCAATAGAGGCAGAAATAACTTTTGCAATGTCGATACAAAAGTACTTCTTCAATTCTTTGAATAGATTCCATCGCAAATGATTCAAAGTAGTCTTTTTATTTTGAGAAGGAAACAATTCCAAGTGAGGATGTGCTGCCTAATGACAATAAACGAAAGTCAAAACAAATCATCGACCTATATGGAGTTATCCTGGTCAAAACCTTTACAAAATTGCTACGCGGCCAGAAATTATGCCGAGCTCGAGTGACGTGTTTGCTTGTGAGGTATTAGAAATGCAGTTACAATAAAAAATATTTCTTTCAAAATATTTTTATTGAAATACTCATAAATCTATAATACTAATATTCCAGAGTCGTTTGAGGGAAAAATTTACACGTGTCGCAATGAGATTGTTTTAGGGCCCACGTCTTTTAACAAGTTATTAATTAAGTTTTTTGAAAAAAATAAAAGTGCAATTATTACATATTATTAGCATATCATTAACAATACAAAGCAATTCTATATATGGTAGATTTTTACATATTTCATTATTCAATTATTAGCTATCTGATTTTATAATGAAATTCTATATATGGTAGATTTTTTTATATTTAATTTAATTCAAATATAGATAACAACTTAAATGAGATAATATGAATTGATTACATGAAATAAGACAGACATAAATAATTTGAAATAAATCAATTTCATTCATGACCGTGCATTAATTATAACAAATAAATTAAAAATTCAATTTTGAATTACTAAAGGGATGAAAATGCTCATTATATAATAAAGGCATTCACTACAATATTTCATTATTCAGTTATTGGTTATCTGATTCTACAATGCGATTGTGCATATGGTAGATTTTTTATATTTAATTTAATTCAAATATAGATGACAAAGTAAATGGGAGAATATGAATTGATTACATGAAATAAAATAGACTTAAATAATAGGAAATAAATCAATATCATTAATGATTGTGCATTAGTTATAACAAATAAATTAGAAATTCAATTTTGAATTACTAAATGGATGAAAATGCTCATTATATAATAGAGACTTTTAAGTGGCTGCTGATTTTTCTCAAAACTGATTTTCTTTTAATTCATTATACCTATATTTATTTTTTAACATGCATATCCCCTAACCCTTCTCATTGCCTTCATTTCAGAGACTGTTACTTTTTGGGCGGATTCAATGGTGATGGTAGAGAAATTGGTTGAGGTTGAGGCGAGTGATGCGAAGTTACATGTATGATTTTTTTTTCGATAAAAGTATGCTGGAGAAAACTATTAGTAGATGCGAGCTAGCAGAAATAGATACAGTAGTTCACGGCTCTCAAGCGCTAAGAGAGGCCACATAATAGTCTACAACACATACACAGAAATCCAAAAACGACAGAAACAAAACAACAGGCATATATGGGTTGGGGTGGCAACCTATGATATCTAACAAAAGTCAAAGTGAGAGTGATTACTGATCTCTAGATTGATATTATTCAATTAATGTATAATGTGTTCTTATTTACTGTTATTGTCAACCTTTATTGCTTAGACAAATGATGCTAAGGACGCAAGTATGTATCTTTAATTGCTAATATACTTCAATAATTTTTTGGGGTGAATTTTTAGTCTGTTTTTGTTTGTAGTTACGCTTTATTATCTTTGTTAGCAGTGTTCTCTATTAGAGATCAATGATTAGCGCAGGAGTTTTGGAAAGGTTTGGAAAATGCTATCTCCTTTTCAATTTTACTTCATGGGCATGCAAAATTTTGTGTGAAATGTGTAGGATTTTTTAACTAGCAATTTGCATTATTTATTCAATTGTATATTGAATCTAATATATTTGAAAGAGTCATACTAATAATTCTTCAAAGTATCCAGTGAGCTTTTTTGATAAGCTGCAGCTTTTGATTTAGTTTATGATTTTACTCCAATAGGATGAAAGTTAGTTGCCTATATGGTTGTTTTGTATGTGATCTTGAAGTTGAAAGACATAAAGTTCCAAGATATCCAGCTTACACACTATAGCTAGGATAGCTCCATACAAGAGTATGACGAACTCTTCACACTATGATTTTCTAATGACTACTACTAGCTACTAATTAATGTGCTAAATTAATTTTATAATATTTGGAAGTGGATCTCTCTTTTTTTTTTTCTTTTTTCTTTTTGATTTGGTGCATTTGCTATATTTAAACTCAGCTTTTAAAATTGATATATTGCTATTTGTTAAATTTATAACTATTTAATATGAAAATTTTATTTTTATTAAGTTTAGGAGAATTATTGTGGGTGAAGAACCATTTTGTTTTTATGATTGTTGTCCGCTAATTAAGCTTTCTATCATTAATTTTCCCATTAATTTAGGTTAGGATTGATAATTTTTTGCCAAAGCAAACATGCCCATTACTCAAAAAATATAGAGTCAATATCATCAAGAGTACATATTTGACCTATATATTTAGTGATTTAATTACCTTAAAAGTGCGTTTGGAATAGAATAAACTGGAACATTAATTTAATTTGATTAGATTCAATTCAATTGAATTAAGTTATAAATCAATATTTTCTTATTTTTCCTTTAGAATATTTGAAAGTTAAAAAGTAAAATAGCATTTTTAAATATCAAAATTAATCCTAACAAAAATTAAGGGATTTTAAGATTAGAAGAATGAAATTCCATAATCTTTGATTACTTAATTTATTTCTTATTCTTTTCGATTCTTTTTGGTAAATTTATTATTCCAATTCTAAATATATGATTTGATTTGCAAATCAAATCAAATCATTTTTACTTTTGTTTCTATTCTAACACACTTTATGATATAATCATTATCTTAAATTGATGCATATTCTTTTACAATCTATGATTATGTTAATAAATTACTATTGTCATAATTTATATTTTCTATAATCACTTAATCCATACCTATCTTTCTTTGGCTCATCATTAATCCGAACCGTACCCAAATAATAACTCATTTTTATTTTTGCAACGAATGAAACAATCCTTTATTTCTCATATACAATATATAATATTAATTAATATATATACTATTTAGGAACTTTGATCAATAAATGTAATAATGTCATGTATCATTTTCTCATAATTCTATTTTTATATTATTTTTAATTACTAAAAATAGATGCTATATTTCACGGCTTAAAATCATCATTATATCAATGCATATTGTTTTCATATTTGTAATAATAACTACTAATTTTTATAATTTATATAATGAAGTATTATATATAATCTATATCAAAAAAAATTTCCATCTCTTTAATTCTCCATTATTGAAACGCCTTCCTTGACTAATTTTAGTTTTCTTTTCCCTCTTGAACTGTTGATTCCCTTTAAAAAATTATCTTAAAATCTTTTTTTCTTCCTTTTTTTGGCTCTCATCGGTGATTTAGATAAGTGGCCGCTAATTATGTAGGTGTGAAACCCTATCATTATATCAAGTTTTTATCAAGTTAATGACAATGATTATCAACTTTTAAGTATTTTTTTCCTTTTAAAATTTTCTTTTTTCACAATTTCAAATCTCAATTTATTGTGTTATTTGTGTTGAAAATTATGCGGCTAAGTTATATTTTTTAAGCATTTGCAGCATGCATTAATATTTAATATGGGTTGAAATCTTAAAAGACACAAACAATCTCCATCCTCAACAACAACAACCACCATATTTGCAAAGGTATCGAAAACCTACAATTTCAGTCCTTATTTTCCAATGCATTTCTCATAATCTTCGTATTAAATATCATTTATTTCAATTCTAATTGTTTATTATAAGCATTATTGCATCCAATTTTAGGGATAGTAAAGCATCTAGATTAAAATCAAACAAGTGAAAAGACATAATTGACATATGAAAATGAAACTATTGTTTCAATATACACAAGATAGGTGTAATTAGTAAATTATAAATTTTTTGACAAATGATGTATTGATCACTTTTAGTTTTACTAAGTCATATTATTTTTTATGTACATGAATTTGGGTAAATCTATAAGATTTTTACAGCTTAATTTTTTCTCTTTTTAAATTTAAAATTTCATACAACGCAGCTACACATTTAATTATCACCATAAACTGAATAATCTGATTGTATAAATACTTTTTTATTTCTATTTTATTTTTCAAATTTATTAGTAAAGTTTTACAAAATGTTTTTAATTAACAACCAATTGATCATTGTTTCATTGTATGAGAAAGTTTATTTTAGCTTTAGTCGATGAGAAGCAAAATTTATATAAGGCTACAAAAAAGTGTATATACAAGAGATATTTAAGATTACATAAAAAATCATTAAGAGGTACTTAATAACAATATTTAAAACTTAGGTTGTACCTACTTTTAGGAATAGTGCCAAGATTTAAGTTCAAGGGTGTGTAATTGTTGAAATTGCCCATAGTTATAATAGTATTTGAAAATGGAAATATCTTATTGAGATCCAAAAAAAAATTTAAATAACACTTTATCCAAATCTATTTTCACTCAAGGTCAATTATATGTGGCTATATCAAGAGTAAAATAAACAAGTAGTTTGAAAATATTAATTTTAGAAAATAATGGGAACCTTGCAACCTAACAAAAAAAATTGTTTATCAATTAGAGGTATTTCAATTTCAAATATGAATCTACATTTTATATATTTAATTTAATTTAATAAATGAAACATTCGTTTGTTACCAATTTTTACATACTTTAGTGCTAATATATATTTTTATTATATAATGCAGGATGGTAAATGAAGATCAAAATTCAAAACAAAGTTCTTATGTAATTTTTTTCTTTTTGGTAATGAAGTTCTCATGTGATTAATCCTTTGTAATATTTATTTCTAATTATAGGCACTATTGTGAATTATTTATTGTTGTCAGTTAATATAATAAAATTGCTATCACATATTTTTATTATTTAATAAATTTTGAAACATTTTTTTTCTTATAAACCCTTGCATTACACGGGTTAAATTACTAGATATACAACTTATTAAAAAGATATGGGATGAAGCATACATGGTAAATAGATTTGATTTTGAGGCTTTGGATCATACAATGAAAGATATTTTAAGGTAAATAAATAATAAGTCTAAAGATGAACCATTTGGTGGAAAAACTGTTGTCCTTGGAGGAGACTTCCACCAGATACTTCCAGTTATTCCACAAGCTTCAAAAGAAAAAATTGTAAATGCCACCATAAACTCATCAAATTTGTGGCCGCATTACAAGGTTCTTAAATTGACAAAAAATATGAGGTTACAAGCAACAAGTTCTTCCTCTATATATCTAGAATTGAGATTGTTTGCTGATTGGATAGTTCAAATTGGAGATGGAAAGCTAGGAATTGACCATAACAGAATTGCAGAAGTTGAAATTCCAGCATAATTCTTAATTTTAGAATCACCATCACCTCTAAGGAGTAATGTAGATTTCACTTATCCAAATTTATTTTAAAATTTGAAAAACTATGCCTTTTTTTTAAGATAGAGCACTGCTAGCGCCTACTCTTGAAATAGTTGATGCTTTCTCAAATTCCTGGTGAGCAAAAGGAGTATCTGAGCTCTAATTCATATTGCATAGCTGGTGAAGATATTAGCATTGAAGGTGACTGGATAATTGCCAAGTTTCTAAATGCAATAAAGTGTTCTAGCATTCCAAATCATAAATTAGTTTTGAAAAGGGAGCCCCAATTATGCTGCTAAGGAACATTGATCAATCTTCCGGATTATGTAATGGAACAAGGTTGATTGTTGAAGAATTGAGAAACAACGTCATTGGAACAATTGTTGAAGAATTGAGAAACAACGTTGTCGCAACCGGGATCGCGACGGGACGGCGAAAAATAATTATTTGAAAATTGGAGTCGCCACCAGATTTATTTAAATTGGAAAACCTTGGAAAAACCAACCCTATTTAAGAAAACAATCTTCGAAAACCAGATATGAGTTCGGGAGTCGGTTATGCAAAGGGAAGGATAGGAACTTAATCCTACAGCACCCCTAGTACACCCGTATTTAAACGGTACCTTAGTGAATTGTGCAAATTAAATAATACCCCTTTTAAAAAATTTCAAAATAGGAAGATAAAAATTATAATTTAAACACATAAATTAAGGAAAATTAATTTAGCAAAATATTTACAACTTAAACACATTTATTAAGAAAAATTAATTTTGACAAATATATTCACAATTTTAACACATAAAAAAAAAATGATTTACATAAAATATTTATAATTTGACAAATAAATTAAGAAAATTAATTTTGGCAAGTATATTTAAAATTTAAACAAATACATTAAGAAAATTTAGTTTTGGAAAATATATTTACAATCTTAACAACTAATAAATAATTTACACAAAATATTTACAATTTGACAAATAAATTAAAAATTAATTTTGGCAAGTACATTTAAAATTTAAACAAATACATTAAGAAAATTTAATTTTGGAAAATATATTTACAATCTTAACAACTAATAAATAATTTACACAAAATATTTACAATTTGACAAATAAATTAAAAATTAATTTTGGCAAGTACATTTAAAATTTAAACAAATACATTAAGAAAATTTAATTTTGGAAAATATATTTACAATCTTAACAACTAATAAATAATTTACACAAAATATTTACAATTTGACAAATAAATTAAAAATTAATTTTGGCAAGTACATTTAAAATTTAAACAAATACATTAAGAAAATTTAGTTTTGGAAAATATATTTACAATCTTAACAACTAATAAATAATTTACACAAAATATTTACAGTTTGACAAATAAATTAAGAAAAATTAATTTTGGCTTGACAGGAAATAATAACCTGCTCCTACGTATCCTCTGGTGCAATGAGGAACTCAAAGTCACGTAGTTCTATAAAAATACATGAGTGTTCGATAAACTTTAATTAATTAAAACTGTTTTTAGTTAAAGAACTCATTCTTTGAAAATAAAATACGTCCATGTACAAGATTTAAGTTAGCACTTGGCTGCTCAATAAACCTTTATGATTTAATAATAGTGGAGATAACATTTGTTATTCAATCACTATTATTGATCGTTACATAGGAAATTATTTTTTATTCTATTTTTTTAATGTATTTATTTATAGGGAAGAAGCATGAAATGGGATTATTTTATTTTTTTTTTTTAAAAAAAAAAATTAAACATGAATTAACAAGACTAATTCCTAAATAATTAACTAACATATAATCACTCAAGGCAAAGCACAAAACTAAACAAAATAATTCAACTAGTGAATACAAGGTTCTAGTCATTGAAATACTTTTCTTAACATTTTCACTTCTTTTTTTTTATTTTTTTTTGTATTTTTTTTTAAGAAAAAAAAACCTTTTAACACAAAATTTACTGGACATCAAATAACAAAATTACTTCTTAAATTAATTTACTCAAATCCCTCAAATGACAAAATACTCAAGAAAATTATCAACCCGTTTTTATTTTCAGAGAATCAAACCCTCAAAATAAATATATATTTTTTTTATCAAGCCTAAAGTTCAAATCAAGCTAAAGCCTAAAGATGTTTTCTCGGAATGAAGGCATCAGGTTGAAGTCCCAAAGACTTCCCCTTTTTTTTTTAATAAAAAAAAAACTGAAATGATTTTCAAATAGAAATAAAACAAGAAAATAACACTAATTACAGCCCAAACCCAAACTCCCTTACCAACCTATTTTCTTTTTTTTTTTTGAAAAAAAGAGAACTCAAATTGCAAATCCTAGCCCGTGAACGGTTTTAGACAAAAAAAAACAACCCACAGTTTTGACAAAAGAAAGGAATAAAACAAACCAAAATAAAGCTTGACCACAAACAAAAAAAGGATCTTAACTCCCTATATTGACAAATCACGAAAAGAATGAGGAACAAAGGTAAGCAACACACAGGGGTAGGCGGACAGCTAGGGGGAAGATACAGACCTTGCTGCGTGCGGCAAAGCAGGCCGAAGCAGAGGGAAATTCCAGCGATGCAGCTGCTGACTTTCTTCTTTGTGGAAGGTCCCTCACAGAGGGATGGGTCACAATATGATGCTGGCTGGGGCGTGTGCGGCCTTTCCAGATCTGGTCTGAACTTGCGATGACGTCAGGCGGGGAATGCTTCACGATCTGATCCTGTAGAGGGGCTTATGGAAATGGGTAGGTGCGGCTCTGTGAGTTGCTGTCCAGCAAGCTTCGTGGACTACCCAGCACTAAGGGAGTTGATCTATTGTTCTTGCTGCTGGGTGTCGTTGTTATCTTCTCCTTTGTTTTCTTTTATTATTTTGATGATGGTAATGGCATATGGTTCTGGTTGACCTCTTTTTTTTTTTATGGGTAATAGGTTTTATTGAGTTAAAATGATGTTGTGATGGATGATTAACTAGAGGTTTAGTTGTATGAGAAGGTGGGATGGAGATTGAGATGATGAGTATGATTATTTGAAGATGATGATGATGATGTTGTTGAACGGAATGTGGTAATTTTGGTTTCTCAAGTGGGAGGCTATCATTAGCAACAATGGAGGTAAAAGAAAAGGGTCATTAATCAAGTCTCAGTATTTTTCTTTATGAACCTCTTGTTGGAACAAGTTAGCTCTATCTCTGTGTGTTCTTGCTAAAACTCTCTCTGTGTCTCTTCTCTCAAAAAAATTTAGTTGGTGAAGAAATTCAAATTGTAGTATAATTGCAGCCACTTCTCTCAGAGTCCCCCAGATCAGGTCACTCCTTTTAGATGAAATAGCAATGGGCAATGAGTATTGGTGATGATAATTTCTAGTCAGGAAGTTCAAGCTTTTTGGATCCCCCCTCTTTCTCTTTTAATTTCCTTATTTATACACACTGTGGAATTACCTGCTTTTGTCCGACAATCCCTTCTTTGATATGCTATCTGTTGAGGCATTAATTGCCTTGATTCCTTTTACTGTTGGAGCTTTGAATAAGATGTTTTTCATTAAATGCACTGATCCGTAATCAAGAAATTATTGACCCCTCCCTGTTGGAATGTTGAATTTGTCCACTCTAACGTGCTTGAGGAATTAAATGCACTGGACCCATGTGTCTTTTTGCTTTCTTTTTCCTTTTATCTACCCTTTTTGTTTGACCACAATATGTCACGGAGGGGCTTTGAATTGAGTTTTTTTTTTTTTCTTTAATGGGCTAACACTAAGACCAGCTGTTAAGCTAGAATGGGCTGGTTTGTTATTTTTTTATTTTTATTTTTTTCATACAAAGTGAGCTTAAAATAAAAATACCATAAAGAAAAAATAAGATCAAATATGTTGGAAATTTTATTTTGGGCCGAATAAAATTGAGTGTTCACAAACGTCATTGGAACAATTGAATATAATACCTTCTGATCCAGGCACGCCTCTCAAGTTTCAAAAAAGACAATTCCAGTTACTTTTTGCTTGGCATGACCATTAATAAAAGCCAAGGTCAATCTTTGTCATTTGTTGGGTTGTTTTTACCTATAATTATATTCACCCATGGGCAACTTTACGTGGCTATCTCTAGGGTAAAATCGATGAGTGGTTTGAAAATATTGATATTGGATGATAATAGAAAACCTTGCAACATAACTAAAAATATTGTTTATCCAGAGTTGTTTCAAAAAATTTGAATTTTAGGTTTTATTTACCTTATTGAGCAAAACATTCAATGTATTTGTGATCAAGTCTTAATTTTTTTTATTATATTATGCAGATTGGTATATGAAGATCAAAACATGAAACAAAATTTCTATGTAATTAATCCTTTGTAATCCTTTTTTTTCCTGCAATGATCATGTGGAGTATTTACTTTTAATCCTAATATTATTGTTAATTATCTACTTTTATTGTTTATTAATTTACAAAAAATAAACCATATCCAATAATTTGTTATGTACTTAATTCTTAGTTTTAAACTTTTTTTTCTTATCGCCCTGTGCATCGCACGGGTTAAAACACTAGTATATTAATAAATCTATGCAACACAAGTGGCACACAGTAACTAATATTTAATTAAAGGATTTAATTTTTTGGCATAGATAGTTTAGAAGTTTTTTTTCATAATTATTCAATCATGTATTATCACTTTAAACATGATAGTTGACGTTTTTATCTACTACTTAAAAAGTAATGTAAATAAAAGAATTTAACTAGATGATTATGTAAAGTGTTTGATAATGTCAATATATCAAAATTAAACTCTTAATTAAAATAATATGAAATGTCATCTTTTAGTTTCGTGTATTCTTTGGACAAGGACCAGGTGGCCATTCTTTCATTAACTTAGTTCTATAATTTCTCTGCTTTTAATTACTATTGTTGATGGTAAATATTTTTCGATCAATACAATTTGTTGATTATTGATAAATAGTTAGCATCGGTTACAATTTAGGGTAAATAACACTATATACCCTTGAGGTTTAGAGTTATTGCTCTCCACTCCATCCTTCTATAAATATAACACTCCATCCCCAATCTATTATTAAACTCATTTGTTTTTTCTTTAATTCATTTAACTCATCTTTTTCTTAATAGATATAATAAAAATTATAAAATAAATCCAAAAAATTTATTATTCGATGAAATGCTAACTAACTTTAAATTTTAAAAACATAATAATTTCAGAATTTGAAAAATAAAATCATCTTTTTAACCTTTTTTCAAGTATATGACTACTTTAACAATAATATTGAATAAGATTTATAATTTAATGAATATTATTTCATACAATAAGTTAATATTTAATAATTTTATATACTTTGAAAGAAAAAGTTAATAACTTTATATCAATGGTATTTAGTGATTGCCTTGGAGTTCAAAATATAAAATCATGTTTTTAACCCTTTCTTTCAAAATATATAAAATTACTTTAATAATATTGAGTATGATGTATAATTAAATTAATATTATTTTATAATGTAAGTTAATATTTTAATGTTAAATAGAATGTTCTTTTAGCAAATTTTATTTGCAATATTAAGGATTTCAATATCCACAACCTAAAATTGCATTAGCAATTTCTCAGACCGAAATAAAAAATGAAAAATTTATAGAATTAATAGTTTCTTAAAAAAATCATACAAATGAATTTTAACTGTACCAAAATTATGAAATAATTCTGATAGTCGTTGTTAAAAGAGTCAATTTGCTATTTTACTAAAATCTGTATACTAATCAAAACATTGATAATCATAACTATTAAATAGATGAAAGATAAAATTTTGATATTAAATAGTAACTTGTTGTATGAAGTGTAATATTCATTTAATTATAATCTTACTCAATATATATTATTATTAAAGTAGTATTATATGCTTTGAAAGAAAAAGTTAAAAATATGATTTTATTTTTCAAATTTTGAAATTATTATGTTTTTAAAATTTAAAGTTGTATTATTTCATCAAATAATAAACTTTTAGATTTATTTTATACTTTTATTATATATATTTAATGAAAATATGAGTTTAATGAATGTAAAAAAATAAGATTAACAATACAAATGGGGTGGAATGTCATATTTATAGAAGAATTGGATGAAGTGCAATAATTCAAAACTTCAAGAGTGTTTAGTGTTATTTACCCTATAATTTATGTTGTTTACCTCTTACTAACAACAGGGTAGAAAAGCCCATAATTTATGTTGTTTATTGATTTTAATTGTTATTGATTATGTTAATTTATCTAATAATGAGTAAAAAAAATCCAAACTATCTTAGTGAATAGTTTCTTAAATATTTTTGCACTTTTTTTTACACATAAAATATCATAAATAAAATATTGAAACCCCAACTTAGTCCCTCAGATTCATAGTGAGGAACAAGTTACCCTCTTAGATTTGAAAAATCTCATTCTAGTCCCTCAAATTTCACAAATGGGGACAATTTAGTTCCTCTATAAAATTGTCGTCCAAACTGTGTCATATTAACTTACTTACATATACTATTAACTTGTTTACATGTACTGTTAATTTTCATAGTAGTCTAAACTTGGTTCACTCCTCTAAACGAAGTCATTTAGACCTTCTTCTTCATCTTCTCTCTCCCATAGCTCTCTTCTCCTGAGAAATATTTTGACTTTAAGTTGTCATTCGTTCTGCGCAGAACAGAAAAGTGAGACAAAATAGGATTCACTGCGAAAATTAACAGTTTACATAAGCAAGTTAACAGAACACATGAACATTTCTGTTAACAATTCAGATAATAATTTGATGCAAGGACTAACTTATCCCCATTTGTAAAATTTGAAAGACTTGTAATACCCTGATTTTTGGGTTATTTTAGTTGTATTAGTCATGGTTAATTAAGATTAATTGAGTATAATTAAGAGTTAATTCTCTTAATTAATTAATTAATCTATAATCAATATTTCCTATTTTATTTTAGCCTCTTAATAATTTAAATACATGGTTACGTTAATTGTTATGTTTAATTATCTAAAGCTTCAAATTTCTTCCAAAAGTTTAAAACATCAAGACACCCTATATCATGTAAATTATTTGAATTCATGGTACTAATAAATGCTATTTATTTGTTATCTTACATTTATTTTGAGCATTTTATGAGATTGGGAGCAAATTACACGGGTACCACCTAACGTCCATCTAATTTCCACACTACCTTTAATGAAACAATACAAAAACGCAACCTTAATCCCTTGAAACCCACAACCATGGTCTCCCCCCTTCCATATCCACACACATTCATTTTGTTTTCAAACACAAAGTACTCTTATTCTTCACCTCATTCCTACACTTGAGCTTCAGTCACAATCTTTGCTTCATGTTCTCTTTAAATACTAAGCCTCCATCCAATTAGAGTTCAAACTCCTTCTCCTCTTGGGCATCAAAACTGTGGCTATTAGAAAACATAAAGGGGGAGGTTTTGCTTCACCTAAACTCACCAAAGCCCTAAGAGGCTCCTACCTTTGTGGATCTTCATTTCGGTAGGTTTTTATCACATTCTTATTTGGTTGATCTTCTTATTATGTGTTCTAAATTAGGATTTATGTAATTTTTTGTTTTCACTTGAATAAATCCAAAAATTAGTCTTTAATAGAGATTATGTGCCCTGTTGAATAATTGTTGTTGAAGGAAATCAACTTTTAAAGTCTCTATGTTGATGTGCATTTATGGACTTAATGAAAGAACACTTTTTATATCACGATTTTGTTATTTTTTGTGGGATTTTGATGAAATTTAAGTGCTTGACCCATATATATGTATACCTTTGTTTCTTATGCATAAAAGCTTGGAAATATGTCCTATGGGGGTGTGTTGCTGGGTGTGAGATACACGAGAATTCATTAAGTGCATGCCATGTGTTTGAAAAATTTCTAAAGGAAGCTAAGTGTTGGTAAGGGGTTGTTTGTAAAATACCTTATATTTTTGTATGTTATTGAGCTTTAAAATTAGCTTGTTTGGTGTGATGTTTATGCTGCAAAATGAGATCAAAAAATGAAATGCTGATGATGGGGTTCTGTGTTCTTTGATTTTGCTTAATGATAAATAAGGATTTGAGCTTGTGTTCCTCTTTTTTATTACGATTTTTGGATCTATGGTGTTATTAATGGGTATTTTGGAGTTATTTTGCTTGCTAATGTAGGTGTTAATGTCTAGATAAGGTTTGTAATTCATGAACATTAATGTTGGATTGCTAGAATTCATGCCTAAGAGCCATTTCATGCCTCTATTTTGTATTTTCTGCTACTGCTGAATTCTGGCTTAGAGGAGCGATAAAAAGGGTGAAAACATGAAGGATTTATGTTGGATTTGATAGGCATGAATGCAGGAAAAATTTGATCTCCTTAGCCTTATATTTCTTGAACAATTTACAACACTTTCTAGTTCTTTTTAGGACTGCAGTAGTGCTAAACTTACATAGGTTTGGGGGATGTTTTATGCAGAAACATTTATGTATGAGGGTGGGAATTGGGTATTGAAGTGAAAATTTTAGTTATGAGTTTTGGTTCCTTGAATATGTGCTCCTGAGTTGTGTTTCTTTTCATGACATTTGGAGAACTAGGAGTTGGAAAATTTTTCAGCAACTATGGTTCAATGATAAGTGATATTTTGTGATTCTAAATGAGGAGTCTTGGTTAATTTGAGTACTTTATTCATTGGGTGTTTGAATGTGTTCTTTGGGTTGTGAAATATTTAATAAAATGGGGTTAGATTGTTAAAATCTTTCCAGCATGGTGTTCCTATCATAAAATGGTAATTTGGACTTGGTTTCTTGTATCCTTCACTTTGGTTTTTGTGTACAAGTGTTAGGGTGTAATGAGAATGCATTTGGATTGAGAATTCTGAGCCTTTAAACTACTTTATTTAAATTGAAAGATAAAAAATTCTGGTTTGAGATTAGACATTTGGCCTAAATATGATATTCTCTTGATGTTGTGAGTTTGGATAATATTTATATGTGGATGTTGTTAGAAATGTTATTGTTAATTCTATTATTGGAATATGTGACTGGATGAATGCTAGTTAGGTCTGGTCCTTTTTTCGGCAATTGGTTTAAGCCTGTTTATGTTTTATGCATTGAGTTCTCAAATTGAAATGTTAAATCGTTGGAAATTGTATGATTAAAGAGTATGCGCATGGGGAGCATCTGACGGGCTATGTCAAATAGCCTAATTCATTCTAATGCGAAATGTGAATCAAAACATTAGCATGAGTTAGAATTATGTTCCATAGGCCTTGGAATGCAAACCGAAGTACGTTGAATAGAAACTCTAAGCTTTGTCATTGAAATGTAGGAAAGTTGTGCTTATGTCTCTTAATGACATATGAGATGTCCATTATGTATTGAGTGGTAATTCTAAGCTTGTTATTTAAATGCAGAAAGGTTGTGCTTATGTCTCTTAATGACATATGAGATATTCCATTATGTATGTTGAGTGGTAATTCTAAGCTTGTCATTTAAATGCATAAAGATTGTGCTTATATTTCCTAATAATTTATGAGACTTTTCCATTATGTTGCCAAATAAGATGCAAGGAAGTTAAATTTAATTAAAGTTTAAGTGAAGTTCACCCTTTATTCCCCATTTAAATCTAGCGACGGCTAATTAGTTTGAACTCATCCTAGGCGATAGCTAATTCGGAGTATAAGTGATATTTAAATTGCCAGGGCAGTGACATGGATGGTCTAGGTGACATGGGAGAGGGTGATATGTTTAAGAAACTAAAATTTAAAAGTGCCAAAGATGTGAACTAACTTGTTTCATTACATTTTCATACTTGCCTCATTTTGTATGATTTTGATTATGCTAGTTACATTATGTATTCTAATGTATTGTTCCTTAAACAAGAGATTTTTCTAAGTCTTAAAATATGTGTCACTTCGAAATTCTAGTTTATGAACTAATTAAATGAACTAAAACATGCCCACTTATTTTAGAATTAAATAGAAGTGGCTGGACACGACAACGATGACACTTGAATTATTTTTGTTTAATTACTGAGATTCCTTTGGATTCTCATCCCTTTTCTTTTTCGTGTCATTTTCAAACGAGCCAATAGACCAGGATACTGGAGTCCTTTGAGTTCATGGCCTTGGAGCTAGCCCATGCTCAGAGACTTAATTATTATCTCCTGCATATCTTATATTTGTCTCTTGAGCATGTAGACTATTGATTCTCAATTATGCTTTCCTTGTTTTTAATATTCCTCTTCCTTACGAATGATTGTATTTGAGACCGGGCCTTATTATCGGCTCTTAGTTAGGATTTATTTATGTTATAATGTATGTGGTTTGTATTAGGTGTGGTTATTCTCCATGGACCCATGCTCTCCTATCATATATTAGTACCTTATTATATTAAGATGTGGTGACATGTGTTGTTAAAAGTTTATGATATCCAGGATTTGTTCTGTTATGTATTTACTATTATGGAAATATAATTTCACTCACAAGATGCATTAGTTTTAATTATGTGTTGATGAATGAGCCTGCTCTTTTAAGTCTTCAAAAAAAAAAATCCTCTATTTTCCACTAAAAATATTTTCAGGTAGACTAAACATATGAAATATAATCAAAATGTAAGAAATATAATAATTAGTTAATTATGATGTACACATAAGATGTTAATGATTAAGGTGTTACGGGCCTAATATAAGATTTTTTAATTCTGAGGGATTAATTTATCCTCCACTATAAATCGAGGGACCAAATTAGTCTAAATAAGAAACCAGATAATTCATTTGTATCATTTGTAATTTTATTGAGTGGGCACATACCATTTCATGACTACACCCCAAAGTGAAAGTTGCTCCATATTACTTGATCTTGGCATACTCATTATATTTCATTAATGAACTAACTGTAATATATATTAACCAATTATAATTTTTAGAATTAGGATTATAAAAAAATAATTGTTAGAAATATTATCATTTATAATTGCCACAATTTATTCTTATTAGAGTAAAATATAACCTCCTTTCGTGAGAGAAGGCTTTATTACACCCATTTCTCCTGTATTTTTAAAATATACGTTTTACTCCTTTATAAATTTAAGAATAAAATATAACCTCTCCCTTACGATACAGTATTATTACACTCATTTCTCCTATATTTTAAAAGCATACACTCCCCTCCCTTATAAAATTAAGATAAGTTTCACTTTAATCCATTTTCAATTTTTTCATTAATTCTTCATTTTTCTCATACTTAATATTTTATTTTTGACTAATTTACTCTTTATTAACTATATATTAATTTTTTATAATATAAAAAATTAAATGAATTTTATCTTTTAAACTTTAGATTATATGCAGTTTATACCTTGAATTCCATGACAGCTTCAACTTTCTAAATAGTACAAAAATACTCTAAACTTTAGGTCATAGTGGGGTGTCGAGTTTGTGCACAATAAAAAAAATGAAGGAGGTTAAATGTATAAAAGATTTCACAAATAAGGTTTCAAGTTGTACAAATTAAAAATATCAGGGGGTTAAATTTAGATAAATTATACCTTTAACAATTGCCAAAATTATGCTAATGGACAGTTTGTGCCATTTAGAAAGTTTTCAGGGTGTTGTGAAACATATTTTGAAAAGTCAGGGTATAAATTGTATATGATTTAAAATTCAGGAGGTAAAATATATTTAATCCTAAAAGAAAATATGTGATTTATAGTAATATAAAATCTTGACCTCTATATATAGGTTATTATTTTTATATTAAGAAACCACATGAGTAGAATTAAAAATAGTTAATAGTAACAATAATTTGTGATAATTGTCTTAAACATAAAATTATGTATTTTTCAACTATTTGTTTTACAAATATTAATCTATATTTTATTGTAAAATCATGAAATTATTCTGCTATATTCCCCTTGATTTATTTTTATATAAGAATTAATAAATATTTTTTGGATTATATATATATATTTTAAAATAAAAACCTGAAAAAATATGCAATTTTTTTATATTTCAAAATAATTATTATTACAAATTATTGTTACTCTCTATAATTTAATTTTTATATACAAAATTAATAAATATTTATATTTTATATATATTAATATTTTAAAATAAAAACCTGAAAAAATATGCAATTTTTTATTTTCCAAAAGTAAATATTACAAATTACTGTTAGTTTCTACAATTTATTTTCTTGATATAGTAAATAATATTTTAGTAAAAAACAAAATAATGAGTATGAAAAAATAAAAAAATAATAAGTAAATTGAAAAAAGATTAAAATTTAATATTTCTCAACTTTTTTAAGGGGAGAGGAATATGAGGATTAGAAATAAAGGAGGGAGAATCGTAATAAAACATTCTCTAAAGGAAATAATTGTATTTTACTCTTCTTATTAAGCATATCGGTCCAAATTTACATGGTTTACAACTTTTTAATTGCTTTAATTATGTTATTACGATATTTAACTAAACTTTTGATCACGTTATGATGAACTCTTAATTATTTTGATTTATGCTGCTAAAATGACATTAATTATTTTAATTGTTTCTTGAGTCTGCAGAGAGAATATTGCACAGATATGAGCTTGTATATAAATCATTAAGTTCTTAGAAACTAGAAAATTCTTGCATCATAGGCTGATATGTAGGATATCATATTTTGAACAAGTCTTGATATGCCACCAATCACGAAATTTTTGTTCCAGAAATAAGATAATAAATTTAATAGTATATATGCTCTATTTTTTAAAAAGCATATAATATAATTATCATAAAAAAAAAAAAGACAGAGAGAGAAGTATGATAAATTAGGGACTTTTATAACAAATAGGCAAAGTAAAACAAGTTCAATTTCTATTACATATTATGATATTTATTTATCTGCTTTCTTGAAGTTGAGTGTATCTGCTTCTCCATGGAGAGCCAAACGATAATTTCCATCGGCATCAGTGTATATCCCAACATCTTGACAATCTGAGGTGTTGGTAGCACCACAGAAAACAAACTTGTAACCCAAATTGTAGTTCTTAAATTTGAAACTTCCCATCTTGATTTTATGACTAGGGTGGTCTGCTGCACTGCCAATGCCAACATACCACACTTTGGCTGATTCATCAAAAGCAACCATCCAAGTGGATGAATTGGCATGACTTGGAGTATTACTGAAGTCGATGGTTACCATGGCATCTGTATCGATAACCATAGTGTCATTGACAGATATAATAACTGGCAAGCCAAGAGAGCTCTTCGAGGCAGAATGAACAACAGCAAGAGCGTTTGCTGCAAGGGTGACCCCACCACCCTCTCCTTCGAAACCGGGCAAGAGGTAGTACTCACCACCATTCCTTACCGCCCTGCCATCTGTGTCAAACACAACAGCAATTGCACCCTTCAGTTTTATGTCAAAGGCAAAGAGAAGGAGCAAGAGGGAAAGCAATCTGCTGATTCTGGCCATTGCTGTTTCTTGGTAGATGGGAATGATGTGTGTTTGTTTTGTGGCATGGAAAAGTTGAGTGCAGTGGCATTCATTTATACATGCAAAGTATATCTACTTATTTAATTGTTTTGATATTATCTCGATTTGATTCGCTATCCAATGGTTTTATTTGGTTTGACCATGATTGAAAGTTTTCAAAGTTACCATAGAGAATTCAATGATGAATACTAATATCTATTATATTATATATAAACTACTATATAGAGAAAATAAAGTAAGAAAACAATCCAATGATGAATTCTATTTTGGAATCTTTATCGGTATATCAAATGATATCATATTAATTATATAGTTAATAGTTAATTCTCATTTAATACAAATTATTTATAAAAGGGAACAATTGTTTGGGAAAATCAGAACTCACCTACAATAATGATATTCTAGCGGAAGTCATTTACGATAAATATTGGAACGGAAACTATAATTGAATTTTGTAGCAAATTATCATTAATGGTAATTGATATTGTTTATTAATTTTAGTTAACATTTTATAATCGATACCATTTATTGATTGTAATTATAGTAAGTTATATATTTAACAAATATAAATATTTGGATCAAACAACAAGCCCTTCTCTGACCAAAAGATATAAAAGTCTCTTTTGTGTTGCATTTTGCCTAAGAAGCACAAATATTGACATCGATATGGGATACGACATTACACGGATGCAAGAGACACACATCAAAATTAAAAAACTTAGACACGAACATGATATATATATATATATATATATATATATATATATATATATATATAAAACTAAGAATTAAAATTATATATTTATATAAGTTTCAGTGATGTTTTATTTTTTTGTTTATATTGTATTTTTCTATGTTAGAGTAAGAAAATTAAATTTTGAAACTAAATATATATATATATATATATATATATATATATATATATATATATATAAATATGTGTCATTGGTGTGTTATACAAGATTCCACACAGATAGAGACTGATCCAGAAATGATACAAAAGAGCGGCCAAAAAAATATTAATCATAATTATATTATAAAATAAAATTTTTAATACATGTTAATATAAAAATAAATTATATATATATATTATCATATCATGCTTGGAACAATATGTAAATCAGTATATAAAATTCTTCACTAATAAAATATATTATGAAAATCAAATTATAAATTACAAATCACAAATATCTTTCTTAATTGCTTGAGAGTTTCAATTTAAGTATTTTCTAATTTGTTATGAATTAAAATAAATAATATATAAAGTATTTTTCTCAATGATACTATAGGACAAATCTTTTATGACGTCTTTAAAATCTTAGTTCCTAAACTAACTGACATATTCAGAATAAATTAATAAAATTGAATGTAAATGTATCTAAATAATAAAAGGTTTTCCTTTGGTATTCATAAAGTACTATTACCCTTGTATATTCAATTATTTTGATTTAATTTTTATTTGATATTAAAAAAATTATATTTTTTGCTTATATATATATATATATATATATATATATATATATATATGTATCCGTTTTTGTTTTTTTTTTTTTTGTTCAAACATAATGCTTTTGTTCGAACCCAATTTTTATTTCTCTTCAATCTCTTACTCTAGCTTTTTGTTTTTTCCCCTCCCATGGTCCAAGTTTGCAGCCCATTTTGAAAGAAGGGATCTTCAGCCCAGTCCATCAAACATTTCAAAAGAAATAAAAACGCAAACAAAATCAGATGAAAAAGAAAATATATATAAAAAAAAAAAGAAACGGAGAAGTGGCGGGTTCAGCTACTTCTTCTGTAGCTCTGCTCTTTCGTCACAGAGTACGCTAAACTGCTAAAGCACTATAAACGGTAATATGAAATGAAGGAATTGAAACAAATCATCATACCCACAATTATAGGAACTATGATATTCTGTGAATCTCAGTCATTTACAAATCACATGGTAGTGTTTATAATACATCTTAGTGGAACTAGTTTAGTTAGCTTGTTAGACTAGTTAACCATTCAGTTTCTTTCCTCCATGTATATATAAACCACAGTCAGTACCCATCAATAACAGATTAAAAATTTCGCTCACTCTCGTTCTTACTAAGATAGAATGAAGATGCGATCCACAATGGTATGCGAGGCTTCATGCGCTGCTGCTCTACTTCAGTTGTTGATCGTGGTCATTGTCTGTTCGGCCACTCAATTTGATGCTGATCTGATTGTAGATGCTTCTAATTGTCAAACTCAGAAAAGATTGGGCCAAAAACTGTATCTTCTCCTAATGGAGATTTCTCATATAAATACAAGTTAATTACAAGCTGTCAAGCTGATTTTCAGCCCAATAAATTAGCTAAATTGCCATATATACATTTACAGCTAATTATCCTAATTAAGAGAATAACTGTTACAGATAAATGTGCAATCCCATACAATTTTCTTTCACATTAATTCTGTTGACATCCCCCCTCGAATTGATGCCGGTAAATCTACAAGCATCAATTTGCCAAGTAGAAAATTGTGTCACTGAAGTGGCAAAGTTTTAGTGAAAATGTCAGCTATTTGAACGGATGTTGAGACACATGGTAAAGTGATGACTCTTCGATCATAGGCTTCTCAAATAGAGTGACAATCAACCTCGATGTGTTTTGTCCGTTCATGGTAAACTGGATTTGCTGCAATTTGTATGGCACTGGTGTTGACAGCATGCAGTGGAGTTGGTTGTTCTTGAGAGAATCCAAGCTCTGTAAGAAGACCACGCAGCCATATTATTTCAGAACAAGCAGTAGACATTGCGCGATATTCTGCTTCAGTGGATGACTTTGAGACTGAATCTTGTTTCTTACATTTCCATGAAATAGGAGCATTCCCTAGGAACATACACCAGCCGGTAGTAGATTTCCTGGTGTCCGGACATCCAGCCCAATCAGCATCACTATATGCTTGGAGTTTGATTGAGGAATCAGCAGGAAAAAAAAACCACGTTTTGAGGTGCCAAGGAGGTATCTAATGATTCACTGTACTGCTGAAAGATGGAAATGCCGTGGAGATTGCATGAACTTACTAACTGTGTGTACAGCAAAAGAAATATCTGGACGAGTGATAGTTACATAGATGAGACTACTAACTAGCTTGCAATATTGATTGGGATCATCAAGAAGGTCACCTTCATCTTTTCTATATTTAACATTAACTTCCATGGGAGTGTCAACAGGGGTTGCATTTGGGAGTCCAGCTAGCTTGACCAAGTCTTGAATGTACTTTTGTTGATTTAGAAAAATGCCTTCAGGATGATGATGCACCTCTAAACCCAAGAAATAAGTGAGACGGCCTAACTCTTTCATATGAAAAGTTGAATACAGCAGGTGTTTGATTCTAGAAATACCATCTGGATCAGAACCAATCACCATAATGTCATCCACATAAACAAGAAGCACCACGATGCCTTTAGGAGTCCTTTGTAGGAAAAGAGATGGATCATACTGACTTTGATTGAATTCAAAACCAAGTAGTGTAGATTGAAACTTTTCAAACCATACTCTTGGTGCCTGTTTCAATCCATATAAAGACCGTTTTAGTTTGTAAACAGTATTAGGAGAAGGTGTAGGCATACCATTAGGAAGTTTGATGTAAACTTCCTCCTGAAGGTCACCGTGGAGGAATGCGTTTTTTACATCCATTTGATGTAGTGGCCAAGATTGTGATGCAACAAGGGCAAGAATAGTGCGCACAGTTGTCATCTTAGCGACTGGGGCAAAGGTCTCATCATAGTCTAGTCCATATTCTTGTTTATTTCCAAGCACAACCAAACGAGCCTTGTAACGATCTATGGATCCATCCGAACGCAGCTTTGTAGAGAACACAAACTTGCTGCCTAAAGGTTGAACAGATAAGGGACATGGCACGATATCCCATGTCTGATTTTCTTCCAAGGCGAAAAGTTCAGTTTCAATAGCTTTCTGCCAACATTCACTCTCCATGGCCTGCTTATAAGATGAAGGAATAGGAATAGAAGATAATGATGCTGTCATGGAACTGATAAACCTTTTTGGGGGCTTACTAACGCGTGAGCTGCGTCGTAGACGAGCTAGTTCTGGTTTTTTTACTGGATAGCAACCAAGGAATTATCTTGAGGGGGCCCATGAGATTCGGTTGGTTGATGTTGAGTGGCAACACTACGTCTTTTGTAGGTCAAGAGAGGTTTAGAAGATGGTTGACCTGCATGAGAGTTAGAAAACAATGGCAAAATAGAAATTGGAGAAGAAACAGAGTCATGATGTGTGGCAAAAAAATATTTATTTTCTTGGAAGATGACATTTCTAGATACACGAATCCTACGAAGATTAGGATTATAACATAGAAAGCCCTTTTGATGAGGAGAATATCCAAGAAAAGCACATTCAACATATTGTGCAGTGAGTTTGTTGCATTCTAGTAGAGGAAGATGAACATAACACACACAACTGAAGATACAGAGAGTGGAGTAATTGGGTGGGTGACCATATAACCAAATGAAAAGGGATTCATTACCTGTTGATGGAGATGGCAATCTATTTATAAGATGAACTGCGGTGGAAAAGGCTTCACACCAAAATCATGATGGCACATGAGACTCCAGCAAAAGGGTGCGAACAACATCAAGCAAATGGCGGTTTTTTCTTTCTGCTACCCCATTTTGTTGTGGAGTTGAGGGGCATGACCTTTGAGATATAATGCCATTGGATTGCAAGAATTCCTGAAATGAGTGGGACATGTATTCCCCCCCATTATCAGAGCGAAATATTTTTATTCTTGATGAAAATTGGGTCTTAACATAAGCATGAAAAAATTTGAAAGTGGAAAAAACTTAATCTTTGGATCGCAAAAAATAGACCCAGGTGAAACGACTATAATCATCAATAAAAGTTACAAAATATTTGTAATTAGCATGAGATATAACCGGTGCCACCCCCCAAACATCACTGTGGATGAGATCAAAAGGTTGGGTTACATGAGACTGATGTGTTGGAAAAGGCAGAATTTTACTTTTACCAAGCTTACAAGGAACACAATCAAAATGAACAACATTAAGAGATAGAGGGTGTTTATTGCCGAGAAAACTAGATTTTAGCAAGTCATGAAGCACATTTGTGTTTGGATGTCCAAGACGCTTATGCCATACTTGGTAATCAACAATAGCAAAATTACAAGAAACTAAAGGCAAAGAAAGACTTCGAGGCAATGAGAAATGGATTGGGAAAAGATGTCCAACTTTATAGGCCCCTTCGCGATTATCTTCCCTGAGTGTTGATCCTGCACAAGACAACCAGACTGTGAGAATTGTACTTGACAATCATTCTCGACTAATTGTCCAACTAAAATAAGATGGTGGATTCTCACATACAGTTGCTAGTCAATGCCAATGATGCAGTTGCTTTTAACCACATTTTATAAATGTGGTAAAATGTAAAAAAAAATGTGGCTAAACACCACCCACCTTCTTCCTCCTCTTGGTCTCCCCACCTGCTCGAAGCTTCGCTCCCCCCTCGCCCCTCCTCCAACAACCACTATCACACAATAAACACACACCATCTTTGCATCTTGCAGTGCTTAGTGCTTGCGGCATCCCACGGTGAGTGCTTGTGCGCCGTCGTCGAGTAGTGGAGGGTTCTCGGATGCTGGCATAGCGGAGACGGTGGAGCTCCCGCATCTGGAAGACTTATGGTGGCTTGCAATGGAGGGCAACGAAGCATAGTGGCAGTGCGATGGAGGAGGATGATTCTCAGATCTGAGACGCAAAGAATGAGAGTGGCGATAACCAAGACCTCGGGGTTGATTCACGGTGGCCAGCGGTGGGGTGCGACCAGCGATGTATGCGGTGGTGACCGCTGGTTTCACTGGCGATCTTGATGGTCATCGGTGTCCGCCACTACCTCGGAGTGGGGAAATGCGTCTTGCTGTGCATCCTCGATTGCAGTCTTGCTGCCATCCTCCTAACCTCGTTCTCAGCAGGTAAGTCTTTGGAGCCATTAGCCAAACACAGTCAATCCCCGGTGAGCCGTGGTTGGTTTGGAGTCGTGCCAATAATGGTGGCATGGTCATTGAGGGCATTGGAGTTGGCGCGGTGGTCTTGGTTGTTGACGGGGTCGACAGGAGAAGGGATGGTGTAGCCAACTGTATCATAGGCATGGACTAACAAATGTAGGGAAGTAGTCACCAAAATAAGATGGTGGTTTAGGGTTTAGGGTAATAAGATTACTAGTGAGACCAGTAGAGACAAAAACATTGGTTAGAGATGAAGTAAGATCACCAGTGGCTGTGATAGGCAATTGGTTGCCAGCAGCAGTATGTATCTTGAGGTTTCCAAAATATGGTTTGATATTAGTAAGAACTTGAGCATTGCTGGTCATGTGGTTGGAAGCCCCCAAATCAAAGTACCAAGGTGAAGAGGATTTACGTGAGAATCCTAAAGCAGAGAATGCTTAAATGATCATTTGTTGAACCATTTCAGGGGTCACAGTTGGAGTAGTAGTAGGAGCATTTTGTTGAACATGTGTCGGATTGGCTGAATTGTTTGGAATAGAAGAATCAACTGAAGCTGTAAAAGCTGTGACATTTCGCTTTGGTGGCCTGATTGGACATTCCTTAATAATATGTCCCTCCTTTTTGCAGTAGTTGCAGAATTTTTTGGGACAATGTGAAGCATAATGTCCAATTGCTTGCAACAAAAACATTGAACAGCACTCATGTCATGGCTTCTTGACTTTCCTCGTGCCACATATGCCACAGGAACAGTAGATGATTTTTTATCTTCAATGATGGACTGTGTAAGGAGGCACTGTTCTTCACGTAACAAATCATTGAAACATGTATCCAATGATGGTACAGTGTTTCTATGCACAAGATTGGACCGAATACCTTCAAATTCATATCTCAATTTCATAAGAAATTGATCTCGTTTAGTAGTTTCATGAACTGTTTGTACTGAACTTAGACCTTCAGAAGTCAAATCTGCATAAACTATATCAGTATATTCAGCCCAAAGATTCATGAATTGAGAGTAAAAATCAAATATGGATAGACTATCTTGGTTAAAGGTAGCTATATCGTGCTCAAGCTGGAATCTTCGAGTTGCGTTGTTCTGACTAGACTTTCTTCAAGTAATTCCACATTGTGGCTGCTGTCTTGTAAGGTCGAAGATTTAAGACAATGTTGGAATCAACAGAACCTAAGATCCAGGCCATGACTTGAGCATCTTTGACTGCCCATTTGGCATGTTCAACCTTATCTGTGTCTTTGTCAGGGACTGAAGTGTTGCCAACATGACCCCACAAATCTTTTCCTGTGACAAATATCTGGAATTGAAATGCCCAAGTTGAGTAGTTTTTGCCATTAAGACGAACCAATAAGACATCATATTTGTCGGTAGACATGGAACTAGGGAAATAGGAATTGAAAAAGAATGAGAGGGTAATATGGACTGGGAAACAAATAACCAAGAAGCAGAAAAAAAATAGGACCATGAAGAGAAATGAAACAGATTTGTGAAACTTGGACGAGGCAGAAAAAAAAACAAGAAAAAAAAAATGTAGACTAGGTTCTTGGATCGTAACCTAGGCTGATACCATGTCAAACTCAGAAAAGATTAGGCCAAAAACCGTATCTTCTCCTGATGGAGATTTCTCATATAAATACAAGTTAATTACAAACTGTCAAGCTGATTTTCAGCCCAATAAATTAGCTAAATTGCCATATATACATTTACAGCTAATTATCCTAATTAAGAGAATAACTGTTACAAATAAATGTGCAGTCTCATACAATTTTCTTTCACATTAATTCTGTTGACACTAATGCATCGGGAAGGCCAATTCCAGAGACATTGTTCGGAATATTCTTTGAGGTGAGGTAACACTCTTCTCTTCAATCCTTTTTGAACAGCTTTCTGCATCATGTGGAAGTGGAACCAACTAAGTATTCAAGGTTTGCTTGTAATTTAGACGCTTGTTTCTGACTTTGAATCTGGATGTGTGTGTTCAATTTGGTAATTTCTAGCATGTCATATATTAGAAAAATGACCCATCTCTTGAATTTCATCTGCATTCTGCAGGAGATAAATCATGCTGGTGCTGGGGGACTGTGGGCAGAGCTTGTCAGCAACAGAGGTCATTTCCCCCTTTTTGCGTGATTCCCTTACGATTCTTCCCTTCCTTCATCTGATGTTGGATTAAGTTTCATCACTTTCTTAATGAGACGACTGTTTTAGATATAATGGACCATCCTACTCAATACAACACTTTCATGATCATTATTTGTATGTTAATATTTTCAAAGTTTTTTTAAATATCAAGAATTGTTGCTTCAGGATTCGAAGCTGGCGGCCCTAGCACTCCATCAAATATTGACCCTTGGTCAATTATAGGAGATGAATCATCCATCAATGTTGCAACTGATGGCACCTCCTTGTTTGAGCGCAACAAGGTGGCACTTCGATTGGAGGTGTTATGTGACACAGAAGGTGATGACATCTGCCCAGCTGATGGCGTTGGAGTTTATAACCCTGGTTTCTGGGGCATGGTGAGACTCACTAATATAGTTTATGTTGTCATTTAGTTTCCATTGTCTAGTTACAAATTTTCTTAGAACCGTATCTCATTATGTTCAATCTGTGATGTGTGCTTTCTTCATGGCTGAAACTAATGAGTATCTTTACTACTTTGATATTCTTTCAGAATATTGAGCAAGGGAAGAAATACAAAGTGATCTTCTACGTTCGCTCAACAGGGTCAATTAATATATCAGTTTCACTCATCGGATCAAATGGTGTGGGAAACTTGGCTTCAACAGCGATAATGTAAGCTTTGTTTCAATGTGTTATAAAGACACTTTTAAGTACAGTAGTTTTAATCCCCAAAATTCTCTTTTGGTATCAGAGTTTAATACTAATAATTTATCCTGCAGAGCTCCTGCATCTGATGTTTCAAACTGGACAAAGGTGGAGACGCTGTTGGAGGCCACGGCAACAGACCATAACTCGCGCCTTCAAATAACAACAACGACAAGAGGTGTGATATGGTTCGACCAGGTGTCTGCTATGCCCCTGGACACATATAAGGTTGTGTTACATCCTAAATTCGTGTATTAATTTTGTATTATTATTGCTTTTTTTTTTAATCATTACTAAATTTAATGTTTTCATGACAAATCACATGTAACCATGGTGAGAAAGGGGAGGGAGAGGAAACTGATTGTTCTCTGAACAATTTCTTGTTAAAGGATTTAATGTTTTCATGACTATCTTTTTTTACTTCTTTGATACTTCATTACTAAAGATACTATATGTTGGTCTTAATACATTGCTGTGATTGCAAGCCCTTTCATATATGCATGATGTCAACATTATCAAATTAACATTGGTTTAAAATGCTGTTCATAGAGACTTGAGTCTTATCAGTTCAAGTGACTTATTCCTTAAGGAATAGCCCTTCTTTAGAAAATAAAAATGTTCAATAATAAAAATAATTAATTTCTAGTAATGGAACTACAATTTTGTTACCCATGTAGAGTCAATTGTTGCCTTTTGACAAAAGCTCTCTTTAACATCTTCAACTTTGACGGGTCACAGGGACATGGTTTCCGAAGCGATCTTTTTGACATGTTGGCAAACTTGAAACCAAGATTTATCAGGTTTCCAGGTATGCATATAATGGTTTAGATTAAGAGATTTCAAACTTAGATTTGGTTATAACATTTTCCCCCTTTCTTTGTACATCTTATGCTTTTCCTATGTTGTATGCTATATGTCCCAGTCTTGCATCTCCAAAATGTGTACAATTGAATGAGTGTGTGTTATTATAAAGGAGCTGTGTATTATTATAACTCATAAATACTTGGTGGAGAGCATAAAAAACTAATAGACAAAGTTAATCCATTATGAGATTTTCTGGCTCTTTTCCTCCGCCAAAGTGTAAAATAATTTAATTCTCAGCTTCAACCGGTCCATTTAATTTCACTTTCAACTATGCTGAGCAAATACTTATTGGTCTATTATGGGCTCCTAATATTTGAACTTACTGGGCTTTCTTTTGGTTTTAGTCCTTTCTCTTCATAATGGATTGACTCTTGTTCATCTTATATTTATTAGGCATTTAAAGAATGAGCACCTTGCTTTTGTTCTTTTGTTTTTGATAAACGGGTTGGTTATCCTGAAGTTTATGAATCTTGTTGGACCAAGATGATCTATCTATTGTATTGTCTAGGATTTTCATTATACATTGTAGTTTAAGCAACCATCATTTTGAATGTTAATTTTTGTTATATTGTATTAGGTGGCTGTTATGTTGAAGGGGACTGGTTGAGAAACGCTTTTCGGTGGAAGGAAACCATTGGATCATGGGAGGAGAGACCGGGGCACCTTGATGATGTTTGGCTGTATTGGACTGATGATGGACTTGGCTACTTCGAGTTTCTCCAAGTAAGTTCCTATCTTCAGTTATTGTTGTGAGGAATAGGAATGATGATGTTCATATTTTGTTGGAATATTTTCGGTTTGTGGTGTGCAAAGAAGCTGATATGTATTATTTTGATCAGTTAGCAGAGGACTTGGGAGCATGGCCAGTATGGGTATTCAACAACGGTATTTTTGTTTATCTTTGATAAATAAGTTTAATTTCTACATAGGTGAAGTGGTTAATTTGTAATTGAATATTTTATTTTAGGTATAAGCCGTATTCATGATCAAGTTGACCCCACAGCTATCTTACCTTTCGTACAAGTATATCACTCCACTCTTTTTTTTCTCCCTCCCTTTATCTCTTATTTATTAATTTTTTCCCTTTTTGTCAAAAGAAACTTGCCTTGAGTTTAAAGAAAGATCATGAACACTTTGAATGCAGGAGGCCCTTGATGGGATTGAATTTGCGAGAGGTGATCCGACCTCAAAATGGGGTTCTGTTAGAGCTACCATGGGACACTCTGAGCCATTTGACTTAAGATATGTTGCAGTCGGAAACGAGGAGTGTGAAAAAAAGAACTATAAAGGTATGCATATATTTCTTATAGTTTTTTTTTTTTAGAAATATGATGAGTGATATGTGTATAACAAAAAAGTATTGAAAGTAAAACCCTATTTATTATTTATTGAAATTCTTTCGACTTTATATAAATTTGTGCATCTAACTACACTAGAGCACTTAAGTACTCATTTCCCTAACATATTCACCTCACTCGCAGCACATACTTCACTCTTTTTATAAAACGCCTTATTATACACCTCACTAACTCGGTGGCGGATAAAATTGTCTAACCCCTCTTTTGGACTTTATGATGATCCATTATTTATAGTAATTATATATATATATTTTCAATGGTTAGGATTTAATAATATTATAAACATATACTATTAATTAATCATTATATCAAAACATTAATTAAAATAATTATTTTTAAAATTATAAATTCACCCCTATATCAAAACCAACTCATTCCGCCTTATTCCCACCAGCCGCGGCCAACCCCATCACCAAAACCAAATAAACATGGTTGAACACTAACTGAAAAAGAAGAAGATGCATTTGCAAAACAGTTTGAGCTTGCATTTGACTTTTGCAAAACAAGTTTGAATTTGTTCAAATCCAATTTTTATTATTGGCCAGCAAACACTACAATGCCTGTTGCCAAATTTTGTCAAGTTTCATGTCAAAAATGGATTCATGGACCTGAAGGAATTTGTAATTCATCAACAATTTCAGCTTCACAAACAACAAATCCATTTTATTCACAACTTTTGGCAGTGAATAAATATTGCAGACAGGACAAATGAATGAATTCTGGTTCCAATTTCAAACCCTCCAAAGTCTATTCTCTCATTAGAATAAATCCCTAGGAAACCCCCCCCCCCCCCCCCTTAAAAAAAAACTAGTGAAATTAAGCAATGAATCAATCAAATCCTTGCAAATGGTGGCCATCTCCATTGTCAGCAACAGCACCGGCAAAGGGTGACAGTGGTGGTGGCGGTTGGCAGAGGATGAAGAGAAAAACGAGAGCGGAGGTGAAAATTGAAAGGAGGAAATAAAAATTAAAGTAAGATTAATATAGTAACTTAAATGCTTTAAAAATGAGGAGCTCGTGATGCTTAAAAACATAGAAGGACCAATTTATCCTTCACCCACTAACTCTCTACCACACTAAGCAATCACTTGTTTTGCACTTACCAACTGTCTGCACTCAATACACAAATGCCTCACTTAGTATTTATAGTCTCCAAAGTCAGTTACAGTCACCGACCAACAATTGCTAGGGCTTTTTAGCCTTTCATAAATTCTAGACTTTCTAATGCTGACCATCAAAATTTTCTTTATTAACATACGACAACAGTTTGGATTGTCTATGTATTGCAACACCTTGAATTTTTTATGCCAATATGATTGCCAGAAATTATTGTTTGATTTGTTCATTACTTTATGACATATGCTAATTTCTAATGAAGAGTTATGGATTCTATCTTTTTCCCAAATTGAATCAGATTAATTTGACGGCTTTTCCTTTTTCTTTGAATCTTTGATTGAGCAGGAAACTACATGAAATTCTACAATGCAATCAAAAGTGGTTATCCTGACATTGAAATTATTTCAAACTGTGATGCATCTGTTCAAGCACTGGATCACCCAGCTGATCTCTATGATTATCATGTAATATATTAGCTCACACTCTTTGTTTCAGAATCTCAATTGTTTTTCTTTCTGTTTTTTTTTTCACTTCAGTTGTAAAAATTAATATTTATATATATATTTTTTGTATTGACCCACTTCAATTATAATTTCTTATACGCTTTTCTTGATTAGGTTTATACATGGCCAGATGACATGTTTCATAGAGCTACTGTATTTAACCACGCATCGCGTGGTGGACCAAAGGTTTTATTATCCCTATTAAACACCCTTCTATTTCATTAGTTATTCATATACGCATTTCATGGATGATTTCTAAATTTGTTTGAATAACTTAACAGGCTTTTGTCAGTGAGTATGCTGTGAGTGGACCTGGATCAGAGGCTGGGACAGGAAACCTTTATGCAGCCATAGCTGAAGCTGGGTTCCTTATTGGACTAGAAAAGAACAGGTTTATTGTCGCTTCTTATGAATTTTTTGGGAAGCATTTTATCTATTTTTCATGAAAAAGTACTTACAATTTTTTTTCTTTTCTTTTCTGGTGCAGTGATGTTGTCCAAATGGTTTGCTATGCTCCACTTTTTGTAAATGAAAATGATAGAAGGTAATTTCTAATGATTTTATTGGGAAATTTGTTCCTAGATGACAGGCACACTAAAATTGTGTAAGTTTCTGTCATTAGGTGGAACCCAGATGCAATTGTATTCAACTCCTATCAGCTCTATGGAACTCCTAGCTACTGGGTGCAGCAATTTTTCTTAGAGTCAAGTGGAGCAACACTCCTCAACACATCACTTCAAGCAACTCCATCTAATTCACTTGCTGCGTCAGCAATAACTTGGCAAAGTTCCATAGATAAGAAAAATTATGTACGGATAAAGGTAACAGACTCAACTTGTACAATAGTTATTGCATGTTTTTGAGTCATCTTTTATACTTTTCTAAATTGGGAATCTAGTTCAATTTTCTAAGTTCTAGTTAATGGCATAAATCCTAAAATTGGACTTGTATAAACATTTTTCTTTTAATTTTCAAACATGTTGTTCTCACTCTACATTGCATAATTTCCTGGACGTTGATATTGATATCAAATGTCACGTGTTGTAAGAAAGTCACAAAGATCAAGGAATAACATTAAACCATTAAGCTCTTTTGGATTCACACAATAAAATCATGCATGATGTAATTTTAACTGGAAATTAATTCAAAGAATCTAAGTTTAAAGCTGAAGATTTAGTAGCTTCTCATCACTTGTAACGTGAACAAATCAATTTCATGACGAATGACTTCATTTTGTTTAATTTGTTCTTCCCAAAGTTCTGATGTTTAAAATCGGTGCTCTTGTTAGTTTAGCTTCCCTTCAAGTGTAAGACGCAGCATTCTTCTCAATTGCCTTATAATCCCTGAAGTATTGCCTGCAAAGAATGGAATTCTATTTGAAACTTGTTTTTCACCTTTTTTCCATGAAAATGACACATTTTACTGAGCAAATCAGTAAATACTAAATAGAGTTGTTATGTTGAAGATGTTTTCATTAGCTGTGTCCTCACTCTTGGAGCAATTGCCTCTGCAGGTTGTGAATTTTGGTGTCAACACGGTGAACATAAAGATTTCTTTTGAAGGATTTGACCCAAACTCAGTGCAGTTGTTCGGGTCTACAAAGACCGTTCTAACATCTGCAAATAAAATGGATGAGAATTCCTTCTCACAGCCAAAGAAGGTAACCTCCAGCTTATCTCTTTCCAAACTTTTCTCTGATTGAGCATAGTTATTTTCCTCATGTTCTAGCATATGCTAGTGTTCTGAATCTATCAATGTAAAATTTTATGTTTTCATGATTAAAGGGGAAAAAAAAAAATTTATGATTGTTGATGATTGTCAATATGGATGCAGGTGGTGCCAGTGCAGAGTTCACTTGAAACTGCTGGAAATGAAGTGAATGTCATAGTCCCCCCATTTTCACTCTCATCATTTGATTTTGTGAAAAGGAGTGATTCTCATATTTAACATGAAATTAGACCAAAATATAAAAGAAATGAAAGGAGGGAGGAGTGGGATATATGCAATAGTTTCTAACTCTAACTACTGCAAGGTTGGAATCTTTTGCTAGTCTATTTTGTCATGTAACTGAACAATGCTACAGCGTAAATAATAGACTAAGGAAAAAGTTATTTACTATTTTACATGAAGGGCGAGCAAAGGTGAATGTGGGTTCAATACAGGAAGGCGACTTCTGTGAAGGATAATGACTCATGTTTATACATTTGAACTAGAATAATCTCATAAGCAATTCAAATGAATTAAGCATGAGGTGTGGAGTACTTCATGCTTTTCATACAAAAAGATTAAGGACTTATGTGCTTTAATCAGCTGGCGCCTTCATTTGGAATATAATAGTTAAGAGTTTGGTTTGTACACCGAAATATTCCACTGAATAAAACAAGAATGGAGCAAGAGTGATGCAGTACAAGAGTTAAAGAAAAGGATAGAAAAGTAGAAAACAGACAATCAGACAAAAAGTGGTGTGCTGTCTCTCGGTCTAATTAGCTTAAAGTATACTGCGATTCTCGTCCATAATTTCCGTATCACTCTCCCCCTTCTCTTGCTACTCAGCTTGTATGATAATTCAACTTTTGTGATTTTGTTTCTGAGAATTAATATGCATAGAAGTAAAAAATTTTAAAATTAAATTTTTTTAAAGTAGATAAAAATTATTTTTATCTTTGAATTGTTTAATAATTGAGTTTTAAAAAATAGGTAATTTGAATAATCAATTTTTTGTTTATTATGTTGGTCAAATTATTAAATCGATATTCCTCTTTGAAATTCTTTGACCACTTTAACGAACTACTTGAACAACTATGCAATAAATTTCTCATCACAGATATTTATTCATTTTTTTTAGTTTATATTTTAGCAAAAGTGTCCAATTTACCTTACTATACTGCAATTTTTTTTTATTTAAAAAAAGTGTAACTCTGATTATATGTTTTTGGATGAACCAAGGGTATCCACCGCTAAAAGCAATAACTATTAACTGTTCTAGGCATTATAGTTTCTAATTGTATTTAAAGTTAAGTAATTTAATATATATAATTTGTTATCATAGCGGTTTTGATTATGCACACATATTTGAGGATATTGACATTATAAAATTGATGATTCCTCCTTAATTGATAACAAGAACTCTATTTGATTTTTTGGTCATGACTTCCTCAAAATGCAATACGATAATCTCTTAATGTTAATTTCAATAGAGGCAAAAATAACTTTAGCAATGTCGATACCAAAGTACTTCTTCAATTCTTTGAATAGATTCCATAGCAAATGATTCAAACTGGTCTTTTATTTTGAGAAGGAAACAATTCCAAGTGAGGATAATAAACGAAAGTCAAAACTAAATCATCGAACTATATGGAGTTATACTAGCCAAAACCTTTACAAAATTGCCACGCGGCCAGAAATTATGCCCAGCTCTAGTGACGTGTTTGCTTATGAGGTTTTAGAAATGCAGTTACAATAAAAAAAACTGTGAGGACACCACCAATGAATTTGTAAATAATTGTCTTCCACATGTATCGAGCATTGCACCTTGGTCATAGGATTTGGGCTCTGTAGTATTACTCGAACCTTTATTATGTCATTGACAATTTATATGTTGTATTGCTCAAAGTGACTACAATAAAAGAACTGAGAGTCATTATAATTAACAAAGAAAAATGCATACTACACAAATGGTATTATGTAAAACAATTAAAAAATATTTCTTTCAAAATATTTTTATTGAAATAATTATAAATATATTAATAAATATATGCAACGCAATTAGGACACGGAAACTAGTATTTAATTAAAGGATTTAATTTTTTTGCATTGGTAGTTTAAAAGTTTTTTTACACAGTTATTTAATAATGTATTGTCATCTTAAACATGATAGTAGACTTTTTTATCCACTAATTAAAAAATCATACAAATAAAAAAATTTAATCGAATAATTGTGTAAAGTATTCGATGATGTCAAGACTTCAAAATGAAACCCTTAATTAAAATAATATCAAATGTCATCTCTTAGTTTCTTGTATTGTTTGGACAAGAACCTTAGAGGTGGCCATTCTTTCATTAATTTGGCTCTATATAATTTCTCTGCTTTTAATCATTCCTCTTAACGAAATCGTTTAGATCTTCTTTTTCATTTTTTCTCCCACCATAACTCTTTGCTCATAAGAAATATTTTGACTTTAAGTTGTCATTTTTTCTGTATAGAATAGAGGAGTGAGGCAAGTTAGGATCTATTATGAAAATTAATAGTATACATAAATAAGTTAATAGAACACGTGAACATTTCTATTAATAGTTTAAACAACAAAATTTGATAGAAGGACTAACTTATCCCCAATTGTAAAATTTGAAGCAATTAATATAAGATTTTTCAAATCTAGAGACGAATTTATCCGCCATTATAAATCTAGGGACTAAATTGAGTATTTAGTCTAAATAAGAAAATCAGATAATTCATTTGTATAATTTGTAGTGTTGTTGAGTAGGTACATATCATTTCAATACTTCACCCGATAGTAAAAGTTGTTACATATTACTTGATCTTGGCATACTCATTATATTTCATTAATGAACTAATTGTAGTACATATTAAGCAATTATAATTTTTAGAATTAGGATTGTAAAAAAGATAATTGTTAGAAATATTATCATTTATAATTGTCACAATTTATTCTTATTAAAGTAAAATACAACCTCTTTTCTTGAGAAAAAAGGCTTTATTACACTCCATTCTCCTCCAGGTTTAAAATATACATTCTACTCCTTTATAAATTAAAGACTAAAATACAACGTCTCCCTTAAGAAATAGTATTATTACACTCATTTCTCCTTTATTTTAAAAACATACAATCCCCTCACTTATAAAATTAAGAAAAGTTGTTGTTCTAATCTGGAAATGCAGTAAGAATACAAATAGCTCTAACGTCTATGCAAGCGAGAGGTGGGGTGCTTGCAAAGACATTCCAATGCTCTAGTCAATGAATGAACGAGGCATAGAGTGATAAAAGAGTAGCATGTAATTAGCTCGTGATACTTGGCGGCGTTGAGCCACTTATATAGTGTGAGGTGACCTTGTGATATATTAGGAGATAATCTTCTCTGTATAAGGGCGATATTCCTGAGATTTAGTAGATATTAGATATATTCTATATTTGTAAAAGATATGGCATAATATATAAGATATGATATAATAATGACATGAGATAATGAGAGATATAGAGAGATTCTGTATGGAATTTAGGAGATACCCTCAACTAAATCTGGAGTAAATCCGTGAGAGAACTAGCCCCATGTGTCTTATCTCTGGGACCTTGTCCGAGCTCTCATAGTGTCACGACCTAACTTAGGCCATGATCGGCGTATAAGGAACACCTTCCCCAACAAGCCTTAATACACAATTTCCTAGGAAAATGGACAGAGTTTCCTCTATTTCTTGAACATTCCCCAAAAAAAAATTCAACCTGCAACATCCCCAAATAAAACCACAGTACTTGGGCATTAAGTATTCTCAGAATGTGCCCTTCCAAAATATAACAATATCTCAATATATACCAACATGTATTAACCATAATCTAGAATTAACAATCCAACCTTAATACCAAATTAAGTTTATACATATATCCTTTCTATAACATAATATATATAGGTAAGCAATAGAATATCAAACACAAGAATAATCTAAGTCCAAGGACCGTGCCTGTGACATATAGAGCAACTGGCATACTAAAAGATACTATTTTAAAAAAAGGATCTTGGCAGTAAAAGAATGCCTTCCCAAGAAGGCTTACCATTTTAGCATCGATTAACAACTAAACCGGAAGAACAAAACTGGTACTAGCACCTGTATCTGAAAAAAAAAATAAAGGACAACGGGGTGAGTTTTGCAACTCAGTGAGAGATAGGATATCCATAGTTTACTAGATGCAAGCAGAAAATAATATAAACAAAATAACATATATGTATTCTTTGAAATTTTATTTCTAATCAAACTCTAAAAAATAATTACTAAATCCCCTTTATCACATTTTCTCCAATTCCTTATTCTCACATAAAATTAACCTCATAAGCAAATACTCAAATACTCATGAGGGTTACATAAGAAGCATAAATCTTATTTGGGGAGTAATATCAACCCATAAATCATAGGGTTTATTATTTCTCAAATAAGGTCTTTTCAAACTTTATCTCATTAAGAGAAACTACGTGCACATAGACCATTACATCTCTTCGCTATAGCAAGCGGTAATACCATTATATCTCTTCGCTGTGGCGAGCGGTATTGCCATTATATTTCTTCGCAATGGCAAGTGGTATTTCCATTACTTCTCTTCGCTATGGCGAGCGGTATTGCCATTAATTCTCTTCGCTATGACTAGCGGTCTCATCATGGTTTTCTTAAGTAAGCTTTTATCAAACTCAATTTACAAATCTAAAATTCAATCTCATATTTTTAGAGTTCCTGTTTCACTATCATAATTATAGACATAACAGTTATAAAAAAATGCAATAATTTGCATACAGAGTTTCATAATAAAACATGAAAGAATAAGTTTCATCAAATTAAGAACTCCTTTCTTTTACATTCTTCATTTATCTTGCTTCCCAAATCAAAGTCTAATAATGACTCCACGGCTTAATGTAATTTAAATACATATATAATATCTTATAACCAAACACAAGAACTTTAAAACCTTTACACTTTATTTCATAAACAATTTTCAATACCAATTTATAATTTATCCACTAAATCCATGACTATTTATAAATAACATCCACTAAGCAAAAATATAAAATACCTTAATAGCATATATATTCATAATTAAAATTTACTATGCAAAAAGTAAACTATAGATATACTATCTACTCACAAACTGGTTCCAAAGAACCGAAGACCGATTCCCAAGTGTCACCAATCCAACGGTTGATGCTCATTCGCTACATAACTCTAGGAACAAGATAAATACAATATATGTGAGCTAAAAATATCACCGATTTACACAAATTAGCTCCAAATTTCAAAATCCCCAATTATTCTAAACCTAGGGTTCTAAAAAAACCCTAAATCCTCCATAATAATTTATAAGGAACTCAATTAGACTAATAGAGAGACATAGAGACTTACCTACAATGCCAAAAGGATGAAAATGAAAAGCACCAACTCAATCCTTGAATTTGCAGTAGTTTCCTCTCTCTAGAGAGAGAAACCGCGAACACATAGAGAAGAGAGAGAGAAAAACGAGAATGCAGGGAGAAGGGAGGCACGGTCATTGGTGGCGTCATGATGGCGGTGGCAATGGTTGATGAGGTGGTGGTGGTGGTGCATGGAGAGAGAGGAGAAAGGGAGAGTGTCGCAACCGGGATCGCGACGGGGACGGCGAAAAATAATTTTTGAAAATTGGGAGTCGCCACCAAGTTTATTTAATTTGGAAAATCTTGGAAAAACCAATTCTATTTTTTTTCAATGAAAATATTGTTTGAAAACCAGATATGAGTTCGGGAGTCGGTTATGCATAGGGAAGGGTAGGAACTTAATTCCACGCACCCCTAATACACCCGTCCTTAGACGATACCTTAGTAAATTATGCAGATTAAATAATAACCCCTTTAAAATTCAAATAAGGAAGATAAAATTTATAATTTTAGCACATAAATTAAGAAAAATTAATTTACCAAGAATATTTACAATTTAAACACATTAATTAAGAAGATTTAATTATGACAAATATATTTACAATTTTAACACATAAATTAAAAATAATTTACATAGAATATTTACAATTTAACAAATAAATTAAGAAAATTAATTTTTGCCAAGTATATTTAAAATCTAAATAAATACATCAAGAAAAATTGGTTTTAGAAAATACATTTACAATCTTAACCACTAATAAATAATTTACACAAAATATTTACAATTTAAACATATAAATTCAAGAGATTAAATTTACCCAAATCTATTTATGATTTGAACATATAAATTCAAGAAGTTTAATTTACAAAAATGTATTTAATTTAAACACATAAATTAATTTACACAAATATATTTACAGCTTAAACATATAAATTCCAGAAATTTAATTTACATAAATATATTCATGATTCAAACACATAAACTAAGAATTAATTTTGACAAACATATTTACAATTTTAACGAATACATTAACATAAATTAGTTTTTTTGAAAAAAATATATATATATATTTACAATTTTAACATATAAACTAGAAAATAAATTAAGAAGAAAATTACTTTAGCAAAATACTTATAATTTAAACACATAGATTAAGAAGAATTAATTTAGACAAATATATTTTACAATTGAAATGTATAAATTAAGGAATTTAATTTATATAATTACATTTACAATTTAAACAAATTTAAGAAGATTTAATTTTGGCTTGACAGGGATAGCCTGCTCCTACGTATCCTCCGGTACAATGAGGAACTCAAAGTCACGTAGTTCTGTAAAAAATACTTGTGTGTTGGTCGATTTTAAATTAATTTTTTTTTTGAAATTTCATCGTAGGATTTAAGTTAGCACTTGGCTACTCAATAAACCCTTATGGTTCAAATAAGAGTGAAGATGACATTTGCCACTCAATCGCTCTCATTGTCCATCGCATGAATTTTAAAAGAAAAAGAACATTTATTTGAAAAGGAAGACACATTTTTTATTTTATTCATTTTTTTGACACTAATATCAACATGACTTTCCTGACGAATGACAAAGATACAATTAACTTGTAACTTTTAAACAAGATTCGCCTAACCAACTAAATAATAAAAAAAAACAAAACACCCCATAAACTATTTATTTCTTTTCAAATGATTAGAACATATTCGCTTAAGGGTATAATACGAATTATTTACAAAAAAAAAATATATTTATTTTCAACACTTCCTTTTTTGAAAGATTCATAAGAAAAATTATAATATCAAAAAAATTTCTTCGCATACCAACTCAATAAAACTAAATCTAGATTTCTAATGAAAACATTCTAAATCTGAAGAAAATCTTATAAACAAAATAGAATAAAATAAAATAAAAACATGGCCTAAAGTAATTGGGGTCGCAAATGCTTACTAAAGAATAATGCAAACTACTCTCTAAGCAAGAACACAAACATAAATAATCAAAGAAAAATACATGAATGTTCCCGTAACTTATGGTTCTCAATTTCTAAAATTGGGGCAGCCCCAACCCAAACCCATTTACAAAGTTAATAACAAGCCTGAACACTCTTACCCAAATGAAATCCTAAGCTATCCCGCTAACCCAAATGCAATTGGCCTTAACCCAAATCCATTTACGAAGCTAGTGACAAGCCCAAACACTCTTGCCCAAGTGAAATCCTAAACTATCCCACTAACCCAAATGCAATTGGCCTTTAACGAAAAATAAAATAAAAAAATGGGAAAGTAATGGAAGCTGGCAGAATGGTTTGGACAATGGGGGTAGTGATGTTGGGATTTCATTTTTTTTGTTTGAGGGGCTGAGAACTCCCACATCCACACGCGCGAATGGAAAGGGAACAAGAGAGGGAGAGTTAGAGAGAGAGGGGATAGCTTTTATATGTGGGTGAGAGGGGAAGAGAATGGTGTGGCTAAGCAGGTGGGACAGGGAGGCTACACGGCTGGACAGAGAGGAAGAAGGAGGCCGCGTGACCGAGCAAAGGGAGGAGGCACCACCGCGACTCAACACGGCGGCGGCGCGATGCGGCGGCAGGTGGAAGAGATGGGGGCTCACGGCCATGGTCGGGCTTGTAGCGGTTGGGTTTGCGGTGTCACCACAGCCGCCGGGTACCCTGTCTTGGCTAGGGACAGTGGCAGATCACCATCTCACAAGGGAGGCAGAAGCCGCCGATGGCATTGAGGGAACCATCGCCGGCGGAGGAGCGGCAGACACGCGATGGCTTAGAAGAGAGGGAGAAGCGGTGGCAGCGATGGAGGCCGAGGGGAGGTCAAGGTCAGCGGGGCTATGGAGCCTCGCGATGATGATTGTGATGGCACGCCAAAGGTTAGTTCCTTTGTCTCCTTTTTGCCTGCTTCAGTGTTTTCATATTTGATTTTCCTTTATTATTTCTTTTGATTTTGAAAGGCTTGTGTTTGATCTGACCATAGCTTTCTTTGTTACATCTTTGGAGGACAGTGATAGTTGAGTGTGACTCGGGGCTGAGTTTCAATTTTGATGGGGTGATGGTGGCGGAGCATGGTGGCTATGCAATCATCATAAAGGGGATCACTAACTCCTCTTCCTATTCCTAACTCATTTTTATTTTGTTTTTAGGGTCTGAACTTGGACTGTTTGGACTGTGAATGATATATTGGGACTTTGGCATTGGATTCGTGTTGATCTATCAGCTGGGGTTATGTTGGGTTTATTCTACTGGTTTATCTTTGGTTGTGGTTTGATTCCTGATTTCGGAAGGAGAATGATATGTTTGGAGATGATTGTGATGGATTGATAGATGTTCATGATGCTATTTTGTACTTCGTGTGTGCAGGTTGAATGAATTCTTGAAAAATAATGACATAAAAAAAAGAAATAGCAAAATGAACTAATTCTTCACCATGACTTACCTGTGTAATCTTTCTTTGCTTATTCCTCTTCTTTTGTTTCAAAAAAAATTTAGACGATCATCTCTGATGATCCTTCCCCCCTTCTCTCAAAGGTCTCTAAAATTAGATCACCCTTACTTTTTAGATGCGAGATGGCAAACCTGAGGCAAAAAAAAAAAAAAAAAACTGGACCTCAGTGATCATCCCCCCTAAAATTTCTTGACTCCTTCCTTTATACTAAGTTCATTTTGATAATTAACATTTGACTCCATGCTTTCTCTGGAATGCAGGGGAACCATACCAACTTGTTTCCCATGCTTTCTTCCTCGGACCAAGAGAGTGCAGGGATGGAGAAGACTGCAGAAGTAGGAACAGAAGCATGCTTGTGCTGTCTCGTTTCTTTTGTTGCTTTTTTTCAAAACCGACAAGTGTATTCTTTATTATTGCCATCAATTCCTGTATTAAGTCCATGTGCGTGCCATGGAATGAGATAGCATCGTGTTCCCTTTCTATTTTTTTCCATTTTTTATTCATTTATTATTATTATTTTTTTTTAGAAGCGTGGGGCTCCTATATGTATTTCACTAGAGAATGGGTATGGGCAACGAGGAAGTGGGGGAGAGCTCCACGAGGGAGTGTCTGCCACTTTCCTTTTTAATTGTTTATTTTTGTATTTTGACTTTTTGATTTTATTTGATCTGCAATGAAAATGACTGAAACATTAGAGATGAATCTAGGAAGCTTCGAATTTTTTTATTATATTTATTTTTTTAAATTTTTTAAAAGACTTTAAAAGAAACTGTAAAATGTCCAAACTTTGAAATTTTTCTGGTTTAAATGACCGGACAAAATTGGGTGTTCACAGTTGCCCCTCTTTGCTCACTTCTTATAAGAGAATACGAAAAACATAAGTTTTACATATTGTCTTCATATGGAATGAGCAAAGACATGAACATTGATTTTGTACGGCAAATGCCGGAAATTGAAAATAACGAGAATGACTGAATTCAAATCGCAAAAGAAATTAAATGCTCATGAGAGGTATATGCAATGCAATGATGTAATTCAAAAATCAATGTATGAGTGACAAGAAGTATGAAATTCAAGCAAGAGATGACAGAACTAATAGAATTTGAATATTCTTGTGATCAACTGGCTACGGATCAACAAGTGACGGAAAATTAGAAGCAATGGCAATCTGAGGCCAACTGAAAACTTAAAACGGCATTCTGAGGCCGATTGGGTTAAAAATGGCAATCTGAGGCCGATTAAAAGGTAAAAAGGGCAATCTGAGGATGACTGAAAACTTAAAAACGGCAATCTGAGGTCGACTGAAAAGTTAAAACGGCAATCTGAGGCCGATTGAAAACTTAAAAGGGCAATCTGAGGCCGACAGGAGTGAAAATGGCAATCTGAGACCGATTAAAAGGTAAGATGGCAATCTGAGGCCGACTGGAGTGAAAATGGCAATCTGAGGCCGATTAGAAGGTAAAATGGCAATCTGAGGCCGACTGAAGGGTTAAAACGGCAATCTGAGGCCGATGGGAATGAAAACAACAATCTGAGGCCGACTGAAAGCAAAAGGTGGCAATCTGAGGCCGATTGAAAAGGTAAAACGGCAATCTGAGGCTGACTGAAAAATAAATTTGGCCATCTGAGGCCGACTGAAAATTAAAATTTGGCAATCTGAGGTCGACTAAAAGTAAAGTGGCAATCTGAGGCCGACTGAAAGATAAATTTGGCAATCTGAGGCCGACTGAAAGTAAATTTGGCAATCTGAGGCCGATTGGAAATGTAAATTGGCAATCTGAGGCCGACTGAAAAGTCAAAACTGTAATCTGAGGCCGACTGAAAACTTAAATCTTGGCAATCTGAGGCCGACACGAGAAGTAAAGTGGCAATCTGAGGCCGACTGAAAGTAAAGTGGCAATCTGAGGCCGACAGGAAAATTAAATGGTGATCATGGAAAACAACAAATTTCACATTACCTCTTTTTCAGGTTATATGCATAAGTCATCAATTTTCAGTTTATTTCAGAAAAATCGTACGTAACCAAATCAAGCAAACCTCAAGAAAAACTATAACCGATCAAACTCGTAATTCATCCACTGGATCTTCTGGCATAAGTTCTCCTTTCCTCTGTAACTCTGCTTACTTCTTTCCCATTTTCCCCTTTTTTAGGATGATGATTACTTTTCTACCAAGTTTGACTGAAACTTCTGAATTCTCATGGTGTAATGCTTGCCATGGATGTATGCTGTAAGAATTATTAGGTTGTACAACTTTAAACTTAAATTTATGCTTACTCAAGACATCATAAATAAACATGCATTTAAAGAGAAAATAAAAAGAGTGGCCGAATAGACATCTTTATTACTTGGTGTATTGGATGAAAAAAGGTGGGAACAATCATAAAAGTGAAAGATAAGATTGTGAAAAACATGAAATTTTTGCCCCAGTTCCAGTCTTTTGTGGCTCGTTCAATCGATTTCTTACAGCAGTTGAACACCATAGCCCTGATCTCTGAAGATGTCTGCAAACCCTTTTTCTGAAAAATTTCCCCAGTTTTAGTCTTGGGCTATTTGATTCACTGGACGAATTCAACACTAAAAATTGCCCCAGTATAGGTTGCTTGAGATGATGCTTATCTTTTTGCTCTAATTTTTGCCTAGGTTGCTCTTTCGAGTTTTCAACCTAACGAGCTTTTTCTTTCTTTTGTTTTTCTTTTTCTTTTTTCTTTCGTTTTACCCTAACTTTTGCTTAGGTTGCTCTTTCGAGTTTTCAACCTAACGAGCTTTTTCAACATCTTTTCAAGCATAGAACCTTTTGACCGCATCGGTATTGATTGGTTTAGGCAATTCTTGTCCATCCATGTTTTGCAAAATCAATGCCCCACCTGAGAATGCTTGCTTGACAATGTAGGGACCTTCATAACTTGGAGCCCACTTGCCCCGTGTGTCCTCTTGATTAGGGAGGATTTTCTTCAAAACCAAATCTCCTGGGTAAAAATCTCTAGGGCAAACTTTCTTGTTAAAAGCCTTAGCCGTTCTGTTTTGGTACAACTGGCCATGACAAATGGCAGTCAGTCTTTTCTCTTCTATCATGTTCAGCTGTTCATAACGAGTCCTCACCCATTCAGATTCCTCCAAGTCAGACTCCATCAAAACCCTTAAGGACGGGATTTCCACTTCTACGGGAGATACAGCTTCCGTTCCATATACCAATGAGAAGGGAGTTGCCCCTGTGCTTGACCGTATGTTAGTTCGATATGCGTGTAAAGCATATGGTAGCACTTCATGCCAGTCCTTGTAATTCATCACCATCTTGGCAACGATTTTCTTGATGTTCTTATTTGCGGCCTCAACTGCGCCATTCATTTGAGGTCAATAAGGAGCTGAATTGTGATGCTTGATCTTGAAAGTTTAAAAGAACTTTCGAACTTCGGCACCATTAAGGTTAGGAGCATTATCTGTGATAATTCTTTCTGGAATCCCATATCTGCAAATAATGTCCTTTTTAATAAACCTGAGAAACACCTTTTGTGTGATGTTGGCATATGAAGCAGCCTCCACCCACTTTGTGAAATAGTCAATTGCGACCAAAATGAAACGATGGCCGTTGGATGCTTTGGGATTAATCGGGCTGATGACATCCATGCCCCACATTGAGAAAGGCCAAGGAGATACCATGTTGTGTAATGGAACTGGAGGAGCATTGATTCGATCTGCATATGTTTGACATTTGTGACACTTTCGAACATAACCGATGCAGTCATTTTCCATGGTAGACCAATAATATCCACTTCTTAGGATCTTGCGCGCCATCATGTGCCCATTAGCATGAGTTCCACAGATTCCTTCGTGGATCTCGATCATGATCATTCGAGCTTCATGAGCATCCACACATCTAAGGAGAGTGGTGTCATGATTCCGCTTGTAAAGGACTTCGCCATTTAGGAAAAAGGTTATGGACAACCTTCGAATTGTTTTTCTTTGCACTTCATTTGCTCCAATCGGGTATTCTCCTCTTTGAACATATTGTTTGATGTCATGATACCATGGTTGGCCGTCTGGTTCAATCTCTACGCTGTCACAGTATATCGGTTCATCTTGCACCTCTACGCGAATAGGTTGTACATTTGCGTGGATCTCCAACTTAGTCATCACAGCCAAAGTGGCTAAAGCATCCGCAAATTGATTTTTGTCTCGAGTTAAGTGAGAAAATGATATATCATCAAAGTGCTCAATTAGTCGAGATAAATACTTCTGATAAGGTATCAATTTTGGATCTTTTGTGCGCCATTCTCCAATAACTTGGTAGATTATGAGCGTAGAGTCTCCAAACACCTTTAATTCTTTGATCCCTAAGTCAATTGCAACTTGCAAACCATTCGCACAAGCCTCATATTCTGCGATGTTGTTGGTGCACTCAAAATCCAACTTGATGGAAATTGGGTACTGCTTCCCGGCTGGTGATACCACTACAGCTCCTATTCCACATCCATTCATATTGACAGCCTCATCAAAGTACATTTTCCATACATTCTCCTTTTCTATTTCGTCTTTTTCCACTGTTAACACTTCACCATCGGGGAATTCAGGCACGATAGGCTGTATATCCTCAAGAGGATTTTCAGCTAGATGATCAGCAATTGCACTTCCCTTGATAGACTTCTGAGTCACATATTTGATATCAAATTCGGACAGCATCACTTGCCATTTTGACATTCTCAACGACACATGAGGACTATCAAATATGTATTTTAATGGATCCATTCGAGAGATTAACCAGGTAGTGTAGTATAACATGTACTGCCTCAACCTCTTGGATGCCCACACTAATGCACAACAAGTCTTTTCAATCGCCAGATAACGGGATTCACAGTCATTAAATTTCTTGCTCAGATAATAAATTGCCTGTTCCTTCTTACCAGACTCATCATATTGACCCAACATTGCCCCAAGTGACGTGGGCAACACCGTGAGGTATAATATTAAAGAGGCGGTCCAAGATGTGTGGGGCTAGAATTGGGGCTTCATTAAATAAGCCTTTATTTTATCAAACGCTTCTTGGCATTCATCATTCCACTCCCAGGTTGATGCTTTGAGCTGACTTGAATATAGGCTCACAAGTACTAGTCAAATTGGCAATAAATCTAGCAATGTAGTTGAGCCTTCCAAGAAAACTTCTCACTTCTCGTTCAGTTCGGGGAGCAGACATTTCTTGTATCGCCTTCACCTTATCGGGATCCACTTTTATTCCTTCTCTACTAACAATGAACCCAAGTAACTTCCCTGTAGAAGCCCCAAAAATGCATTTATTAGGGTTCAATCGTAACTTATACTTTCTGAGCCTCTCAAACAATTTTCGCAGAACTGCCACGTGGCTTTCTCCCTTCTTAGACTTGGCGACCATATCATCTACATACACTTCAATCTCTTTATGCATCATGTCATGGAACAATGTGACCATAGCGCGTTGGTAGGTGGCACCAGCATTCTTCAATCCAAATGGCATGACTGTATAGCAAAATGTTCCCCACGGAGTTATGAAAGTAGTTTTTCCTTTGTCATGAATATCCATGGGAATCTGATTATACCCAGAGTATCCATCCATAAAGGAGAATCGGTGGTTCTTTGCCGTATTATCAACAAGGACATCGATGTGAGGGAGAGGAAAATCGTCTTTTGGACTAGCTTTATTCAAATCCCGATAATCTACACACATCCTGACTTTTCCATCCTTTTTAGGCACAGGCACAACATTAGCCACCCAATCAGTGTGTCGTGAAACCTCCAGGAATCCAGCCTCCAGCTGTTTAGTCACTTCTTCTTTTATTTTCAATGACATATCAGGTCGCATTCTCCTCAACTTTTGCTTCTTCTCGACTTCTAGATACAAAGGGATTTTGTGTGAAGCAATCTCTGGGTCCAATCCTGGCATATCACGATAGGACCATGCGAATACATCCAGGAATTCCTTAAACAACGCAACCATTTCTGTGCGTTCAGGATTGTCCACTATTTTCAGTTCCTTTTTGTCCTCTACGGTGCCCATGTTAATCACCTCGACCACTTCATCGTCTAAGTCAAATCCTTTTTCTGAATAATCCAGGAGGTTTGAAAACTGTTCAATGGCTTCTTCGTCCTCTCCGAATTCATGGTTATCGCAGTCAAGTGCAACAAGAGAATCAATTGATAAGTTTCCAAATTCCTTTTCTTGTGGCAAAATTTCTATGTCATTCATGTTCCTGGAAAGTAATTATGGTAGGTTGGAATGCTAAAACAAATAATGGATCACAAACAACATAGGACAAACACAAATTAACGAGCTGGGAATGGAAAAGTAAAGAAATAAAGGAAAGAAGAAAACAAAAGAAAGGAAAAAGGAACGAAGCAAAAATGGAAAACATAAAGGAAGGCTATTGAAAAATCATGTAAGCTTATTTAAACGATGTCTCACAGTAGCATAAACAAAAGCATAAATCTTAATTAATACAACCCAACAAATTACTTTGCAGCAATAACATCAATCACTGGTTCAGTAGTCCAGTTCATCAGCATTTCATCGTTGTTGTTATCTTGAAATTTGTTGTCTCCTTGAGTTGTTTCAGAGTCCAAGGTGTTGATGGTGAAGTGGTAGCAAGGCGAGTGAACTATTCCAGCCGTAATTACTTCAACCGGGCCATGAAACGTCTCTCTTAAGTGAGGGATTTGCTTCATTTTTCCACTTTGCTTTTTCTGCTCCAGACTCAAAGTTCTTATCTCCTTGTTCAACGAGTCCTTGTACCCCAGACCAAACCGGTTGAACTTTTCAGGGCCCGATATAGGGGTTTGGGTGCCTTGCAAACACGATCCCAGTCCTTTGCCTTCCAGATATCCGTTCTTGGTCATGATGTGGGCCACCACCTGACTTTGTATTGGGGGTTTAGCTTGCTCCTGTTTCAATCCTACTACCTCTAAATTATGCCATAAGCTACTCTCCACCAGCTCTACATTCTCCACATATGGCAATGCCACTAGTTTGGACACTAAGATTTCTTTTTCTCCATGAATTGTAACAACCATTCCATTCTCCACATATTTAACCTTTTGATGCAAGGTTGAGGGGACAGCTCCGGCATTGTTAATCCATGGTCTTCCCAGTAGCATATTATAATCCGACTCAATCTCCATCACTTGGAATAATACTTCAAATTTGCTTGGGCCCATCTCAAGTAGCAGTGTTATTTCTCCAAGGATGCTCTTCTTAGCTCCGTCAAATGCTTTCACTACCATTAACTGTGGCAGTATATCATCCTTACTCATTGATAAATAGTGCAGGGTTGATACTGGCAAGACATTTAACCCTGACCCTCCATCAATAAGGACTCTGGGCACAATGTAACCCTTGCATTTAAAAGATATGTATAGTGCTCTCGGGTTGTTCTGAGATATAATCTCTTTATCTGAAAATGTGATCATGTTAACACGCTTCCCCGGGTCCACCATGTTTACTACATTCTCTAATGATGCATCTGGCTTGACATAGGCCTCCTTCAACACCTTCAACACTGCTTTTTGGTGGAGTTCAGATGACAAGATTAGTGACAAAAGTGATATTCTAGCGGGAGTCTTCTTTAGTTGTTCTAGAATATCATACTCACTTTGCTTCATAATCTTTAAAAACTCCTCCTCCTCCTCTTCTCTTTCTTTTCTCTCTGAGTCTAAGCTTTTGTCGATGTTACCTTCGTCAACAAACTTCCCCTTCTCCAACTCTTTGGGCCCATAAACTCTTCCACTCCTTGTTATTCCCTTTACTTCCATGACACCTGTCACTTTCACGCTTTCGGGCCTTGAGGTTTCCCTATATCTCCCTTCATCTCCACTTTAGTTTCATAATTCCAGGGCACAGCACGAGAGTTCTCATAATAGAAAGGCGTGGGTTTTTCCACAGTGATCACTACTTTTTCAGGTTTTGGAGTTTGATTAAGTGGAGGCACTTTGAGTATAAAACGCTCAATTACATTTACCTCTTCAACAGAATTCTGCTTCTTTTTTGCCTGTATCACACCTAAAGTGAGTAGTTCTTGTACACGCACTTTGAAATCCCAACAATTCTCAATATCATGTCCAAGACTTCCACAATGGTATGCACATCTTGATTCCATATCATATTTCTCCTCTTCTTTCATCATAGAAGCAGGTGCTGTGATGTTATAATTAGCTTCCTTCAAAGTAATAAACACTTTCTCCATGGGTGTTCGGAGACTCAAAACCTTCTTGATCAATTGTTTCTCCACTTCCAAGGCATTCACACTACTTCCTCCTTCATGATTTGGGATCGGGTTATTAACAATATCGGGTTTTGGATCTTCTTGGAGATCCAGTCTCCCACAAGCAATTAGTCTTCTCACTGCCGTCTTAAAACCTTCACAATCTTCAATCGAATGTCCAGCAACATCCATATGGTATTTGCAAGTCAGATTTGGATTGTACCAAGTTGGAAACGGAGGTTGTAATGGGTGCACAGGGTATGGTGAAATCAAATGAGCATCAAACAACCGTTGATAAAGGTCAGCATTGGAAATAGCTAACTTTGGAAAAGGTGGTAGGTTTGGGAAACGATTGCGATTTTGGTTTTGAGAATTGGATCGAGGTGTTGTGTTTAGGAAGTTCTGAGGATTTATGGTTGGATATGTTGGACGGGCGGGTTGGTATGGCCGTATGTGGATGTTGTTGACTTGAGGCTGGTGGTATGGGGTGGGATTTGTGGTTTGGTAGTGTGGGTAAGGAGGGATGGATGACATTTGGGGTCCTGAATATGTGGATACATGTCTTGGGGTGGACGGTCGCTGACCTTGCACATAATTTACTTCCGTTTCTTTCTTTCTGGGTGGGAATCCCCTCTTGGTGTCTTCATTGCTCATCGGGAGCTTTCCAGCTTTAGTCAAGCTCTCAATTCTTTCTCCAGCAGTTATTAACTCAGAAAAATCTCGGTATGCTTGCTCCGCCATTGCCCGATGTAAGGAGACCCTAGAGTTGCTAGGAAGTATGAACACATCTCAGATGGGATGAGTGGTGGTTGTACTTGAGCAGCCAAAGCTCTCCATCTCTGAGCATATTGTTTAAAGGATTCATCTTTCTTCTTTTGCATTGTACTCAGCTGTTCACGGCTGGGCGCTATTTCCAAGTTAAACTTATACTGGTTCATGAATTGGTCAGCCAGCTCTCCCCAACAGGAAATCTTTGCATGATCTAACTGGATGTACCATTCTAGAGCCGGTCCGGTCAAACTCTCGTGGAAAAAGCTAATGAGGAATTTTTCATCTTTGGACCAGATTGACATCTTGGTACAGTAACTCTTTAAATGGAAGAGTGGGTTGCCAGTTCCATCATATTTCGAAAAATCAGGAATTTTAAAATCTTTAGGGACAACCGTGCTAATGGGAGGGCAAAGTTGCTCAATCTCCATGTAGCCATAATTGTTTGGCCTTTGGATTGCCTTAATTTGTTCCTGAATTTTTTCCATCCATTCTTCTCTCGACTTGTCCTTCTCTGTTTCTGCATGATTATTCCCCGAGGAAGAGAGTTGCCTTGGGATGACATTCGGAGGCTGCTCCCAAATGTGGGTAGCGTGCCCATGCCCTTCAGCATATGTATTCTCTACCGCGTGATATCCTTCTCCAACGGGAATAGTAATAGGCATTGTCGGTTGTGGTTGTTCGTGGGGATTATCATTCACCCCTTGCGTGACATTCAGAGCTGCATCCGATACCACAGGTATGGTTATCGTTGTAGCACTTGGTTGCACCCCTCCTGAGTTTTGGTGGGCTCTCAATAAGTCGAGTGACTCCATCATAGCCCGCATCATCTCCTCCATTCTTCCCTGGTTATTTGACAACTCGTTCAGTCTTCCTCTCACTGCATCAACTTCCATGCTTAAGTTTCTTCCGGGTTCAGAAGTAATTATAGCCGAGGTGGTTACAGCTGGAATAGTTCTTCCCGCTTCAGAAGTAATTGCAGACGGGATGGTCTTTCCTGGTTCTGTGTTTCCGCCGGCCATCTTGGTTCGAGCTCTAGTGTTATGAACACGAGTTAGATCGGTATCCTCTTTCCTTGGGCGCCCAATGGTTACGAATCTTGCGCTTTCACAAACTGTTTCAGTCGCAAAGTTAAAATCTTGTTTTATGTTTTTATATATATATATACAAGAAACAAACGAAAGAGGTCAAAAAGTTCTTTTTTTTTATTTTTAAAAGGAAGGATGCCCTGCACCCATTCTTATGGATATATCACCCTATAAGTCGGGGTGCAGTTGATAGCAAATCTAAGGGAGGATTCACTCCTCTATAGGTACAATCTAATGAACACTAGCAATGTGGTTCCTTTTCATATGTCTGAGCATTCTCACACTTTTACACAAGGACGAACTATCTCAAGGTAAAAATGTGATTGATTACTTTCTAAGGGAACATCTATTCCTCTATAGAGAGCATCTGGCGAGCTTGAGAAGCCACAATTGACAGTCGAAGTGAAAGTACAAACATTAAAGTTTCATTCATTCTTGGGTGAAGTTCTGAGTAAAAATTGTTTCAAGATACATTTCATGAGTTTCAATCCTCTTTTCTTAACAAGGAAATTCAACAATCCTTGACTCATGACAGATGATTACGTCAAAGCTTTCATTTTCTTCCTCTTGAGGCCTTTAGTGATCCTTTCGCATGAATCCATGAATTCTGTCACCTCTTGAGGCAATCTAAATGGTGGCAACTTATTAATTTGCTTCTTGGCTTGCTCGAAACGGTAGATAAAATTTGGAATGTAATGACTCAATTCACCGGTGAGCTTTCCACATTTTTCTTCCCATTCTAACGCCTTTTCTCTCCATGACTTCCCGAGTGCATTGCATCAACAAACAAATCATGATATTGGTTTGCTGATGCCCATCCTTGAGTAGCCTTCTGCTCAGTCTATGTCAACATGGTTGATAGGTGCTTCACTTGTCCCTCCAGTTTTTCTCTCATACCTTTCTCTTTCTTGACCTCCATTCTCAAGCTCCAAATGTCTTTATCTCGTTGGCTGACTTCCAATTCTACTCTTTCCACCATGCGATTTTTCTTATTAACCTCTCTCTCCAGCTGATTCTTTTCCTTTACAAGCTTGTGGAGTCCTCCCTCTAGCTCTTGGATTTTGGCCAGATGCATGCTTGAGATTTTCTCTTTGCCCTTCCTGGACTTGGTGATTTCTGCTGCCTCAATACATTCGTCTTTTAGGGCCTCAATTTCTCTGGCCATTTTCTTGCATTGTTCTTGAAGGATGTCAACCTTCAGGTCTGCTGCTTCCTTTTTCTCCTCCAGAAACCGCATTTGGGCCTTCATCATTTCCATCTGTTGGGCCGACTCTGGAGTTTCTTGTGAGGCTAGGTTGTTGGGAATATCTTTTGGGATACTATCTTTCCCGACCCTTACCTTTCTCCAGTCTTTGTTTTCTTGAGAAGAGGTTAAACGCTGTTGGCCGAGCTCCATTTTCCCCAAGATTTTGACATCATTCCATGCCATTTTGATCTTCCTTTCTTGCTCCAGGGTACTCTTGTCTTTCTGGTATAGGAAACTGAATACTTTAAGTTGTTCTTCTTGTGGCTTTGTCTGAGTCCAGTGGAGTTGTCTAAGCACTAAAGCAGGTGTATAGGAAATACATCCCCTTGGACCCATCAGCGGAACATTATGGAAGTCACCACAGCTGTAGATAACACTGTCTCCACGATACCAAGGACATACCCATTTGAAAGTGTTTGATTGGATCTGTGAGAATTCCTTTTTCCATGCCTGAGCTTCTTGACACTTTATCTGTATGCGATGGAAGTCCCCTAACGGATTAGGAAGAAGGCCCATGCGGCTATTAGCATATACATGAGTCATGAACCACACGTATAGCATTGGCAAACAACAGCGCAGCCTTCCCCCCCTCTTTTGAGTACAAACCCCCAAAGAAAGGAATGTATCTGCTAGCATGGCCGGGATAGGATTCATGCCACACGTTTCGAACTTGAAAAACACATCCATGGCAGCTTGGTCAATGACATCGGGCGTGAATGGAAACAAAACCAACCCATAGATAGTCAGTGCTAGTGTTCGTTTGAAGAAATCCCAATCTCCTTGTTGAGCCAAAGTTTGCATATGAGTCTCCAGCAAACTTCTCACGATTCCTTGAGTAGACCCCTTACTTCCATTATCATCCGGTTTGAATCAACTCCGATTATCTTGGCAATGTTTTCCTTATTAACATAATGCCCTTGGTATAGATATACACCTGATTTTTCTTGGATCGGTAGTCTCATTATGACCACATATTCTTCTATGGTCGGCGCGGCATCAAGATCGGGCAATTCAAAGCAACAAAGAGAAGGATTCGAGGTGTGAGAGAGCACTTAATGCTGGTGCTTCCACCGGAATGGACAATAAATCCAATATGTACCCGTAGATATTCTTGAAAGAGGATCGGACTTCACGAGGCATCAGCTGGACTATTTCTTTTACTTTCTCTAGCTCATTGCTCGTCACTGTAACCTTGATATTTCTTTTCCAGTCATGTACATTGCTAGTGTTCATCGGTATTGCATCCATTTGCTTTGAACTGATGATGAATAAAAAACCACACACACTGTGTACAAGAATGAAATAATTGAGTAGAATTAAAAAGATGGAAGAGATAAGAATGCATGCTTTTATGAAAAAAAATTTTGATGCTTCCTTGAGAATTTGATGATGCGCAAACCTATGTAAGTGAACAAAACTAAAGAAACCTTTAATGTAAAAACAAGTTATGTTATGAGAAACGAATGGAATGAATACATGTGATAATGAACAAAATGCCTAAACATCTGAGAATGAACGTCAACATTAAGTTATGAGATAAGGAACTAGCTAACCTAAATGCAATGTAACAATGTTTGGTGTAGAAGCAACTAAAATAAAGCATAAAGGAGTGCGGTGTAAAAGGATGAAAGAAGCATGCTCCCATTATCCTAGTCGGGTAAAACCTAATGGGTAGGATATTCTAAGGCCAGAAACCCTAACATGGTAGCTACTAGGTTTGACTATACGTGTACACACTCATGGTGGGTCTAGACTTCTAATGACCATGGTCCCCAGATTGCCCTTATCCACAGGACAAGGATCTGACCTCTGAACCAACCATAAGTAGGGATAAGCCCTCTCAATATGATTGACTCATAAGGCCAGTAACAATCTGAGTGGTGTCCCAACAACTACCAAGTGAGCATGAAGCCCCTCATGGCAATGTCAAGAAACCCCCTAATCCTAAGCTCGCACGGGCTCGGGTATAGAGTCCAAGAATACAGTGTGTGAATTAAGTGATCGTGAAGTGTGTGCTGGGAGCATACAAACCTTCCGATCCTATCACTACAGACACTCCTGCAAAACAAGATACAAACAACACATATATACAAAATAGTCATCTATCCTAAGATTTTAATAAATAAAGAAAATTTTACAAAATTCAAACCACAGGTATATACAGAATATTAATAGTCGTCTACCCTAGAGTTTTAACGAATAAACAAATATTATATATAAACATCAAGAAAATTAAACTATACAAAAGAGAATTCAAGAAACACTGCACAAAATAAAGTGAGGAAAGAAAAACAAGAATAAATGGGGTATATATTTAATTTGCACAACTAACTATAATAGGCCTGACTCTCTTACTGAAATCCCCAGTGGAGTCGCCATCTGTCCATAGCAAAGGGATCGTGACGGGGCAATGAAAAATAATTTTTGAAAATTGGGAGTCGCCACCAAGTTTATTTAATTTGGAAAATCTTGGAAAAACCAATTCTATTTTTTTTTCAATGAAAATAGTGTTTGAAAACCAGATATGAGTTCGGGAGTCGGTTATGCATAGGGAAGGGTAGGAACTTAATCCCACGCACCCCTAATACACCCGTCCTTAGACGATACCTTAGTAAATTATGCAGATTAAATAATAACCCCTTTAAAATTCAAATAAGGAAGATAAAATTTATAATTTTAGCACATAAATTAAGAAAAATTAATTTACCAAGAATATTTACAATTTAAACACATTAATTAAGAAGATTTAATTATGACAAATATATTTACAATTTTAACACATAAATTAAAAATAATTTACATAGAATATTTACAATTTAACAAATAAATTAAGAAAATTAATTTTTGCCAAGTATATTTAAAATCTAAATAAATACATCAAGAAAAATTGGTTTTAGAAAATACATTTACAATCTTAACCACTAATAAATAATTTACACAAAATATTTACAATTTAAACATATAAATTCAAGAGATTAAATTTACCCAAATCTATTTATGATTTGAACATATAAATTCAAGAAGTTTAATTTACAAAAAATGTATTTAATTTAAACACATAAATTAATTTACACAAATATATTTACAGCTTAAACATATAAATTCCAGAAATTTAATTTACATAAATATATTCATGATTCAAACACATAAACTAAGAATTAATTTTGACAAACATATTTACAATTTTAACGAATACATTAACATAAATTAGTTTTTTTTTTGAAAAAAAAAATATATATATATATTTACAATTTTAACATATAAACTAGAAAATAAATTAAGAAGAAAATTACTTTAGCAAAATACTTATAATTTAAACACATAGATTAAGAAGAATTAATTTAGACAAATATATTTTACAATTGAAATGTATAAATTAAGGAATTTAATTTATATAATTACATTTACAATTTAAACAAATTTAAGAAGATTTAATTTTGGCTTGACAGGGATAGCCTGCTCCTACGTATCCTCCGGTACAATGAGGAACTCAAAGTCACGTAGTTCTGTAAAAAATACTTGTGTGTTGGTCGATTTTAAATTAATTTTTTTTTTGAAATTTCATCGTAGGATTTAAGTTAGCACTTGGCTACTCAATAAACCCTTATGGTTCAAATAAGAGTGAAGATGACATTTGCCACTCAATCGCTCTCATTGTCCATCGCATGAATTTTAAAAGAAAAAGAACATTTATTTGAAAAGGAAGACACATTTTTTATTTTATTCATTTTTTTGACACTAATATCAACATGACTTTCCTGACGAATGACAAAGATACAATTAACTTGTAACTTTTAAACAAGATTCGCCTAACCAACTAAATAATAAAAAAAAACAAAACACCCCATAAACTATTTATTTCTTTTCAAATGATTAGAACATATTCGCTTAAGGGTATAATACGAATTATTTACAAAAAAAAAATATATTTATTTTCAACACTTCCTTTTTTGAAAGATTCATAAGAAAAATTATAATATCAAAAAAAAAATTTCTTCGCATACCAACTCAATAAAACTAAATCTAGATTTCTAATGAAAACATTCTAAATCTGAAGAAAATCTTATAAACAAAATAGAATAAAATAAAATAAAAACATGGCCTAAAGTAATTGGGGTCGCAAATGCTTACTAAAGAATAATGCAAACTACTCTCTAAGCAAGAACACAAACATAAATAATCAAAGAAAAATACATGAATGTTCCCGTAACTTATGGTTCTCAATTTCTAAAATTGGGGCAGCCCCAACCCAAACCCATTTACAAAGTTAATAACAAGCCTGAACACTCTTACCCAAATGAAATCCTAAGCTATCCCGCTAACCCAAATGCAATTGGCCTTAACCCAAATCCATTTACGAAGCTAGTGACAAGCCCAAACACTCTTGCCCAAGTGAAATCCTAAACTATCCCACTAACCCAAATGCAATTGGCCTTTAACGAAAAATAAAATAAAAAAATGGGAAAGTAATGGAAGCTGGCAGAATGGTTTGGACAATGGGGGTAGTGATGTTGGGATTTCATTTTTTTTTGTTTGAGGGGCTGAGAACTCCCACATCCACACGCGCGAATGGAAAGGGAACAAGAGAGGGAGAGTTAGAGAGAGAGGGGATAGCTTTTATATGTGGGTGAGAGGGGAAGAGAATGGTGTGGCTAAGCAGGTGGGACAGGGAGGCTACACGGCTGGACAGAGAGGAAGAAGGAGGCCGCGTGACCGAGCAAAGGGAGGAGGCACCACCGCGACTCAACACGGCGGCGCGATGCGAGCGACAGGGAAGAGATGGGGGCTCACGGCCATGGTCAGGCTTGTAGCGGTTGGGTTTGCGGTGTCACCACAGCCGCCGGGTACCCTGTCTTGGCTAGGGACAGTGGCAGATCACCATCTCACAAGGGAGGCAGAAGCCGCCGATGGCATTGAGGGAACCATCGCCGGCGGAGGCGCGGCAGACACGCGATGGCTTAGAAGAGAGGGAGAAGCGGTGGCAGCGATGGAGGCCGAGGGGAGGTCAAGGCCGCGGGGCTATGGAGCCTCCGCGATGATGACTGTGATGGCCTGCCAAAGGTTAGTTCCTTTGTCTCCTTTTTGCCTGCTTCAGTGTTTTCATATTTGATTTTCCTTTATTATTTCTTTTGATTTTGAAAGGCTTGTGTTTGATCTGACCATAGCTTTCTTTGTTACATCTTTGGAGGACAGTGATAGTTGAGTGTGACTCGGGGCTGAGTTTCAATTTTGATGGGGTGATGGTGGCGGAGCATGGTGGCTATGCAATCATCATAAAGGGGATCACTAACTCCTCTTCCTATTCCTAACTCATTTTTATTTTGTTTTTAGGGTCTGAACTTGGACTGTTTGGACTGTGAATGATATATTGGGACTTTGGCATTGGATTCGTGTTGATCTATCAGCTGGGGTTATGTTGGGTTTATTCTCTTTGGTTTATCTTTGGTTGTGGTTTGATTCTGATTTGGAAGGAGAATGATATGTTTGGAGATGATTGTGATGGATTGATAGATGTTCATGATGCTATTTTGTACTTCGTGTGTGCAGGTTGAATGAATTCTTGAAAAATAATGACATAAAAAAAAGAAATAGCAAAATGAACTAATTCTTCACCATGACTTACCTGTGTAATCTTTCTTTGCTTATTCCTCTTCTTTTGTTTCAAAAAAAATTTAGACGATCATCTCTGATGATCCTTCCCCCCTTCTCTCAAAGGTCTCTAAAATTAGATCACCCTTACTTTTTAGATGCGAGATGGCAAACCTGAGGCAAAAAAAAAAAAAAAAAACTGGACCTCAGTGATCATCCCCCCTAAAATTTCTTGACTCCTTCCTTTATACTAAGTTCATTTTGATAATTAACATTTGACTCCATGCTTTCTCTGGAATGCAGGGGAACCATACCAACTTGTTTCCCATGCTTTCTTCCTCGGACCAAGAGAGTGCAGGGATGGAGAAGACTGCAGAAGTAGGAACAGAAGCATGCTTGTGCTGTCTCGTTTCTTTTGTTGCTTTTTTTCAAAACCGACAAGTGTATTCTTTATTATTGCCATCAATTCCTGTATTAAGTCCATGTGCGTGCCATGGAATGAGATAGCATCGTGTTCCCTTTCTATTTTTTTCCATTTTTTATTCATTTATTATTATTATTTTTTTTTAGAAGCGTGGGGCTCCTATATGTATTTCACTAGAGAATGGGTATGGGCAACGAGGAAGTGGGGGAGAGCTCCACGAGGGAGTGTCTGCCACTTTCCTTTTTAATTGTTTATTTTTGTATTTTGACTTTTTGATTTTATTTGATCTGCAATGAAAATGACTGAAACATTAGAGATGAATCTAGGAAGCTTCGAATTTTTTTATTATATTTATTTTTTTAAATTTTTTAAAAGACTTTAAAAGAAACTGTAAAATGTCCAAACTTTGAAATTTTTCTGGTTTAAATGACCGGACAAAATTGGGTGTTCACAGAGAGGGAATAGAGGGAGGGAGAAGAGAACAAAGAAAGAAGAAAGGAAAGAAAAGAGAAGAGGGGAAAGGAGATGTCTCGTACAAGAGAAGGGAAGAGAAAGAAAAAGAATTTGGGAGCATCTATGGTGGTCTAACCACTTAAAGTCCATCGGTGAACCTCATTTAAATTTTTTTTTTCTGGTTCTTTTCTCGATTATCACACATAGTCAGGTCAAGGTATCCGGCCTATTTTTCTAGTCCGACACATAGCCCCCAAGCTTAGTCGTAAACTGAGTAGTTGGTGTCGAGGTGTCATGACTGAGGTGTTCCGAGGTGTCATGATCGAGGTGTGTCGAGCTCAGAATGAGTCGACTTGTTGGCCACAACTTGGTGCACCTTTTTAGTTATGGTGACAACCATTAAATTTAAAGTGACCAGCCCTCCGCAGCTCGATGCGGTGGGTGGCTTAGATTCCTTAGTTTTGATGATAGGTCAAGCAACGAGTACCAAGGAAGGTGGGAGAAATTGAATTGCTTGATTATGCAAGCATGGTTATGGTGTGTCTTCTCGGCTGCTGTAAGCCATATGTTAGATCAAAGTGGTGAGCCCCTAGTCCTTGATTAGGTGGGGTGTCTGTTTTACAATAGTGTCATGTTACCCTTTTTGCTAGAAGCGATTTCTTGATCCATTTTAAGCAGTCTTGCAGTTGTTTAAAGGTAACTTGAGTGAGTCAAGGCTCAAGCTTGTATTAATTTGGGCAAGTTGTTGGTCTGCAGTCATATTTGTGTAGCTTTCAAGTTTGGTAGTGGGCTACGAATCGTGTGTTGAGTCTACATAGGTTTCTCAAATGTGTGCCTTCAGCTACGGAATGGTACTAGTCATGGATGTTCTCATGGTGTGTGTGGCACACTTTTGCCTATTTCAACATGTAGATTGGAAACAAAGTCTTCTATTCCTTTTGTCTTCACTTATGAGCTTGGAGATTTTGTGAAGGTTCTCTTTGCTTGACAAGATCTACTCATTTCAGTATGAAATTAAGCCCTCATTGTTGAGTTCGGTCTCGGATGATGAGTTGTCTAGTCGGGATGTCAACTTTACTTCACTAAAAGTCGGCCAGGAATGGCAGAGTGCCTAATCGGGTTGCCAATACAAGGCCTATCTGGAAATTTGGTTGAGAATGGTTGAATGCCTAGCTGGGATTCCATTTCTTTTCTAAGTTGAGGTTAAGGGTTTGAACCCCAAATCAAAACTATTTTGATTTAAATGATTCATTTTGTTTTAATTGAAGTAATATTTCATTCAAATTTTGTTTTAGCATAAGTTGATCAAATTGAAACGAAAGATTTCAGCTATTTTAATTAAATCTTAACTTATTTCTATTAATTGTCATATCGATCAATAATTTATAAATTTATGAATATGCACATTAAATATTAAATTACTTGTTTCATTTTAGTCAAATGATTCTTAATCATTAAATCATATCTGTCTTTTACAATATTAGAAAATCATAAGTCCATTTCAAATCAATCAATCAATCAATATATGTGTGTGTGGGGGGGGGGGGGGAAATCCTACATGTTAATTTTGCAATTTTTCATTTTTCATCCAAAAATTTTAGCCTATCTCCATTAATTATATTTTTCATTTTAATTTAATTCTTAAATATTAATTCTATTTCTCTTGATTTTCAATAAATGATTTCTAATAATTACTATATAAACTAAAAATATTTTATATGTATCTCATATCTTAAATCTCAATCTCCATATATCCCAATCTTCAAACTTAATAAGCAATTGAATTTTTAAACAAAAAATTGTTGATATTTTCACCTACATGTTAATTTAGTTTGTTATTATCATGTTATTTGATGTATTTGGCAGAGTTCTTGTGCTGTGGATAGGATCAAGTGCCATTTTGAGTTTGCACACATTAAAAAAAATCAAGGAGGTTAAATGTATATAAGATTTCACAAACAAGGTTTCAAGTTGCACAAATTAAAAATACCAAAGGTTAAACACAGATAAATCATATCTTCACCAATTGCCAAAATTATGCTAATGGGTGTTTTAAAAGTTAGGATATAACATAAAGTTCAGGAGGTAAAATGTATTTAACCCTAAAAGAAAATATGTGATTTTTAGTAATATAAAATATTGACTTATATATATAAGTTATTGTTTTTATATTAAGAAAAAAATAAGTAGAATTAAAAATAATTAACAGTAGTAGTAATTTATGAAAATATCTAAAACATAAAATTATATATTTTTCAACTATGGATTTTACAATATTAATCTATATTTTTATTGTACAATCATGAAATTATTCTGTTATATTCCACTTGATTTATTTTTATATAAAAATTAATAAATATTTTTTAGATATTATATGTATTAATATTTTAAAATAAAAACCTGAAAAAAGTGTAATTTTTTATTTTTCAAAAATAATTATTACAAATTATTGTTACTTTCTATGATTTAATTTTTATATAAAAAATTAATAAATATTTTTATATTATATATATTAATATTCTAAAATAAAAACTGACAAAATATGCAATTTTTTCCCAAAATAATTATTACAAATTACTGTTACTCTCTATAATTTATTTTCTTGATATAATAAAATTTTAGAAATTAAATTAAATACACGTAAATATAAATATAGCAATATTTTGTATTATTACACACCTCTATTATTATATAACTACTAATAAATAATACTTTGGTAAAAAATAAAATAGTGTGTAACGAAAAAGTGAAAAATAATAAGGAAATTAAGAAAAAAGATTAAAATTTAGTATTTCTCAATTTTTTTAGGAGAGTAGAGTGTAGGTTTTAGAAATAAATAAAGGGGAAAGGGTTGTATTTTACTCTTCTTATTAAGCATATCAGACTAAATTTATCGTGATTTACAACATTTTAATTGCTTTAATTATATTATTATGACAGTTAACTACACTTTTGATTACGTTATGATGAATTCTTAATTATTTTTATTTATGCTGCTAAAAGGGCATTAGTTATTTTAATTGTTTCTTGAGTCTGTAGAGAGAACATTGCACATATCTGAGCTTGTATATAAATTAATAAGTTCTCACAAACCAGAAAATTCTCATATCATAGCCTGATATATCGGTAGGATATCATATTTTGAACGAGTCTTGATATGCCATCAATGCCGAAATTTTTGTGCCAGAAATAAAATAATAAAGTTAATAGTATATATGCTCTATTTTTTAAAAAAACACATAACATAACTATTTAAAAAAATTGTATTGTTGATTTTATTTTTACTATATTCTCATGCGTGATACATGATAATAAAGGAGAAGAATCAAGGATGATATTAGAGCCTTTTATAACAAATAGGCAAAACTAGTTCAATTTCTATTACACATTATGCTATTTATTTATCTGTACTCTTGAACTTAAATGTGTCTGCTGCTCCATGGAGAGCCAAACGATAATTTCCGTCGCCATCAGTGTATCCCCCAACATCTTGACAATCTGAGGTGTTGGCAGCACTACAGAAAACAAATTTGTAACCCAAATTATAGTTCTTAAATTGGAAACTTCCCAACTTGATTTTATGACTGGGATAGTCTTCAACACTGCCAATGCCAACGTACCACAGTTTGGCTGATTCATCCAAGACAACCATCCAAGTGGATGAATTGGCATGACTTGGAGTATTACTGAACTCGATGGTAGCCATGGTATCTGTATCGAAAACCATAGTGTCATTGGCTGATATAATAACTGGCAAGCCAAGAGAGCTCTCCGAGGCAGAATGAACAACAGCACGAGCGTTTGCTGCAAGGGTGACCCCACCACCCATTCCTTCGAAACCGGGCAAGACGTAGTACTCACCACCATTCTCTATCGGGCTCTCATCTGTGTCACGCACAACAGCAATGGCACCCTTTAGTTTTATGTCAAAGGCAAAGAGAACGAGCGAGAGGGAAAGCAATGTGCTGATTCTGGCCATTGTTGTGTCTTGGTAGATGGGAATAGTGTGTTTGTTTTGTGGCATGGAAAAGTTGAGTGCAGTGGCATCCATTTATACATGCAAAGTATATCTAATTATTTAATTGTTTTGATACTCTCTTGATTTGATTCGGTATCCAAAAAGGTTTTATTTGGTTTGACCATGATTAAAAGTTTTCAAAGTTGTTATAAATTATTCTCTCTTACATTTAATATATCCATCAATTCCCTTTCTTATAAGCTTATCATGAAAAAAATAATTAATATTATTCAGAGTTTTTAAAAAGATAAATAATAGTAGAAAAATAAAATCTTGTAGATAAACAATTATTAGAAAATAGAGGTAGTATATTTACGTATTTAATTGTTTTGATATTATCTTGATTTGATTCAGTTTCGAAAGATTTTATCTGGTTTGACCGTTTAACCGTGATTTAAAGTTTTCAAAATAATAATCTAAATATACAGTTTTCGGTCATATTTTGATTCCTTATTCAATTCCATTTCAAAATCAATTATTTTTTAATGCTATAAGACAAAACCCGTTGTTTTTGTTTACGTTATATTGGTCCTTGATGATGTATGTGTTTGTTGGGAAAGATTATTCTAATCAAGAACTATTTGTGTTAAACTTTTCAAAAATAATGAATGAAAATGCATCTTCTTCTGCTTATTTTGCTTTCCACATTGAACATGTGACATGCTATACTATGTTGAGATTAAATTAAAATTTTCATTTATTTATTTATTTGCACTATAGTTTATGTTTTGGGGGGGGGGGGGAGTTACAAGAAGAAATCACATAGAAGTTATTATAACAGTGTATTTGGATAGAAATAGTTTACTAAAAGGATTTAATTGGAATATATGACAATATAAAAATATTTTATATAATTGTCCAATTATTTGTTAGGAGACTCAAACATATGAGTATATATTCATTTTATTTTCCTCATTTCCGTTCTAGATTAAAAAATAGCACAAAAACTTAAGCCATTAATCATTTCTTGAAGCCTTACATCTCCAAGCCTTCTTACTTATGCATCACACTCATATCTCAAGAAATAATTCAGAAACAGTTACCTTCAAAGAACTACTATAGGAAATTCCAAAACTTCTTATTTCTTATTTCTCATATCCAAAAAAAATCGTTAATAAAAAACTAAAAAAATTGATATAAAAAAATCAAAAATTTCTTATTTCTTATTTCTAACACCTCTGATTATAGAAATTTTGTGATATATTGATTAAGTTAATTTAATCAATCAATTAATCTAGGATATATATTTCTAATCAATCATTTGATATAAAAAAAATTGATCACATATATTTGTTACACATTGACTTAATTAATCAATCACTTGATATTCAATCTATATATATATAGACGTATATAAAGAATCACTTTATGTCACAAAATCTTCTTTAAATTGAATTTGATGAAAAAAAAAAACTGAACTATGAATTATTGATTTGAAATTTTTTAGACTTAAAACATGATAGAGGGTTTTAAATGTTTTTTAATTAATATAGCATTATTTATCTCTAAAAGCATTGTTCTTTTGCCATTAATTGACCCATTTAGTGCCCGTTTCTCTAACAATATACTCACGATATCTAAATATCTATCATTTTTTAAGCTTTAATTTTCTTGCAAATATGAAAGTCTCATTTATGTCCCTTTTTTTTTTTCCATAATATGCAATTCTTAATGCATGGATTACTTCTAATTAGTAGATCATATATGTAAAATTCTTGAAATATAAACGTAGGGTATCATTAGACTATAAAACTCGAATAAGAAGAACATAAAAAAATTCAAAAATATAATAAAAGTTCAAACTATGATTGACGATCAACAAACCTCAACAGAAAAAGTGAAAATCAATAATCAAAACAACCTTTGTATCCATGCTACTATGCCCTCAACTAAAGAGTAAAATATTGTTCTTGTGAACCCAATGATACAATCAACATCTCAAAATTTGGAATAAAACATTACAACTATTAATTGTAGATATGCTTGTGTCCCTATGTTGCTTCTAAGCAATCAAGAAATATTAATTATGAGAAATAGTGATTGCTATATTCATTAAAATAATAATGATTGTTATAAATATGGTCAATCGAAAAAGAATATGCATTAAATTTTAACATAATTTTAAATTCAAATATTGAATTTATAAAGCGAAACAATAATTCGTTGGAGTAAAAACATAGATCTGGAAGGACAATGATTATGCATTACAATAAATATAAATTGTAAAATTTGAATTTTATTAAAATGATGGAAAGATATTTTAATAGTGTATTATTTAAGAAGACTTATTGAAAGAGAGAATCAAGGTTGATTGTGAATTTGAATAACCTCATTCTCCCACTTTAAAATTTGAATTTGGAATTTAAAATTTATAAATTTAACTTAAAAAATATACATATAATTATTTGATTTAATTTTTTCTTGTGGATATGCTTAGAAAATTTATAATTAAGATATTATTAAAATTTAAAAATTTAAACTATTTTTCCATCACTCTACTCTGAATTTATTACTGTTCATTAGTACAGATAAGGGAATCACATATTGACTAGGTTCCAAAAATTGGTATGAATTCTTGTATCAATTTATAATTAGGCCTTATATCAAATTAGATCAGATTATAGAAATTAGTATCCATTTGTAAATTTTATAATCAGATCGTTTTCCATCTTAATTGATTATAAATTAAGCTAGTTTCCATTTAGAATCAGCAGATAATAAATCAAAATATAATAAATCAGCATCACAAATTAGTATTTACATTGGTATTGAAATTTTGAATATTTACTTAATTTCATTCAAAAATGAAAAAATTAAATCAAAATCTCAATAGCATAATTGAGTATTGTGTCGATTTTTAATTTTGTTTCAATAAAAAAAACAAATAAATAGATTATTATATTTATTATTACTTAAACAATAAAAGAAATATTTAATAAAATGATGATAATCTTCAATGATATTGTAATGACATAATAACTATGGTTATGATTTTTCAAATGATTAATAATTGAACTAAATTTGTGAAAATGGTGGACGATGCACTAATAATAAGAAGAAAAAAAAGGTACATGAGAATCACTATTTAACAAAACTCATAGCTTGGGTAAACTAAAATAGAATTGAAAGAAAATAAGTATTCACTAATAACATCTAAATGAAGAGTCCTCCTAAAGGCATACTGAAAATAATATAGATATGCAAACAATAAACAAAAGTTAATAAGTCAGCTTGGTGGCATCCATGATTTCTTGTGCTATTCAAATTCCATAGACGTAACAATGTTAGTCTTTAAGGATGTGCCACGTTACAGATTCTTCAACATATCCATGGTATTAAGAAAACACTTGTTCAAACTGATTTGGAATGTTCTCTTGAAGCACAATATGCAATAAGACAACGTTATTCTAATACCCTTACAAAAATCAGTACATGTGTGTCACAACCTGATTTAGGCACATAACCGGCACGTGAAAAATTTCCACCCCATGTAAGCCTCATGACTTGGATTCCTATATATGCACAGTACATCATCAATTAACTCAAATCATAAAATCCTTTTCATCATACAAGTCACCTGTCTTTAAACATATAGTTAGAATTTTCCAAACTGCAGTCTCATATTCTCTACTCTGAAGTCTATTTTCATAATATCCACAAGTGTAATAAAAGTCTATCATATACAAAATTTGTAATACCTGGTGTACACATGTTAGTAGATGAGCTTTCATTTGACCTTAAGGTCCCCCGGGACCTACCCATGCTGTCGGATCTGGGTTTTCACTAAGTCTAAAACCCTACACCTTCTTGGAGGGCTATATGTTAGAGTCACAATCTTGGGATTAAAAGTCTCGGTAATTGTTCCCTAGAGAAAAATGAATTGAAAAGTGATTTTTAAAGAATTTTTGGAACCCTCTAGATATTTCGTTTTTAGCCCCCAAGTTTATAAAATCGCCGGAATTTCAAAATTTGAACTAGAACTCAAAAATTAGATTTTGATTAGTTAGAGTTTTGAATTTTTAGATATTTTATTTGAATCCAAATGGGGGGTATTTCCTTATTTATATTTATGTTTTAAAGTTAAAAGAAATGTAAATGAGTGGGAGTATGGAGATGATGCTTAAACCATGATAGCAAAATTCTGCAGCAGTTGGGTGTTTTTGTCACCGCTATATAGCGGTCCTAGACCGCTATAGCGGTCACAGGAAGTGTGCAGCACGGTATTTGGCCTCTGGAGACCGCTATAGCTGTCCTAGTGGTCATAAGTGATCAGGCACCGGGTCGGGGAGCGGCTAGACTGGTATAGCGGTATCAATTTTGTGAAAACACCAGGAACTATGTCGTTTCACTTCCAGCTCTCCCCCAATATTATAAAACCCTCCCCCACTCATTCCTTCCCCATTTTTCCTCGAACCAGCAGCCCCAAACCCCATTTTCTCTCTTTTCTCTCTATCCCACTCAAGTCTTGCTCCCCCAAATCATTAAGGTATGTGTTTCTTGATAGATTTTGGTCTCTTTATCTCATTCATTTCATATTTTATTATTTGAATTGTTGTTTTCTCTCATTGTTGTCAAGTGGAGGTGCTCCCCCAATGTTATTAGAATTAGTTTATGAAAAGCTAGAGGTACCCATAGATCGTTAATGAGTTTTATGGTTATAATAGTTGACGTTGGTGCCCTCCCGGCTCCCCGGAGCTCAGTTGGAGTTGACGCCACCTTTTTCTCCCCCTCCAGGTGAGTGGGTTTGACCCCATTTCCTTAGTTTCCACATTATAACAATATGTTCTTGCATTATGGTTGATAAATATGAAATTAGAGACAGAATTAAGTGTATATTATGATTTTACATGAATATGTCAACTTAGAAAAATTATGATTTATGATAATAGCATGAAAATGTCATTTAGAAAGCCATGGGACCATAATTGTTATATTGTCTGTTATAGAAAATGTTTTGCATGCTTGAGAAGAGATTTATGGAAGAGATATACATTATGAATTTAACATTTCACTATGCTTAAAGACTTGGTATTTTTATTAATCGTTTTTATTGAAGTAGTAAGCTGAGCTAAGTTAAAGAATATAAGATTTAATGAGTTGTTATTTTATTAGACATGGTTTAAAGGTTTATAATATCCTTATATTTCAAGACTTGAGATTTCATGATATAAATATGATTTTAGAGTATCAGTTAAAGATACTTTGGCAAGAATGCCAAACAGAGTATATGATTTAGTTTAATGAACTGAGATATCATTATAATGTCAGAGATTTTATATGATTTAGAACCCCAATGTTTTGAACTATGATATTAGATATATATTAAGTATATTAAAAATATGTTAGTTAAGAAATGACATTAAAACTTTAGTTTTATGGTACCAAGAGGTACAGAATTCAGTATGATTTTTAGCAACTGCCAGATACATATTCTATGGGTTTGAAATCGGAATGCTTACAAGTGGTGAACCCTTGGGCTCGATTTTCATAGCCACAGTTATGCTAAAGTCAGATTGATAGAGTTATATGAGTTCAGAACTCTTAGAGTACTAAGAACTTAGGGGCTCTGCTTCGCCAGGGACAGAGTACCCACTTTTCAACTATAGTTTTCTTTTTGTCAAACTAGTTTAGCCGGTAGAGATAAGGAAATAGATAGTTAGTTAACGGCTGTGAAGAGATCGTTAACCTTGGTATCAAGTTGTCCGTTAGAGGACAGTTTCGCCCCCAGCAGTTACAGAAAATGGGACCTAGTTAGGTGCCCACAACTTGTCCGAGAGGGACTATTACAGATTCAGCAAGAGCTCTGATTCGTCAGGGACAGAGTCTCACTTTACAGTTTAAAATTTTATAGCTTTTATTATTGTGATATATTTATTATATCTAGCATATTGTTTCCCGACGCTCTGCCGCACCCCCAGTTAAATTGATTTCATGCTTAATTTTGAGTTAGAAATGTTTATTTATAAATACATGGAATGAAAAGTGTTTTCTTAGAGCTAGTTATGTATTTAAATATGAAATGAATCATTATTGCTGCATGTATATTATAGTATGTATATTCTTGGTTGTCTCATGTGGGTGATGGGTGAGAGCTCACTCACTGGGTCCGTTGACTCACCCCTCTCCCTTCCTCTCATAGTTGCAGGTACAATTCCAGTTTCAGCCAAGATTGGTAGACACAGTTTCTCCTATGGGTGAGTTTTATTTGGAGTAAGGCTTAGTTAGAGTGTTGTTAGCGTAGAGTGCTCCAGTAGATGTGCAGGCAGGATCTTATCCACGCATGTAGTTTGATATATTTTAGTATTTTCATATATTGAGCATGTAAATGAAATGTAAATTGTAATTAGAGACTTATATATTGAGGCATTTATGAAATTTTAGATCAGCTGATTTGAATAAGAGTTTTTCAGAGATTAACTTATTGAATATTTTCAGTTTATGAAATTGAGCATTATGTTTTAATCAGAGGAAAAGTTTATACTTCAAAGAAATCACATTTTAATAATTATATTTATTAATAAATTAAGCATATATAGAGATTCAATGATCACGAGGCTTACGTGGGGATGAGATTCCTCACGTGCCAGTCACGTTCCCAACTCGGGTCATGACAAAATTTCTATTAATAATAAAATCATATAATACAGTCCAACATAACATTACATATGCAAAATATAAAATCATACACTATGGTCCGGGATCCTGCCTGCATCTACACTGGAACACACTACTCTAAACACAAGGGCTTCACCTATGTGAAACTTACCTGCTGATACTCTAATGCTACTATGAGGAGAATGGCTGAGAAGAGTCTACAGCAGCTATTGTATCTGTAAAAATGAAAAGAAAGAGAGGGGTGAATTTTGTAACCAAAACTCTGTGTGTGAATCTCCACCTATAACCCCCCTTCATAGGACATCAAGGAAGCAATGCATAAAAATCATAATAACACTATTAATATTCAAATTGCCTTACATAATCAAATACACATATACATGTATATAAATACTAGTCATCATTTTCCAAACTCCAAAATAATTTCCTTAATTCACTTTCATATCTGAAACCATATTGGCTTATCATGTAGTAACTACTACATAAATAATAATCTCTATCTCTGTTCTATTTTTTTTCACTATCTCTTTTTTGTTTTATTCTCTATCTTTGTTCTGTTTTGTGGGTGCTTAGTTTCTTGTGAACAAGAGCCCCTAACTAAAATTATAATGGTTCCTCATGAACCACGTCCCTTGTGGACTAAGTTTATTAGTTTCTAGTAATCGTGTCCCTCATTGACTAAGTTTAATGGTTCCTTGTGAACCGTGTCCCTCGTGGATTGAGTTATTCTCTAAATAAATTGCCCCTCGTTAGCCTTTTTCGTTCTCCCGTTTTGTTCTCTTGTGAGCTCTGAATTTATCTGATTCTAATAGTCTGACCTTAGCATAAGTGTGGCTATGAAAGCATACTCAAGGGATCACCAGTTCTAAGGCATTGTGATTTCAAAAGCCATAGAATATTTAGCTGGCAATTGTTATGAGTATACAAAGCTCTGAATCTATCTGATTCTAACGGTCTGATCTTAGCATAAGTGTGGCTATGAAAGCATACTCAAGGGATCACCAATTCTAAGGCATTGTGATTTCAAAAGCCATAGAATATTTAGCTGGCAGTTGTTATGAGTATACAAAACTCTAACAATCTGACTTTAGCATAACCATAGCTATGAAATCACACCTAAAGGATAATTTTTCTGCAGACATTTGTGATTTTATATATGGTTAGAATATGTATCCGTAAACTATTCTGAATCTCATGGAGATCCAAGCTCTAAAATCATTTTTGTGTCTAAGTTTCTAAACCAATTCTCAATAACATTCTTTCATAAGCTTGAAGATGTTAAAATCATAATAAAATTCCTCAAAGGCTTAAGGTTCTCTACCAATAACTTGCATAATCCATATTCAACATAAAATAAATGTTTTAACAATCATAAATCTCTAATAATCACAATTAAAACAAACTCTAAATAGAGTCATATTATCAATAATAGTCCTATGAGTTGTCTAAAACATAGTTCATGCCATTTAGAAAACCACAACTTCATAAATCAACATAAACTTCAAATCCTTATATAGTAATCTCTAAAATCAACATTTAATGTAGAACATAGAGATCACAAGTGTGAATCTACTCACCTAGAGTGGTAGAATATACTAGAACAACACCAACAGGACTCTGGAAAGCAGGGATGGCACTAATGTTTGCCATAATAATCATAAAACACTAGATTAACATCTAATAATCCTTAAATAACTTAGATTCATCTCTAGTATGAAGGAAGAATTTCACTTCCTTTGAGAAACATGGAAACCACTATACCATCCCAAGAACAAGGAGAGATTTGAGAAGAAATGAAGCAAAATCAAGAGAACAACATACCTTAAAGCCTTATAAGTGAAAGATTGAAGTTGATTTTAAGAGACAATGGAAGAAAATGGAGTTTGGGAGTGAATTTGGGGTCAAGAGCGAAGGTTTTCAAGTTTCTCAGGGGGATGGGGTTGTGTTTGGGTGACTAAAGGTTTTGGAGCCTGAATGGGGGGTTTTTAAATGTTCTGTTGATCATTGCAGCACTCACCAAAGAGCATGAAAATCGTCTTCCGCACCGCCTTACTGTTTACCTGACCGTTGCAACGCTCGCCAGAATAGTTTTTCACTTTCCAGGATGATTTCTCATTCCCCAGAATAATCTCTCACTCTCTAGAAGTCACTTATTTACATTTCTTAATTAAAGTTATTAACATTTAAACATAAATGTAAATAAGAAAATATTCCCCATTTGAATTTAAATAAAATATCTAAAAAATCAAAATCCAAACAAATCAAAAATGAAATTTTGGGTTTTAGTTCAAATCCGACAATTCTCACAGTTTTATAAACTTGGGGATAAAAAACAAAGTGTTTAAAGGTTTCATAAAATTCATTAAAAATCACTCTTTGACTTGTTCTTCTCTAAGGAACAATTACCGAGACTTTTGGTCCCAATAATATGACTCTATCATATGGCCCTCCAAGGAGGTGTAAGGTCCAGACTTAGTGAGATTCAGAACCCGGAACGTCAAATGAGGGTAATTGAAACTGTTTTAGTTTGAAAAAATTTCTTAACTCTTTTATTTAAAATTTGGGGTATTACAATGTGGAGGTGACTTGCTTAGGATTTTGGGGATCTCCCAATAATTTGATGTTGTGGTTGTTAGTAGATACTTTGGGAGCAATCACTTTCCAAGGCATCAGTTATGATATCTTCATCCCTATTTCTTTCTTTTCAATTGTGGGGAAAAAAGCAAATGAAAAGCAAAAATTGACCCCAACAAAAAAAAGAAATTACACTATGTATAAATAAGTGCATAATAGTTTGATTTCAAAAACAGTATAAACTAATGACCAAAAAAATATGATAAACCATGGAAACCATAGAAATATATATAAAAAAACAAATTAAGACAACAATTAAGAATAAAACCAAATTATAAAATAGTTCATATAGAAAATTACATGAACTAGTGCATCAAGACAATAATAAAAAGCAAATAATCCTATTATTGTACCCCCATATTGGGTTGAGCCTTTCTTTGTTTCTAATAATCGAAAAAAAAAAAACCAAAAATTGAAACAATGAGAGCAACATTTCATAGGAGAAAACGATCTTGATCAATTTATATGGGAAAGTTTGATTTTTTTTTCAGATATTGATGCTTAATTTGGATCAAGATTATTTGCTTTCGATATTAAATATTGAATATAAATTTATATTTGATATAATTGATTTTTTTAATTACTTATGATTATAATTGATATCTTATAATTAATTATAATTTATGCAATTGATATTTGTTTGTTGCAGTGCAATTCTACTATTAAATGCTAATAATCTCTAATGATATTTTAATGATATATAATAGTTACGGTCATATTTTTTAATAAATTATTAAAGCTATGAAATTGCGTACCCTAACTAACTCAAAAATCGACACATCAAAAGCTTGTATTCAAAGGAGTCTTGAATATTAGTATTATATTATAGATAGATTCTAGATTATAGATATCTTATCGTATTTTTGTTTTTGCATATTAGCAATTGATAACAATTCTTAAAATGAATGGTGTACCATTTGTTTATTAGGATTCCAAAGATTAGTTAATATGCAAAAGTTTTAATTATTTGACTATGAGATTTAACCATTATTTGCTTGATTTTCTTTAATTCTTAATGTGTGATAGAATGTTGTGGTTCCAGTCCCCTCTTTAGATAAGATTTTAGCAGTCCAGAGTTCAAGACAAGCATGAATGGCTTCTAGACTTCATGAGGAAGCAGCACAAAGAAGCAGTGGAGATTCTAGTTAACCCTTGCGTAGTTGGTTGAATTCCACGTTTACCCCAGAAAAAAAAAATCATAACATCGAAGGATATATATTGTCTCAACTATTTGTTTGGAATAACAAGAGAAATGGGAAACAAAAAACATGATGTTTATTGTAGATTTTGGCACTTGTGTTGTCAACAACAAATAATTGATAATTTCCTTGTGCAGGAGGCCAAATTGCACTAAACCAGACATATATCAACAAACTTTAGGAGTTTCGATGACAACCTTTGCTTTTCAAGATCTCCATTCGGGGAGCGAAAATCTACTCGTCTTGGGTTCTTCACTAAAAGAATCGAGTGTCAAACTTGTTTTTTATGAATGAAATAGGATGTTAAATGATTGTGTGTTTTGTGTGTGTAAAATGTTTGACAAATTAAAGAAGAAAAAGAAGAAGAATGCAAACTAGAAATTGATTGATAAACTGGAAATAAAGTACATAAAATGTAAAGAAACTGAAAGGAAATCTAATCCTAGGAAAGCAAGAGAAAGGGTTGAGAACAATACTCAGTGAACTCTGGACTCTGTGTAGTCATTGGAGACATTTTTAGAGTGAGTGTGTGAGTGAAAATTCTAACCCTTTATAATGTGTACAGAACTAGTATTTATAGACAGCCCAGGACTCTAAGAATTTGACACATGTCTTCTGGCTGTCCTTGGATGTTGTCCACGTGGCTTTGACAGTTATTTTCTTTGTCATTTGTTCTCTACCACTACTTTGCCACGTTCTTGTCATGCTTATGTCAATAACCGCTGGTAATCGTCGATAACCGCCATTTGACGAACACATGTGAAGCAATTATCTGACAGTATCTTCAACATCTTCAAAATTTCTCTAAGTCTTCTAGTGACAAACCCCCACTTCGACTTGTTGAACCTCTACAGTGAAGATTGGTCATTCTTATCCTCTAATTAGCCTTGAAACATTAAGTCCTAAATGACAAGCTTTGACTTAAACTTGTCAAAAGTCGAATAGAAGAATGACAAACTTTAACTTTGACTTGTCAAAAGCCGAATAGAAGAACTTTGACAATGTCGAATAGAAGAATTTTGACAATGCAGAGTTGTCAAATTAGATATCCAAGCTTTATCACAGCTGGACTCTTCTATATGTCATCATATTGTTTGACAAACTAGATGCTTTGTCAATTCTTCATACAACAGGCTTTTGACTAACTTTCAGGCTGTCAAAGTTAAATGTCAATTTGACAATCTGATACTTAGTGAAATTTGGTGCCAACACATGACAAGTACATGATTCTCAATAAACAATTTCAATTTTCAAATATCCTTGCTATCTAAAAGTTGAAAACAATAAGATACATTAAAAAAGGTGCACTTGCATATCTATTATATAATCCACTGTATCGAGAAAATAAAGTAAAAAAACAATCCAATGAATTATATCTTGGAATCTTTATCGGTATATCGAACAATACTATATTAGTTATAGTTAATAGTTGATTCTCATTTAATATTGTTGCCTCCAAATTCTATCAAGTGTCAGATTGTCGAATTGGCGCTTGACCTTAGTTAGCCGAAAAGCTAGTTAAGGGTTTGGCATTTTAAGACTGACAAAATTGACAAAGCTCTATGTTTTATCAGTAAACATGTTGAAACCCATCGGAGTGACTTAGAGCGAGGCCTGAATTGAAGGCGAATGAGGACAAATTTTCATGCCTAGGATTGACTAGTCGAAATGAATGTTTGTCAGTTGATACTTAGAAAAATTCTGAAGATCGTAAGATTGACATAATGACTAGAAAAAGAGACATTTGTTAAAGGCATCACACAGTGGTGACTGTCCAAAGAAAAAGGCACGTGACAAACAAATAAATTGTCAAATACATGTGTACAACATTTAAGGGTAGCCAAAGACAAGTGTCAAGATCTTAGAGTCCTAAGTTGTCTATAAATACTAGTTTTGTACAATTGCAAAGGGTTGAAATTTTTATTCACATATTCACTCTACAAATGTCACCCAGATGACAAAATAGAGTCTAGAGTCCACTAAGTATTGTTCTCAACCTCATTTCTTATTTTATTAGGATTAGATTTCCTTTAAGTTATTTACAATTTCTGGAGTTTTAATTACTTTTGTCAATCAATTCACATTTTGCAATTGTTTTACATTTTAATCTACCAATCAACATTACATTCACCCACAACACATCATTTTATTCATTTCATCCTCATTTCATTAAATACAGTTTGACACTCGCTTTTTTTTATGTGAAACCTAAGAGGAGTAACTTTTCGCTTTCTGAATTGAGATTTGGAAAAGCAAAGGTCGATGTCCAAACTCCAAAGTTTGTTGACTAACATATGGTTTAAAGCAGTTTGATCTCCTGTATAAGCAAATTGTCAATTATATATTGTTGACATAGAAGTGTCAAATTCTACAATAAATAAATACAAATTATTTAGAAAACACAATTATTTGGGAAAATCAGAACTCGCCTACAATGATGATATTCTAGTGGAAATCATTTACGATAAATATTGGAACAGAAACTATAATTGAATTTTGTAGCAAATTATCATTTATGGTAATCGGTATTGTTTATTAATTTTAGTTAACATTTTATAATTGATACCATTTATTGATTGTAATTATAATAAGTTATATATTTAACAAATATAAATATTTGGATCAAACAACAAGGTCTTCTCTGACACGATACTACACGGATGTGAGGGACATGTACCAAAGTTAAAAAACTTCAAAACACAAACACAACATATATATAATTAAAAATTTAAAGAAAATAATATATTATTTTAAATATTATTTATATAAGCTTTAATTATGGTTTATGTATTTTCTTATTATAAACTCAAAAAGTTATTTGTTATCTTATTTTTATAATCTTGTTTACATAGTAATTTTTTTTTATGTTAGAGTAAGAAAAAATAAATTTTGAACTAAACATATATAAATGTGTATCAATTGGTGTGTTTTGCACGATCCAACACGAATAAAAACAGATCCAAAAATGATCCAAAGGAGCAGCCAAAAAAATATTAATCATAATTATATTATAAAATATAATTTTTTATACATGTTAATATAAATATTTTTATCTATATATATATATATATATTATCATATCATGCTTGGAACAATATGTAAATCAGTATATAAAGCTCTTCACTAATAAAATATATTATGAAAAGCAAATTATAAATTACAAATCACAAATATCTTACTTGCTTGAGAGTTTCAATTTAAGTATTTTCTAATTTGTTGTGAATTAAAATAAATAATATATAAAGTAATATTGTCAATGATATTATAGTACAAATATTTTATAACAGCTTTAAAAATCTTAGTTCCTAAACTAACTGACATATTTAGAATAAATTAATAAAACTGAATGTAAATGTATTTAAATAATAAAAGATTTTCCTTTGGTGTTCATAAAGTACCAGTACTCTTGTATATTCAATTATTGTGATTTAATTTTTTATTTGATATTAAATGTTTTTTAATATTTTTTGCTTTTATATATATATATTGTGTGTGTGCGCGTGCGCGCGCTTGTGTGTGTGTTAAAAAGATATGAGAGGACGGGTTCAGGCCCCTGATTGTCCCCCACTCCATCCATCCTTGAACGTGAACACTATCCGATACATTGCACGTCACTCAAATAGTACATATATGCTTCATAGTGCCTAAAGGAATAGGCTGACAAAGCTTGAGCTTTAAATCTTGTTGGAACGGCCCAAGCTGATATGGTTTTTTGTGTGTATCAGATTGAAATGACACAATCAAGAACAAAAATAGAAATTCAAACAAAAGCAAAAGAATAAAAAAAATTTGAATTTATAAAACACTGGTTAACATGAGTTGAAGAATGCTCTTTTTTTGTACAATGTCTTATTTTTAATATATTGATGCATTTTTGTTGAAATATATTTTAAAATTGCTAGCCACAATTTCACATTTTAGAAGATGGAGCGATCATTTGGATATTTTTGTGTTTATGGCAGAATTTTGCACTTATTTGTTAACAACAACTAATTAACAACCCCCTGTACAGGAGGCCAAACTGCTCTAAACCATACGTGAATCGACAAACTTCAGGAGTTTGGATAACAGCCTTTGCTTTTCAAAATCTTAATTTGGGAAACAAAAAGCTACTCCTTTACTTGGGTTATCCATCAAAGAAGTCAAGTGTCAAAATATTTTTTATAAAATGAGGATGGAATGGAATGCAATGTAACGTGGTTTGTGTTGTGATAGTGTAAATGGGATGTCTGGCAGATTAAAAGAAGAAGAAGAAATTATAGAGTGTAAATTAATTAACAAACTGAATGTAAAGTATAGAAATTGTAAATAAATTAAAGGCGGAGATTGAAAATAATCTAGTCCTGGGAAAACAAGAAAGTCGGTTGAGAATAATACTCAGTTAACTCTGAACTTTGTCTAGTCATTGGAGATGTTTTAGAGTGAGTGTGTGAGTGAAAACTCCAACCCTTTACAATATATATAGATTTGGTATTTATAGACAACCTAAGTCTCTAGGATTTTGACACTTGTCCTTGGCTGTCTCTAGATATTGTCCACGTGACTTTGACAGTTTTTTAGTTTGTCATTCACTATTTATCACCATTTTATCATATTTTTGTCAAGTTTCTGTCAATAACCGCTAGTAACGTTCAGTCACTGTCAATTGACGAATACTTGCATTGAGGACACTATGACAGTGTCTTCAACATCTTCAAAAAAATTTCTAAGTCTTCAAGTGACAAACTCATGCAAATTGGCCATTATTGGTCTCTAGTTGTCCTATTAAGCTCCCTTTGATCTCAAAATCTTCAATGTCCCAAATGACAAACTTCGACTTGTCAAATGTTGAATAAAAAACCTTTGCAATGTTGACTTGTCATATTGAATATTCACGCTGTCACAAAATTGCCTTCCTTGGGTTTTGACATGTTGTTTGACAAATCAGAGATTTTGTCAATTTTACACAATTTTCTCAGTTCTTAACATGTCAAACCTTGGACTCATCTTCAAACTTGCCAAATTTGAACACTAGTTCAATAACCTGACATTTAGTAAAATCTAGTGCCAACACTTTGATATTAATTTTCTCAAATAATAGTTTCCAATTTTTCTTGCATGCATTTTGAGTATTCTTTTTCATCATTAATGTGTTATTCAAATTGTTGGTTTGCAGACCTGGCGAGCGTAGTCTTCCCGAGAGTCAGTAATGTGTAATTTGCTTTTTGGGCTTTAAGCATAACCCCCATTAGGAAGAATAATTTCCATATAGTCTTTTCATTGGTGAAATGTTAACTTATGTGATTATGGGGTGTTTTGCTTAAATATGTGGAAACTACTCCGCCTGTGACGGATTTAGCTGTTGAAGACGAGCACCAAATGCCATCAGCCCGTGAGCCGCCTTCACGTCAGTGCAGTCCTGTGTCAAGAATCCCTGGCATGGGGAGGTCGCCTGTGGAGAATTCAGTTCCGACAGGACGCGATGCGGGGAGACAACATGCGAATGCTGGCAGACAAATCTGCAAGGCGAGGTCGCCTGTGGCGGATTCAGCTCCATGGACGCGGCCTAGGGAAATGACATGCTGAGAGAGAGGGGGCGTGGGCTGGCTGGCTTCAAGGCATGTTTGCTCCTTATCGAGAAAATCACGAGCTCCTCCTATTCATCTGCATGCAGCCTGAATGAATTATTGAGTGGCGGAAACGATACAAACAGGAACAATGGAAAAATAATAAAGTGTAAAGAAGGGGGTTGAGGGGGAGGGCTACTATAAAAGGAGTTGAAGGTCATCAGTTACGACATATGAAATGACAAGAAGAAAAGTGAAGTGAACAAAAGAAAAGGCAAAGATTTAAAAAAAAATAATTGAGGGGATATTAATCGAGAAAAAAAATGGTGAAAGATGATAATACAATGGATTCTAATTGTCACATTATTGTTCAAGTTCTACAACATAATGTAATGTAATTTTGTTTTGTTATTCAAGTTTATATTTCATATATTTTCTGTTGGTTTGGTTAGAACATAAGTATTTAGTAAATTTGTGAGATTAAATTAAAGCAAAAAATAGTGCTAATTTTTTGAGTTGATGCATTTAGGATATATTAATTTTATTTTTTGTGAAATCCATTTATTTTATCCAGAGATGTGCTATTGAAATTTTTGGTGAAATCCATTTATTTTAATTTTTTGTGTTATTGAAATTTTATTTTTTGAGTTGATTAATTTGATTTTATTTGATGTTTAATTTAACAAATAATAAGAGTATGCACACATAACATTTGAAATTGCCTTCAATGATAAATGAAATACGAGACTATGTGCAACATGCCGGTCTATTCCACTTTGTGGAAATCAGTAACATAACAGTAAATCAAAAGTTAGTCTCAGCTTTAGTTGAGAGGTGGAGGCATGAAACCCATACTTTCCATTTTCCATGCTGGGAGTACACCATCATGCTGGAAAATGTTGCTATTTTATTAGGGCTCCCAATAAATGGTCAGCTTGTCATTGGATGTACTGTCAATAGCTATGAAACACTCCCTAATTTGTGCCAATATCTCCTAAATCAAAGAAATTAATTAAATCAACTAAATCTAAATTAACTAAAATATCAGCTACAAATAATCAACTTAAAAACAACTAAAAAGTATCAACTACAAATAAAATTGTACTTCTAATCATCACCACTAAAAATATAACTAAATCAAAGAAATTAATTAAATCAATTAAAACTAATTAACAAAAAAATCAACTAAAAAGTATCAACTACAAATAAAATTTTACTCCTAATCATCACCACTAAAAAAATAAGTAAATCAAATAAATTAATTAAATCAACTAAAATTAATTAACCAAAAAATCAACTACAAATAATCAACTTAAAAACAACTAAAAAGTATCAACTACAAATAAGATTGTACTTCTAATCATCACCACTAAAAATATAACTAAATCAAAGAAAGTAATTAAATCAACTAAAGCTAATTAACTGAAAGATCAACTACGAATAATCAACTTAAAAACAACTGAAAAGTATCAACTACAAATAAAATTGTACTTCTAATCATCATCACTAAAAATATAACTAAATCAAAGAAATTAATTAAATCAATTAAAACTAATTAACAAAAAAATCAACTAAAAATAATCAACTAAAAAGTATCAACTACAAATAAAATTTTACTCCTAATTTTCACCACTAAAAAAAAACTAAATCAAATAAATTAATTAAATCAACTAAAATTAATTAACTAAAACATCAACTACAGATAATCAACTTAAAAACAACTAAAAAGTATCAACTACAAATAAAATTGTACTTCTAATCATCACCACTAAAAATATAACTAAATCAAAGAAATTAATTAAATCAACTATAACTAATTAACTAAAAGATCAACTACAAATAATTATACTTCTAATCATCACCACTAAAAGTATAACTAAATCAAAGAAATTAATTAAATCGATTAAAACTAATTAACTAAAAAATCAGATACAAATAATCAACTTAAAAACAACTGAAAAGTATCAACTACAAATAAAATTGTACTTCTAATCATCACCACTAAAAATATAACTAAATCAAAGAAATTAATTATATTAACTAAAACTAATTAACTAAAAAATCAACTACAAATAATCAACTTAAAAATAGATAAGATTATATATATTAAGAAAAAAAATGAGTTTAATGAATTAAAAAAATATTAATAATAAAAATGGGGTGAAGTGTCATATTGATAGAGAAATTAAGTGAAGTGTAATAATTTAAAACCTCAATGGTATTTGACGTTATTTACCCTTAAAATTTCCCTCACCAGGTCTAAGTTTGCAACCCATTTGGAAAGAACGGACCTTCAGCCCAGTCCATCAAAAATTTCAAAACAGACAAAAATGCAAACAAAATCTGATGAAAAAGAAAATATAAAAAATTAAAAAATAAAAGAATCAGAGAAGTGGCGGGTTCAGCTACTTCTTCTGCAGCTCTACTCTTTCCTCAATCCTCAGAGTAAGCTAAACTGCTAAAACACTACAAACGGTAATATGAAGGGATTGAAACAAATCATCGTACGCACAATTATAGGAACTATGATATTCTGTGAATCTCAATCATTTGCAAATCACATGATAGTGCTTGTAATAATATTTCACGTACTACTCAAATAATGTTAAACTATAAGCGAAAAATAATCAGATATGAAAAAATGTAAAAAATTAATATTCAGTAATAAATTAGCTTCAATGTAAAACATAAACGAAAAAACATTTAATATACATTATTATAATTATACAATTTCTTGTTACGCAAATAGTTCCTTTTCATATGTTATTTTATTTTGCGTAATTCCTCAATTAAATTAAAATTAAAAAAATTGTTTCAAAATCTGAAAAAGAAAAAGAAAATAAAATACCCAATGCTTTTTCTTTTTTTTGGGTCAGGCAATGCTTTTTTTTTTTTGAAACCTAATGCTTTTGTTTGAGCCCAGTATAAATTGAATAATTCTATTTTAATATTCACATGACACCCTCCATATGATATGAGAGGAGTGATAGAGAGAGAATAAATTTGGAGAAAAAGTAAATAGTGGAATCTATGTGTTTTATGAGTAGGATATTTGAGTATTTGATAAAATTATGTATTAAAATAGCAAAACCTATATAAATTTCAGTTTTATTTCCCATCATTCTCTTTCTCTTGCATTTTTGGCTTTTCCCTCACTAGGTCTAAGTATACAGCCCATTTAGAAAGAAGGGACCGTCAGCTCAGTCCATCAAACATTTCAAAACAAAAAAAAAATGTAAACAATATCAGATGAAAAAGAAAAAATAGAAAAATAAAAAATAAAAGAAACGGAGAAGTGGCGGGTTCAGCTACTTCTTCTGTGGCTCTACTCTTTCCTCACAGAGTAAGCTAAACTGCTAAAACACTATAAACGGTAATATGAAGGGATTGAAACAAATCATCCAAGCAAGTGTACCCACAATTATAGGAACTATGATATTCTGTGAATCTCAGGCATTTACAAATCACATGATAGTACTTGTAATAAAGTCAAAAGTCTTTTGCAAATTAAAAGTTCTGTTTTATTGTTTTGGTAAATATGTTGTAGGCTGGTTCTTTCTTTCTTTCATGATTTGTTTTGTTTTGTCTTTTTATTTTTGGTTGGTTTTTTGGGTTTTGTTTTGCAGAGTTTAGGAGAAAGTGAGTGCGTTTTAAATTTGTTCTTCTCTAATTAGGGAAAAAGAAAATTTAAAAAATATAATAAAACAAAATATACAAAATCTGTGAGTCAGTATTTTTTTTTTTCACTTATTTTGTCTTAGCTGAAATTTTTAATTATCTTATTATTTTTTAATGGCTCCCCACTCCTTCCGCAGACCCAAAACTCTGATTGCATATTTTTTAATTTCTGTTGTGTTGATTTAAACTCTTCATCAGTGTTTTTTTCTTTTTCATTGCTCTGTTTTTCGGAAAGAAACTAGTGCATGTAATTTTTTACGGATTTTTCATTCGTTGGGCTTTTTATCGGCTATGGTTATGTTTTATTTTTATTTTTATTGTTTTTGGTAAACCTGTTGTTGGCTGGTGCTTTCCTCTTCTTTCTTTCTTTCATGAATTCATGTACTGTGTTTTTTTTTTGGGGGGGGGGGGGGGAGGGGTTTATTTTGTATATAATAAAACAAAATATACAAAGTGTGGGTCAGTCTTTTCTAACTTATTTTGTTTTAGCTTAGATTTTTAATTATCTTTTTATTTTTGTCATTTGGTTTTGCTCTATTTAATGGCTCACTTGCCTCATCTAATTTTTAGTTTACGTTGTCTTGCTTAAATTGTAGGTGGTGCTTGTAACATGTTGCAATTAGTGCTTATAATAGAGTTAAAAAAATTTTGCAAATTAAAACGTTCTTTTTTCCCAATTTTTTCATACAAATAAAAATTGATGGTGATTCATCAAAATTTTCAAAACGAATTTTTATGTTGCCCCTCTCGTAGCTGTGCGCATAGTGTGACAAAATACACAAATAAATGTATTTGAGAAAATTTTTACAGAGTACGGAGACGGTGCCGCTCATAGATGGGCAAAGAGCTTATATAGGAAAAGGCCTAACTGCCAAGTGCCAATTGCTTCTCAGATGCAATAGATGAGAAAATAGCTTTTCTTTTTTTAATCTTTGGGTCTAAAAGAAAATAGCTTGTTACTTTTTTTTTTTTTTCAGTAGTTTAGAGCATAGTAAACGCGACTTAATGTTACCGCTGGCGAACTCCACCAAGAAGCATTGAAGCGAGCTTATAATACTTTTGTAAGTTTGCGCATAGGGTGAATGAAAGTGACCGGAAACTGAGCAGGCCGAAAACCACGTCAACTTTTGAACAATCCTGAGTCAATTTTCAGTGTATTACTATTTTTCACTGCTACTTTTGAAAATGACGTATAACCCTTCCTGTGTATGTGTGTGCGCGACCTTCTGTTTTTTTTTTTGTGGTGAATATGCTGTAGGCTGGTACTTTCCTCTTTATTTCTTTCTTTCATGATTTTTTTTTTTGGTTATTTTTTGGGGTTCTGTTTTTCATGGTTTAGGCTAAGTTTAGGAGAAAGTGAGTGTGTTTTAAATTTGTTCTTCTCTCATCAGGGAAAAAGAAAATTAAAAAAAAAATCAAAGAAAATATACAAAATGTGAGCCAGTCATTGTTTTTTTTTTTTTACACTTATTTTGTCTTAGCTTAGATTTTTAATTATGTTATTATTTTTGTGTCATTCGATTTTGCTCTATATAATGGCTCCCCACTCCCACTCCCACTCCCGGAAACCCCAAAACTCTGATTGCATATTTGCATTTCAAACCTAATCCCTAATTTGTGTTGTGTTGTATAACCTCTTCATCAGTTTTTTATTCTTTTTCATTGCTCTCTGTCTTTGTTGAAAAAAGTCTGTTTGATTTTAATTTTTAATTTTTAATTTTTTTATTTTCAGAATTTTATAAAGAAAATACTGAAAATTGAAAATAAAAATTAAAAACTTGAATTTGTAATTTTTAAAATTTTTAATATTTTCTTTACAAAGTCTAAAAATCTAAAAATTCAAACCAAACAAATTCCCTGTACTTGTCTTTTTTGCAGTTTCTTTACTCGTTGAGCTTTTTATCGGCTATGTTTTTTTTTTTCGGTAAATATGTTGTAGAGTGGTGCTTTCCTCTTCCTTCTCTCTTTCATGTACTGCTTTTTCTTTTTCTTGTTTTGGTTTTATTTTCTATAAGATGAAACAAAATATACAAAATGTGAATCAGTCTTTTTAAAATTATTTAGTTTTAGCTTAGATTTCTAATTATCTTTTTATTTCTATCATTTGCTTTTGCTCTACTTAATGACTCACTTGCCTTATCTAATTTTTAATTCACGTTGACTTGCTTAAATTTTAGATAGATAAACTTCATTTCATCAAATTTCTTTAACTCTTTACAAAGTTCTCCTAAATTGGGAGGAATGATATGAAACACAAGTTACCTAAATAGTGAAATTGAGTGATTATTTCGCTCCACTACATTTTATTCCATTATGTTTCACTACACCAATCCAACATACCCTTTGTATTTAGGAAAATTTGTAGAAAAATGTGTAGGAAGATATTTCATTGCTTTATTATAAAATAATATTCTAACCAGGCTTCGGCCCTTTTCAATACCCAAAGAAAAAAAATAGACCAAAATCTCAAACTAGTCCCTTAGGTTTATAAAGGAGAACAAACCAGTCCCTTAAATTTAGAAAATCACATATTAGTCTATCAAATTTTATAAAAACGGACAAGTTAGTTCCTTTGTCAAATTGGTGTCTAAATTGTTAATAGAAATGTCAATGTATTCTATTAATTTGGTTACGTGTATTGTAATTTTCACAGTGAATCAGAACTTGCCTCATTTCTTTGTTTTGCACAGAATAAAAGTCAAAATCTATCTTCTTAGTAGAAATCTATGGTGAGATAACAGATGAAAATAAAAAGGATCTAAATAACTTCATTTAAAGGAGTGAGACAAATCATAAAAATTAATAGTACATGTAAACAAATTAACGGTACGCATAAGTTAATAGGACACAGCTTATATGACAATTATACAGTGGGACTAATATAAGATTTTCTAAACTTAAGGAACTAATTTATCCCCCCTTATAAACCTGAGGGATTGATTTGCGGATATATATATCTATATATATATATATATATATATACACACACGCACACAAACACACACGCAAATTGAATTCAATTCCTTCCAACCCTTTCCAAACATTATGTATTCCAGTTCGTGCAACCGTGGAACCAATGGCATGCAATAACCAAGATCCACAATCATCTCTATGCTCCCTTTGCCTCTCCAATACCAATCCAATCCTTCTTGTCTATAAAAAGAGAAGAAACATAACCAAACATTTCATTCTTCCTAAAGGTTAATCATGCTGAAATTACACCCTAATGTTAGCAGTTTGCTGACTTGATATGGTGCATTCCAAGACAGCTACTCCCCTCTCAATCTTCTCTTATTATGAAGTGCCGGTCAATCTCCACGTGCTTGGTCCTATCATGATAGAGTGGGTTCATGGCAATGCTAATGGCAGCCTTCTTGTCTCATAATACTTTCATAGGCTAATCTAAAATTATTTTAAGCTCCTTGTGCATCCTTTAAAGCCATATCCCTTCACAAATACCATGGCATAAGCCTCTAAATTCTGTTTCTGCACTTCTTCTTGCAACCATTAATTGCATGAAATGTTCCCTTCTTGTTAAGCTTTGGTTTTTCCTTTTTCCCTATGTAAACATAGTGATCCTGTTAATGCTCCTTGCCTTGTCTTGTTCAGACTGCAGATAGATTGAAAGTTGCGATCCACAATGGTATCTGAGGCTTCAAGCACTGCTGCTCTACTTCAGCTGTTGATCATGGTCCTGTCTGTTTGGCCACTAAATTTGATGCTGATCTCAATCCGACAGTGATGGTAGATGCTTCTAATGTATCTGGAAGGCCAATTCCAGATACGTTTTTTGGAATATTCCTTGAGGTGAGGTTAAACTTGTAGCTAGTAATTGACACATTCTTCTCTTCAATCCTTTTAGAACTGCTTTCTGTATTATGTGGAACCAACTAATTTTTAATGGTTTGCTTGTAATTTGATTTTTTTTTTCAATTAAGCTTATTAGTTCAAGAATCGTCTCTATCTCTGGCGTATCATAGAATCTTCTTTAAGTGGATTAGGATAGTTATGATAATATTTATGCTATACTGGTATACAGGTTATGAAGGTAAAATTTAAAAGAGTAGATTGTATCAATGGTATGGATAATTTAAAAGTAAGATCAATTGCCAACAGGAAATTAAGAATATGAATCATTGAATTGAACTTAAAATATTATAGACGCTTGCCTTTAACTGTGTGTTTGGTTGATGAGTAGAAGTGGTGGTAAGAATTTCATGAATGAGATTCGTGTGTAAATTACACATGAAATTCATTTATGAAAATTTTCACCCCATTGTTACTTCCCATGCTTGTATTCAATTTGGTAATTTCTAGCACATCATATATTAGAAAATGACACATTTCTTGAATTTAATCTCGAGGAGATCAATCATGCTGGTGCTGGAGGTAGAGCATGTTACCCACTCTGATTGTGGGCAGAGCTTGTGAGCAACAGAGGTTATGTCCCTATTCTCCAAACTTTTAAATGACAAACTAACAGCCGAAGATCACTACAAAGGCTCTTAAGTTACATTAGTTTTAATCCCAAAATGTTCTTCTGTATATATGATTAATGCTAATAGTTGATCATGCAGAGCTTGTGCATCCGATGTTTCAAACTGGAAAAAGGAGGAGACTATATTGGAGGCCAAGGCAACAAATCATAACTCTCGCCTTCAATCAACAACAACAACAACGAAAGGTGTGATATGGTTGGACCAAGTGTCATTTATGCCCCTGGACACATATAAGGTTTGTGTTACTCCCTGAATTTGTTTTCTTATTCAGATTACATATTCCTAAGACCCTAGCTTTCATTTGTACATGTCAAAGCTGTTAATTTATATTTGTTCTTAACTCATTTGAAAAATAAGGTTTCATTTTCACAAGACAAATTGTTAGCATTTGAATTACAAATATTCAGTGTAATGATCTACTCTGAAGAAACCTTTTTTTTCTTCTTCTCTAAAATTGTTTACAATTGTAAGTGGAATGAAAAAGCCAAATACTGTTGTCCAATTTTAGCATAACATGAAATAATGATCTTCTACTTTACCATCCTTTAGCTAATAGGTACTCTTATTTGTCTAGTTTCCAGGGGCAACCTTATTCACAAATTTTTGCTTTTAAAGAGAATATAGAGAATTATCTAAAAGCTAGATCAAAAGGAAAGAATAGACAATATAAATTTCCCACTAAGATCATAAGAAATTACCTCCTATCATTTTGCATTTACAAAAAGTGGAGCATAGATAACCATTTGTACAATATCACTGCACCGGAAACAAAACAAAGAAAAATTAAGTACTTTTTCAGTGAATTAGATAAAATACTTCACAAAAAATTTATAAGAAGCGAGAATAATAAACCTGTTCTTTTGTATTCCAATAAGGAACCAGCTTCACCTATGGCTGAATAAAGGCCTTTTGTCCCAACATCTGATCCACTCACAACATACTCACTTACAAAAGCATGTATGCTATTCAAACAAATTGAGAAATCATACATGAAATGCATATGCCAAAAACCAATGAAATAGCATGGTGTTTAAGAGGGACCATAAAAACTTTGGTCCCCACAGCCATGCGATCAAATGTAGTAGCTCTAAAAACATTTTATTTTCACTTGTATAAACCTAATCATAAAAAGAGTATAAGAAATCATAATTTAAGTGGATCAATATAGAATATATATAAATATTAATTCTCACAACTGAAGTGAAAAAAACTCTAGTGTGACTCACAATCAAAGAGGTTGTGCTAATATATTACATTGATAATTATACAAATTAATCAGCTGCGTGATCTAATGCTTGAGAAGAAGCATCACAATTTGAAATAATTTCAATATCTGGATAAACACTTCTTATTGCACTTTGAAAAAAAAAAAAAGAGTGTTAGATTACTCTGATTCAATTAGGGAAGAAAAAAAAAAGATGGAATCCATAACATTTCATAAGACATTAACATATATCATAAATTAATAAACAAATCAAACAGTGATTGTCGGGCCTCATTGGCACAAACAATTCAAAGTGTTGCGTTATATAAACAATCCAAAGTGTTACTTTATGTTAATAAAGAACATATCACTTGTAATATTCTTACAACAAAATACAAGAAATACATTTGTACCTCTATAATTCTTTTTTCCACAATCCTCGTTCCCAACAGCAACATATCATTTGTCAAATGGCTCAGGGTGTCCCATATCACCTCTCACAAACTCAATCCCATCAAGGGCTTCTTGCGCTCAAGAGTCCATAGTCTTTCGATAAACTCTTATGCCGACTTTTCTTTTTTTTTTTATTGAAGTGGGGAAAAATTAATAAATACGGGTAAAAGGGGGAAAAACAATGAAATAATATACTTAGACAAAAGGTAAGATAGCGGTTGTGTCAACTTGATCATGACAGCGGCTACCTAAAATAAAATATTCAATTGGAAAACAAAGACAAATTATCCACTTCACCTAGTCAAATGAAAACTTAGTTAATAAAGATAAACAAAAATATACCATTATTGAATACCCATATTGGCAATGCATCCAATCCTCTACTAATTGATAAAAAAAAAATATAATAATATATATCAGTTCACTTACATACCACAAACCAAAATTATTTCAATAAAACATGAACATCATAAATTCCTAATCTTCAGAACAATTACTGAAATTAGTAACTTACTTGGAGAAACTCAATATAGGCAAGTCCATCATACATGCAAAAATTGCCAAAGTACCCAACTCTTGCTCCCATTATGATCCAATGTTTTTTTTTCAATCAAAATGCATTTTCTTAACCAGTTTACTTCAACAAAACATCCACCTAATACAATATAATAAAAATTATCATTCCCAAGAGTTAGTTGAGTTTGTAATATGGTCACCCATACCAAGTAGAAAATGGAAATGATATTTGTCTAAACTACAATATATAATAAAAATCCTAGACAAAGGATAGATCATCTAGGATATTTATTATATATTGTAGTTTAGGCAAACATCGTTTGGTAATACTATGTATCCCCAACTCTATCTTTTAATTTGTATGGGTGGTCTAACTACGTGTTCAACTAACTTTTGGCAATGCTAAATTTTATTATATTGTATCAGGGGTTGTTTTGTTGAAGGAAATTAGTTAAGAATGCATTTTGATTGAAAGAAACCATTGGACCATAATGGGAGCAGAGAGCTGGGTACTTTGGCGATTTTTGGATGTAATGGACTTATGATGGATTTGGCCATTTTGAGTTTCTCCAAGTAATTTCCTATTTCCAAATATTGTTTTTCAACTATTGTTCTTGGGATTAGGAATTTATTATATATGTTCATATTTTGTTGAGATACTTTTGGTTTGTGGTATGTAAATGAGCTTATATAGATTATTCAGATAAGTTATTAGTAGATGACTTGGGTGCATTGCCAATATGGGTGTTTACTAATGGTATATTTTTGTTAACTAAGTTTTCTTTCCAATCAGGTGATGTGGTTAATTTCTCGTTGTTTCCTCATTGAATATTTTATTTTAGATAGCAATTGTCATGATCAAGTTAACACAACCGACATCTTACCTTTTGTTCAAGTATATTACTTCGCTCTTTTCTTTCTTTTTCCTTTTCCTCTTATTCATTAATTTTGTCCATTTTCTGTCAAAGGAAAGTTAGCTTAAGAGTTTATAGAAAGATCATGAACTCTTAAATGCAGGAAGTCCTAGATGTAATTGAGTTTGCGGGAGGTGATCTCACCTCAAAATGGGGTTCCATTAGAGTTGCTATGGGACAACCTGAGCCGTTTTGGTCAAAGATATGTTGTTGTTGGGAACGACGGTTGAGGAAAAAAGAATTATAGAGGTATGCATGTATTTCTTACATTTTGTTGTAAGGATAATAGGAGTGATATGTTCTTTATTAACATATGGTAATATTTTGGATTGTCTATATGCATCAACACTTTGAATTTATGCCAGTATGAGACCAAACAATTCTTGTTTGATTTGATTATTAATATATGATATATGCTAGCTTCTTATGAAAAGTTATGGATTCCAATTTTTTCTCTAATTGAATTAGAGTTATTTGATGCATTTTTTTTTCCTGCTAAATCTTTGATTAAGTATGAAACTATCTGAAATTCTTTAGTACAATAAGAAGTGCTTATCCAGATATTGAAATTATTTCAAATTGTGATGCTTCTTCTCAAGCATTAGATCACCCAGCTGATTTATATGATTATCATAATATATTAGCACATTCTCTTTGAATGTGAATTTCAGTGGAGTTTTGTTTTTCACTTCAGTTATTAAAATTAATATTTATATATATATATATATATATATATATATATATATTATATTGATCCAGTTTAATTTTTATTTCGTATAATCTTTTCATGATTTGGTTTATATAACTGCAAATAGCATATTTTCTAGAACCACTGTACTGGATTGCCAATCACAATGTGGACCAAAGGTTTTATGATTCCTATAGAACTCCCTTGTATTTCTATGGTTATTGATAATATACATTCCATGAATGATTTCTCAATTTGTTTGCATTTTGCTCTGCATTTAATCATATTTGGTAAATGTGTTAAATGTGATTGCATAAAACATCACCTGCACCTGAGCAAGTCCCATATAACCTGTGGAAAGTAGTGAGCAGAAAAGCTGAAGCATAGCTTGAGCTCGTGATTGATTGAATTTGTGAAAATGAAGAGATGAAGTTTTGATACAACAGTACGTAGCATATATACTACTTGCTACTGAAGCTTTGATAAGCTACACGTGATGGATTAAGCTAACAACTAACTAATCTATAACAGAAAAAGAACGGGAACTTCTTGAACTAACCACGTGATGCATTGTGCATCATGTAACATAACCAATACAGTGAAACTAATTGTTAGAATAAAAAGACATTCTTAGATGTATTTGGAGTTTTGGACTCTCAAAAATTGAACTTAATTGTGTTCTCATCCATATAAAAGACTAAATTATTTGTCACTCAGTCCAAAAACTTGTTGGTAACTAGTTTAAACAATTGTGCCAAAAAACTAGTTTAAACAATGTCATGAAACTATCAGTTGAATTGTTGGAAAAAATAAAAGAAATTATTAGATACATATAAAACGTCTCATGCATATACTTTATATTTATTAATAAGGAAATACTTAAACTAGGAGCATATCCCCTTACCACTTTCACTTTTAGCAGAAGTGTCATCTTATTAGCGTATATAGAGCATATCCACGTCATGCACCAATCACATATAAAAATTTAATTTTTGGTTGCAACAATTCAATAGTAAGTTTATGGGACAAATTATAAGTTGAATCTCATATGTTTAAGTATATTATGAATATCTTATTATTAACTATTAGATAAATATTATTTTTATTAAATAATTTAATCTAATAATAAATAAATAGGAGATTTTTTATGGATCCAAACATATGATTTCCTCCTAGTTTCTGGGTCTTGTTTAAGCCCGTTATCAACAAGTTTTTGAACTAGTGAGATACAATGTGGAACGCATCAACGCGTCCTCAAGATCTTTTCATCAAACTTGGTTGGCTACAGCCAAGACTGATGGCACCAGGAGCAACAGCTGAATTATTGCAACAATGTGGCCCCCTTCAGCAATTCGGCCAGTACAAATCTATCCGGCAGACTCCGTTTTTCATCAAAAGATTACGCGTCTTTTGCTAGAATAGGGCCCGGCATTGGAACATGATTAAGGAGAGATGATGACAGGTGTTTTTGTTTTCTTTTTCTTTTCGAGAAAATTCGGCAAAGACTTTATTAGAATTGAAAAAAATAAAGTATTTAAATTTTTTTAATTTAAACCCAGGATTTCTTTTGGTATCCTTGAACTTAAAGCGCCCGTGTTCTCTTCAATTTAATGACTGTGATTTGATTGTGAGTTTTATAAATATTAATAATTTAAGTTATTAAGACACATGGTTAATTTTTATCTATATATAATTAAATGATATTAATATTCTTAAATTTTATAAAAATACTGAAAAAATCTCGTTCAAACCATCCAGATTCAAAATTTGCTATACTCCGATTAATACAATTTGAGTTGAGTTATATTATAAAATTTCCATCCTTTCTAAATTAACTATTTTGTCTGTAAAATTCGAATACAAAATTTTATTTGAGAAGAATAAATATTGAACCATTAACTAAATGTTACTATTTGAGTGTAATTTAAAACTAAAAAATTAGTTCTTTTAAAAAAAAGAAATATTCGCTCTAGTTATTACAAGCAAGTTATGAACGTATGCAAAAGCAAAAGCAAAAGCAGTGGCCTAAATGATGAATCTTGTCGTTTCCTCCCGTGACGTTGAGATACGACGCCACATTCTCTTATGAAGGCAACAACTCTTGCGTTGTCATTTAGTTCCATGTCATAACGATTGAAACTTTCTATTTGATTTGATTTGAGTTGAAACGTATTAAGGTTGGATTAATTATATGAACAAAAAAATTATACATACAATTCTAGAAATTCGTTCTTTTTTTCCTTTGAAAATTGATCTGTATTATTTATCGGGACTCAAAAGGTCCAAAATAGCTAAAGATGATACTTTACATCTACGCTGATAAAATTAGTGAGAAATATATGTTTATTAAAATTGATACGGTTAATTATATATATATATATATATATATATATATATATATATATATATTCAATTAAAGTTGTGACGGGTAACCGAAAAAAAAATAATAATAAAGTTGTGACAACTGTCATGAAGAAGTGCGACTCACTGCTACGGCTAAGTATACTCGTGAAAAACGAGCCTTCTTTTTGCATTTTTTGATGATGAAAACGAGCCATATTTATTTATTTCACGTTCTACCTACCTACGTAGTCTCAACACACGACTGCCAAGAACATACAGAAAATTTCAAAACTTACTGATGTGCATAGAACTTCTATATATAAAAACAATAATTTAATGTACGTAGTCATAGGTCATAAATAATTAATGACCCAAGATAAAGAAAAAAATGAAAAAATTGAATGAATGATACGGCAATATGTAAGATCACGTGCAATAAACGAGACTTAGGAAATGTTTGTTTTGATTTTTAGTTTTGATTTTTAATTTTTTAGAGTTTTATAAAGAAAATAATAAAAAACTGAAATTTATAGTTTTTAGTATTTTTAATATTTCCTTCATAAAATCTGAAAAAATAAAAATCAAAATTAAAAACTAAAAAGTCAAACTAAATACACCCTTAATTGTACGTAAATTCACGGAATCGTGTGTTTCACTTGTGTGTGGTAAGATAAGGTCTTTGAATTTGATTTTAATTTATTGATAGGTAGATTAGTTTGATTTTGCTATTTTGTATAACTGCTAATTGTGTGAATTGGTACAGCGTCAGAAGTAGGAAATTTCCTCTCATGTAAGTGCATGTTTGCTTTGCATTGCACTTGAAAAAAGTAGTTCCCATTGAACTTAAAATCAGTATCAAGGCTGTGGCACCCTCCTAGGCGTTTAGCCACATTTATAAAGTGTGGCTAAATTTAAAAGTGCAGTAAATCAATTTAGGCATACTTTGCAATAAGTGTAGTGAAATTTTCACATATCTAGCCACACTTTTTAACATTTAGCTACACTTGATAAATGTGTTAAATGATTGGTGTGTGGTAAATTAGTGTGTCATAGACAAAACCTAATAAAATGAAAATGAATAATGTAAATTTGATTGGGTTTTTTTTTAAGCCATTAGAAATACTTTTGAAGCATCTAGAATTATTTTTGGGAGAAAAAGTCTTGGAGCAATTTTTCATTTTGGAAGAAGTACTTTTGATGTGTAATTTCACTATTACCTTTGTATTTACAACCATTCACTTATACTAAAATTATGTTGTACCATTTTTGATAACTTTATCTCTAAAAGTAATTTTGCCTCTAAAAATAATTTTATCTTATGAAAAAACAACTCTTTTAAATTTATTTTTATAATATATCATTTCTAAATACAAATCAGTCATTTCAATTTTAATTCTACAAGCAATCCCTTCAACTTTCAAAGTTAAAACAATCGTACCAACCATCTCCGTTTTGGGGATGCGAGTTCATTATCGGGGGGAAAAATGCAGCAACCTGGTCAAAACATATTGCAGAAGAAGAAGAGGAGAAAAAAAACAATGACAAAGCTATACAAAAAAATCCGGGAGCTTTTCAATTAGATGATAATAATATAACTGTATTGGTACATGAAAATAAAATTCTAAAATATTATTGTTTTAATTTCCTCACTTTCGTGATTTATCATTTAATGTTAGTGCATATTAGTATAAAAAAAAAAATTCATCCTGTACCCACAAAAAGAAAATATGTTTATCCTATAATTAATATTCCAGAATGAGAGTTTTGTTGCCTCAGCACTCCAATATAATTGAGCGATACTAACACTTCAAAAATGTTATTAAATCATACAATAATATCAGTAAAACTCTTTAATAACATAGACTATATACTACACTTAAAAAAATATTAATAAAGAAATTTTACAGTATTTGTATATTTTTAGTAATAATTTTCAAATGTCAATAAAAAATTTTAACAATTCTTTTTATTAATAAATATTAGTAAAAGTTGAATATGGTGTATTATGGTGATCCGCCCCATCTTTATTCGAACAAGCCAAATTGCCTCCTATGAGAGAATATTTATAGTCTGAACAAAAAAAAAAAAAAACCATACACACACACACACAAAACATAATGTATTAGACTTTAATTTGATGCGCTAAAAGTGTAAAGCTTTTTCACACAGTCATTTAATCAAATATTGTTATATTAGAAAAACAAACTCAATTTAGTAAGTGAGTCCATAGTTTACTAGTGGCAGTCCCATGTATGTCTCAATGTATTACGGGGAATTATGAGTTCGACTCTTATTCCTACATCTGATAAAACATATACTCTTGTCCCTCCCATACAAACTTAAAATAAGTTATACTTTAATCCATTTAATTTTTTTTCATTAAATTTTTATTTTTCTCAAGCTTATTATTTTAATTTTGATCAACTACCCTTTATTAATAGTTATACACATTAATTTTTTAAATAAAATAAAATACTCATGACTTATAATAATATAGACTATTGATATATGTAATGCAATTTATTTTCTAAAATTTTAACTATATTAAGAAAAGAAATCATTACTAGTAGCAATAATTTTTATAATTATTTTATTAAAAATAAAAACTCTGTATGTTCGACTATTGATTTTATAATGTTAATGTATATTTTCAAAATTAAAATCATAAAATTCTTCTTATTTCCTTCTTCATAGTTTACCTTTAATTCTTTATATAAATATTAAAAATAATTTTATTTTTATGTATATTAATATTCTAAAATTAATATTTAAAAAATATGCGATTTATTTTTTAAAATATTAAAATTATTATTACTATTAACTTTTTATTCTCTTGCTATAGTAAAAATTTTAAAACTTTAATCATATATGATACAAATCCCATGTAGAGACGTGAAACCCGTAAAAGATCTTAAATTGTGGTGCCTGTGTAACCCTTGCTGAACTCATGAATAAGAATCCTGAGATAAAAATTAGAATTCTTGACCCGTTGTTTACAAATGAAACAAGAGCCAATAATTAAACAATGGCTCAAGAATATCAAAAACTCACCAAAATAGGAGAGGACAAGGAATAAACCTCACAATTTTATTGATATTAAAAACTGAATTATTTGAAGGCAAGTTTTGTTTATTTAAACATGAGTAGATCAAAATAAATAAAAAATAGAATCTAAAAACATTAATCCTAGCTTCCTAAAGATTTAATTCTAGAAAGATTTAATCCTAAACTAAAATACTAATCAAAATCAATTTAAGATCAGATTTGATTTAAATTAAAATAAACTTACACCATCCAAAATCTAAACTAAATCTAACAATTAATTTATATTAAATCATAATGTGTTGTACCAAAATTAAAATCAAATCAACTAATTAATATAGATTTTTTCTCGATGTGTTGTGCTCCGTGACGATCAAATCACCAATTAATTCTGATATATCCTTGATATGTTGCGTATTTTATATAACTGCTTTCTCTCCAAATCACGTAAAGAATCCAAAATCTTCAATGACGGTTGAAGCTATTCGTGTTGGATTCTCTTCCAAAGTACTTCTAATTTGTCCTATGATGTGCATATCAATATATATCAATATTTTATACTATTATAATCCACCTATATATTTTATTTTGTCAAAAACTTTATATATACACACACGCTCTTGTTAATAACAGGTATTGTAGTAAAAAAAATGAAAAGATTAAAAATAGATTAAAATATAGATTGTCTGAAGTTTTAAGGAAAGATGAGTGTGTGTTTTATAAATAGAGAGATGAGAGTGGAATAAAGTGATTTTTCAGCGGACAAAGTTGTATCTTACTCTACATTTATATTAAATTGAATATATAATCATCATTATCATTATTATTATTATTATTATTATTTTGGTAAATGAGAAAATAAATGAAAAGAATATATTATTTGTTGACCGTATATATAACTTTATACTATATATCAAAATTAAACCCTGCGATAATATGAAATATATCTTCAATAGTATATATACACTCGATATAATAAATGATAATCTACGTAATGGATTAATTGATGGGCCATTTGTGGAAACGACTATAAGTGAAAGGGGATCACTTATTGTGAAAGAGTAAGAGAAATAAACCTGAGTTATTAAATTTTATGTGAATAGTCTAGAATAAAATATAAAACTACGTGATAGTTTTAAATAATTATATGATCAATAATTATCATTAATAATTTTTATTTCTTATCATTTATGTAGAGTTATATAGCTCAAATTTACTCCTCTCACTCTTATAATAAAATACTCACCTTACTAGAATCGTCCTCATCATTCATAATCATGTTCACTCTAATACTCGTTGATACGTAATGAATAGATTACTGGCATAATGGTGATCAATTATTATTCACAATATATAATTCACATCCACCGTATCATAATCGGCATAAATATCTTGTGCAAAATATAGTATTTTAATATCCTCTTTCATTTTCACGGCTTGAACAGTCTCAAGCCCCTTCAATATATATATGTACCCCTCCCATTTGTTCATATGTAAGAGATTTCACAATATCCAAATAGTCTAGGTTGGATAAGATCCTAGCCGCCACCGCCACCATTATGGACAGTTACACAAAAATTCTGGTGATGATTCTCATGTGGACATCGCTTTATTTTTTCATCATCCCCAAACTAGTACTAATACTTATCAGGAGAGGCCACAAACCCATCAAAATGCCACCAGGGCCTTACCCTTATCCCATAATAGGTAACATCTTAAAGCTTGGCCAAAAACCCCACCAATCACTCTCAAACCTATCCCAAAAATATGGTCCCTTAATGACTGTCAAGCTCGGTAGCTTGACCACCATAGTCATATCCTCTCCAGAAATTGCCAAGGAAGCACTTACAAAACATGACCGAGCCTTTTCAAGCAGAGAAGTCCCAGATATGGTAAGAGTAGTTGACCACCACAAAGTCTCTTTGGTGTGGTTACCCCTATCAGATAATTGGAGAACTCTAAGGAAAATTTGTGCCACAAACATATTCTCCCCTCAAAAGCTAGACTCCACCAGCATACTTCGCCGTAGAAAGGTAATAGAGAGGATTGGTTTTATGTAATACCAATTATCTCTCTCCTAATTAAGAAAAAGTTCTGATCTATGACATCTGCATTATCACATTTTAATGAAGTGTTTATTTTGTCAATTCTACCGACCTTTCATAATATTCTAAACACATATTAATAAATGAGAAATGTATTGTGACAATAGATGCTGAAAATCAAACAAAACCATTTTGATGAACATATTTCATAATCAATTATTGAGTTAATTTATATTCTGACTTTGTCAGAAAAAATAAAATGATATGATTCATTTATCTATCTAAAGGTTAAGATACATGCCACATTATTCTGTCAGATAAATTCGGTTGTTAAACAAAAATTCCGACTTTCAAGCATTTTTCTTCTGTTGTTAGACATTGTAGTTAGTTAGTTATGACAGTAGTTACACTTCTATATGTATATATCAACCATAAGTTAGGATCAATATTAATGCAACTTTCTGATGATCATTCATCATTTCAACATAAAGGGGAAAGAAATGGTGAACTTTGTGGGCACATGCTGCACAAAAGGTGAAGCCATTGATATTGGTCAGGTTGCGTTCACAACAATAATGAATTCATTGTCCAACACCCTTTTCTCCAAGGATTTTGCTCAGTATGGAAGCACAAGTACTCATGATGGGTCTCAAAATTTCAAGGAGCTCATAGAGGCCATAATGGAAGAGGGTGGAAAGGCAAATGTGGCAGACCTTTTCCCACTCCTTCGTTTGCTTGACCCGCAGGGCATAAGAAGAAGGGGAGAGGAACGTACTCAGAGGCTATTGAATATTTTCAGTGATATCTTTGATGAAAGATTGCGGTTAAGAGCTTCAGATATGGTTTCTGGTGAGGCATCTTGTGATGTGTTAGAATCTTTCCTCGCTTTAATGGAAGAAAACAATGGTTCAGCTCAATTGAGTCGTCTCCATTTCTTACATTTATTTGTGGTGAGTACTTTATTCTACACAAAAATATATCATTTTATATAATATTTTATGAGTTTAATTTTGATGCATTTATGATGCTAAACACTTTACAATATCATGTAATTAAAATATTTTATTTACATGATTTTTTAAATAGTGGGTGCCAACTATTATGATTGATGTGCATTTATATGAATTTTTAAATAGTAGATGTCAACTATTATAATTGATGTATCAATATATGATTGAATGGACGTATAAACAATTTTTATCCTCGGAGTATATGTAAACTAATTTTTTTACTAATTTTTCACCCGTATATTTCTCTAATCATTATTGTGGCCTTTGTGGGACTTCCCTCAAGCATTATAGCTATTAAGACACCCTTCTAACGGTGATCAGTCTAAGATTTGAATTTTATCTGGTACCGGAGTGTGTAACTCATGCAGAGTTAATTAACCCTTGTTCATTATTACAATTTTTTTTATGACACCAATAATTGTTGCCGCTTTAAAAAAGTGGAATACCTGCGTTAAATATGTATCGGTGGGAAACATTTTCCGGGCACTTTCCAATTTTCTTAGTTATACTTAATTTATATTTTTTTTTTTGGGATTTTTATGATAATATAATAATAATAACAACAACAACTACATAACTAGTTTTATTTTATTATATTATTAGTATAAATTTTTTTTATATTGTTAAGCAATCATATATTATCATGACTTTTGGGATGGTTATCATAAAAATCAAATATTTTTAATAATGTAAAAACATATAACTAAATAATTGTATAAAAGTCTAATACATTAACGATGTATTAAAATTAAATCCTCAGCATAATTTATGCTAACTTTTAAAATATTGATTTCTGTTTTGGTTCAAGATTTATGTTTCACACATATGTATATTAAATTTACATAGTAGTATGGATTTGATTCCTTTAAAGTGAGGTTGATAAGATGCACAAATAAGGAGCTAATCACCTTTGAATAATTTATAATATTATAATGTTGTGTTTTATTTAAAAACTTTATCGTATTTTATCAATGAAACAATTCTAAAACATCAATCATAATGGCTATATTATGCTCCGTAAGTATGACATGGTCAATGATCATTCAGAAAAATTGAGAAAACTTATTTATATACATGTACAAATCCATATACTGTATATCCAACTATATTAACGACATTTTGTTAGTCATTTATACCATCACTCAACTAAATAACCCCGGTGTCATATATGCATGATTTTGTACTAGGACCTATTTGTTGCTGGGATAGAAACAACAACGAGCACAGTGGAATGGGCAATGGCAGAATTGGTACATGACCCAAAAAAGATGGCCAGAGCCAAACATGAGCTTATAGAAGTCCTTGGCAAAGGTGGCAAGCCTGAAGAATCAGACTCGTTAAAATTTCCTTACTTAGAAGCAATTGTAAAGGAAACATTTCGATTGCACCCACCAGTTCCCTTTTTGCACCACAAATCAAAGTCCGAGGCAGAAATATGTGGCTTCAAAGTTCCAAAAGACACACAAGTTCTAGTTAACTTATGGGCCATTGGACGAAATTCAAGCACTTGGAGTGACCCAAATTCATTTGAGCCAGAGAGGTTTTTGGAGTGCAAAATGGAGATTAAAGGCTTTGATTTTGAGCTCATTCCCTTTGGGGCTGGAAGAAGGATGTGCCCTGCACTTCCATTGGCTCATAGGACAGTGCACTTCATTTTGGCCTCTCTTGTACACTGCTTTAATTGGGAGATTGTAGATGGGAAAAAGCCACAAGAGCTGGACATGACTGAGAAGTATGGCCTTACTATACGTAGGGCTCAACCACTTCGGCTCATTCCAATTCATATCAATTAATATTGAAGTGAGAAGATCAACTCAAATCTATATATATATAGTGTGTGTGTGTACATTGAATAGAGAAGATATTTTTATTTGTACTATATAGTGAGAGTGAGAGTGATAGTGGTATACGAGTATATAGTTTTATTTTATTTTTTGGGTGGCAATATTTAAGTTATGATAGTGAATTTGTATGTGACAATATGTTGAATTGTGTGTTAATAATATGTTGTCAATTGTGAATTTGATAATATAGTTTGTTATATATATATATATATTTTTATTATCTAAGGTATCAATCACTAGCACAATAATTAATCACTTTGAAACGATAATTCTTCTAAGAAATAAACCTTTGATCATAAGATTCTCTTTATATACATTACTAAGAATTGAACATCTAAATAGATATTTTATATATATATATATGTACACACATACATATGTTGTCAATTATCTTATTATATTATTCTTTTAATTATTTTTACCTTGATCTTTAGAGTTCAAGGAGTAAGTAAAATCTATCTACAAATTAAATAATATGTTTGTTCTGAAATGACAATCCAGAGACACAAACAGTGGATACAAAATAAATGTGAAAGTGTGACAATAGCAAAAAAAAAGAAAAAAATTTAACAGTGAATATGACAACTAAATATTTCCCTAAAAAAATATAATATGATAAAAATTATTACACTTTGCTCAAATCCTAAAAGACCTAAAGTACTTACAATCTCAATGCACATAAAATAGAAAGTCTCACAGGAAAAACAAATTACTGCATCGGAACTGCCGATGGGACAGTTAGAGTGCTGCAAATGAAGCTCTACTTATGGAGCTTCAAAAGCCAAAAATTATGCTACAAATAATTATCTCGGTGCTTCTCTCCTACCTAGCTCCTGGACCATTTGTCAATTGGTTAATTGCCTTTTCAATTATTTATTCCTCCTGCTGCACCAGCAGAAGCCATGGTGGACTTTTGCCCATTTGATTGGCTTGGAAATTCAAAGCCACTGTTCACAATGTTTCTATTAGCTTCAGTATACATACCGCGAGGGATTTACTTGTTAAAAAAAATATCAAAACTAGAATTATAATTCAATAATATTAATATTTAATGTGTTTGACTTTCATATTAGTTTTGTAAAAATTATTATCAAAATTTGTTAAGGTTCAATAAGAATTATTGAATAAGTTAAATTGGACAAAAAAAAATTATTATTCATTCAAGGATTGAAAAATAATGTTACATCATTTTAGTAAAAAATTGATGGTGTAAATTTTTGCAATGCACTTATACATAATAATAAAATTTTATAAATATATTTTTTATGGACTAATAATATAAAATAATTTTATATTATCAACTAACTAAATTTTAAAAAATTACAAATTATATTAAGCAACTAGTAATTCTATAACCTATTCACCATGATTTAGTATTTTTTTTAACTTTTATTAGTTTAGAGTGTAAAATCATTACTTATAAATGTTATCATTAAAATTTAAACTTTTATTGTTCTCATATGACATTAAGGTTTTGTTTGGATATGATTTATTGTGCTGAAAATCACATTTTAAAAAAAATTATTTTTGATATATTTAAATAAATTTTTTAAAAAACTAGAATCTAAAAATAATCAAGTTTCATATTTTTACTATAGAAGCCAGAAGAGTAAAAGAAATAGTTTCCAAAGATAAATCGATTTTCATTTTTTTTAATAAATTATATATAAAATTTAATGTTCATAATTTTTTTCACCAAAATACACCGTAATCTTATCTTACTATTGTATCCTAACAACCCCCCAAAAAAGGACTATACTATTCTACACTCCATTCCAAATACTTAATCCAAGGTACCAGCCCCTTCCTTTCCTTGCAACCCAGCTCCACGGCAATAACCAACAACGCACCGAAGAATAGAGGAAAAGGAATGGAGACGCCGCAATATTGCTGCGTGTCTCACGAGTTCTTCCGCGTGGCTTCCGCCAATCCTAACAATATCGCTATCATTCACGCCTCCGGTGTCGCCCACGTTTCCACGCGCCTGCGCCGAAATCCTCCTCCTCCCAGCTTCGACCCTGACTTCAACAGCTCTGACAACTTCTTCACGCTCTTGGGAGAGCGCGTGCAATCACTCTCCCTCCTCTCTACCGCGGTGACCGTTGCTTCACTTACTCTCATTCTCATCTCTCGAACGCCGTTGATTCCCACGCCCCTCGCCTCCGCTCTATCCTCCTTGGTGCGGATGACATCCACCTTATCAAGTTCAAGCCTTGAGGTTCGTTGTTCACTTCATGACTGGAAATTCAGTTAGTCAGTTGCTTAGTTAGTTAGACTGTTGGTTAGTTAGGTAGTGAGCTGGTTAGTTAGGTTATGTTTGGGAGTTTTATAGACGATGGAGGGGCAATGGTCATTGATGGAATGGAGAAGAAATGTGAGAAGTCGAGTGAAAGAGAGTATGTTATGCTATTGTTTGGATGTTTAATAATTTTAATGGGGGGAAAGGAAGATAAATTACACTCATTCCCTCCTTAACCCCAGTTTGGAAGGCAAGGGAGGTGCATATATTGTCCCTTGCTAGCCATTCCATTCCCTCAAAATTGCTTCTAAATAATGGCCACCTAATTGTAGCCTTGTCATTCCATCAATTTTCATTCTCCTAAACATACCCTTACTATTTTACAAACTTTGTCCCGAAATAATTGTTCAAAAGTCAATTGTAATTAGATATGTTGACTTTTGGACAATTATTTTTGGACGGAAGGAGTAGTTTTTAGAGTAGACCCTACCTTGGCTCTTAAAAATCAATGCCGAACATATTTGGTCCTTTAAGAATAGAAATACATCTTGTGGTCCTTGCTATTAAAAATGTAGGGCAAGTAGTTTCTCTTCAATATTTTTGAAGGATTTTAGGACATTGATTTCTGACAATTTGTAAAATAGTTTAAATTGGTCCTGTATAAAAACACAAATAAAACAAATAAATTAATCCCTGACAATTTGTAAAATAGTTTAAATTTGTCTTGAATAAAATTACAAATAAGTCCCATGAAATAATGAGGAAAGATTAACTTGTGTTGTATTTTTAACTGTGATGTTTCTTTTCTTGAGGGACCAATTTGCCTTACACTATTTTTTTCAATGATAAACTTGGGTATTCACTCTAGGTTTTATTTTTTATTTAAGGCTGTTATGCAATGCATTAGTTGAAGGGATTAATTGGTTCTGGTGACTTAGATTCGATTTATGTTTTTCTGGGTTAGTGAACTATTTGTAACTATGTTTCTAAGGTAGTGTTTGTGTGCTTGGACAAAAAATACAGAGCCACGAAGACAGTGAGGATAGAAATCTTTTGTCCCCACTGTCCCCAATTTTTGGGTGGATAGAAATTTGGGCACAATTTGTCTTGGTACAGAGACATTTTTCCAGTTTTTGTACATGTCTCTTTCTCCAAACAGGTTTTTACTCGAATATCTCTGTATGATATTTTGTGTCTTGAGACAATAACCTAACACCACCTCATTGTTCGAGAAAGCTAGAGGTTTGTTTTCGACTGATAGTAAAGTTTTCCCTTAACCTAAAGTTTTTATGGCCAATTAGTTGAAGCCTTGAAGGGATTAGAAATCATTTTAATTGTAATTTTGTAACGATGGTTATATGTTAGGGTATGTTTGGTTGGAGGAGTTTGGAGGGAAAGCGAGGGGACAAGTAATTTTTAGTTTCTAAGTAATATGAAATGGTTATAGAAGTGATTAAGGGATGATTGGTAGGTTACATGATAGTATCTCAATTGATAACTAATAGTAAGGAAATTTTCATTCTCTTGGAAGTTTCAGCAGATGCTGCACAAGCTATTATGTCATGCCGCATTATCCATTGGTGTGTTTATGTGTTAGAATAGGGGAAGATTGTGCTTGATATGTTGCATTGGCATGTGGTATTGTGCTGCAGCTGACGATGGTGCCAACCAGGAAGAGGGAACTGTTCAGACACCTATCACTGGAAACTATTGTGCCTAGCACAGAGCTGGTGGCTGACTCAAATGAAGAGTTGTCGCAACCGGGATCGCAACGGGGACGGCGAAAAAGAAATTAATTATTTAAAATTGAAGTCGCCACCAAGTTTTATTTAAATTGGTAAAAACGAGAAAAAAAAAAACCATTTTTACTTAAAAGAGATGATCTTTGAAATCAAATTTGAATTCAGGAGTCAATTATGCACAGGGAAAGGCAAAAAGTTTATTTTTACAACACCTCTGATACATCCGTATTGCTACGGTTACCTTAATTAAATTGTGCAAATTATTAATAACCTTTTAAAAAAAATTTTAAGCGAAGACAGAAAAAAAAGGGATACCAAGCTGTCACAACTCAGATGTCAAGTTAACAAGCCGTCTCGGCTAAATTAAAATCTTTATTTTAATCAAAATATTTACTTTTTAATAATTAACTCAAATTAATATAATAAAGCAAAAGAAAATAATAATGATAATAGTAATAATAATATAATATTTTTTTACAAAAATGATAATAATAGTGAAGAAATATTTACATGCAAAACAAATAAAATAATATCATAAAATTTAGTTTTGGCTTAAAAATAATATCACTTGCACCTATGTATCCCCTGATGCAGTGGAGAACTCAAAATCACGTAATTCTTCAAAAATATTGGTGAGTTAATTGATTTTATTTCTAAAAAAGATTTTCAAATATCAAACTATCTCAACTAAAATATTATCAAAATATTGAATTAATAAACCGTCATGGCTAAACTAACTCTTGTTCTTTAAAGGAAGAATTATTGTTCATTTACAAAATTAAAAAAATAATGATAAAATATTAATTATATTTAAAAGATTAGAATAGTTTTTTAAAATAATAAAAAAAAAGAATGACTCTAACTATTTTTTTTTATTTGACCCAAAACTAAAATAACAGTAACCCACTAAATCCCAAAAAGTTAAGAATGGAAATAAGAAAAAAAAATCCTAAGAAAAGGAACCGTGAATGCAGCCCCAAATACTATTCCAGTTCAATTTTTGTTATATTGAAATAGCCCAAAAAGCATCATGGCCTAGTAATTAGCAGAGCCCAAATGGTTCCTAGATGACCAACAAATCTAACACACACCACACCTAATCTGAAGATAAAATCAACAAATAAAATAAAGGAAAACAAATAAAGCATTAGTAAGAAAAGAAAGGAGAAGCATCTGGAGGCTTTGGATTTCGTTTCTTTTAATGGATCACAACATAGAGTATGGGTTTTTTGAGAATAAACACATAAAATAACAAGATACACAAAGACAGCAAATCAATAAAAATAAATAAATAAATAACATTTGGGATATTTGAGGACTTCATTTTCGGTTTCAAACAAACAGCCTAAGTGATGTAATATAGTTACTAATTAAGTTCAATGGCATGACCCTACAAATCCAAACGCTTGTACTACTATATTAGAGGCACACCCACGTAAAGTAACACATAAAATAATAAACTATAAACAAAGACAGCAAATAAAGTGAAGAGGAGTTGGGATATTTGGTGACTAATGGTATGGCATCTCCTATTCAAGTGCACCTACACTACACAAGGCAAACCTCATACATAAAAATAATAGAATACTAACTAAAATAACAAGGAAGGAAAAGTCTGGAACGCGCATTACTTGGGATTTCGTTTTTCTTTGTGGTTCAAAAGTTCAAACACACACACATGCACAGACACACGTAGCGCACACACATACAAAAGAACTCTCTCTCTCTCTTTCACACACACACAAACACAGTCATATCCACATATTCACTTCTACACCCGGAGAGAGAGAATGAGGATCAGAGAGTGAGAGAGTAAGGGAAATGGGTTTGCATGCATATGAGGGAGGAAAGGAGGAGCACCGCGGCAGCTGGCAAGGAAGGAGGAGGGAGCGGCCACGCCGGAGAGGCAGCGTCGCGTAGGCGGGGAAGGTCGCGACCTCAGGGGGCGGCGCGATGGGAGAGGAGAGGGGGAGGCCGCGAGCTGCTCGACGGAGGCACAGTAGCTGGGCTGTTGGGAAGCTCGCGGTGGAGCTCCTCCGCTGGCATCCTGACGCGACGCGGAAGAACAGGAAAGGAGGGAAGCCACTGGCAGTGAGAGGGCGGAGGTTCCGCGGTGGTTGTATGGGTGATTTTGGTTCATGGAGATGGTGATGGTTGGATTTGGCATATTTTTTTATTTTTATTTTTTGAATGGTTTGCTGAAGTTTGGGTTCCAGGCAGTGAATGAAATTTTGTTTTGTTTGGAAAAATTGGTTGTGATGTGTTGCTGAGAATGTAATTTGATGCTGAGAATGGTTAAAAAAATTTTTGCAATATGAATCAACACCAAATAATTTACCCGTAATCTTCTCTGCTTGATTTTCCTTTTTCTTTGATTTGTTGCCAAGGGCCTAAAAAATATGTCCGGTACTATGAAGGATTGAAAATAATAAACAGGAATGAAGAATTCGTCCTCCTCTCTTCTTTCTTTTGATCATAATTGGATTTATATGTTTAGCTCTATTGACTAAAATTATTGGCTATCTCACTTTTACTTTACAGGCTGGTTAGGTGTGATTCTTAGCTCATCATCGAAGGAAATTTTATCATTTTGCAAGTAATGGAGAGAGACACCATCATTATGCCTGTCATTTCTTTTTATTTTTCTCTACTTTCCACTTCACATGTGTTTGGCAAGGAATGTATAGGAGCCCGTGACAATCATTCTTCCGTTCCCCTTTTTTTTAAAAATAACCGTGACCACAGAATCAGCTGGACCTTTTTTTCGTGTAAATGGGCTGAAATTTTTTTGTGGGAATCGGTTAACTAATTTTGTTTGTTTAAAGAAATGGGCTGAACAAAAAATTGTTAAAAGAAATAGATGAGAAGACCATAAAAGAAATTCATTTAAATCAGGAAATATGCAAAAAATATTTTTTTATTTTTCTCAATTTATGAGCAGGTCAAAATTGAGTGTTAGTATAGTCCAAAGATAGTTGGAATATATATGCCACCTTCTGTGGAATACATTGTTTCCGTTCTTTCTGTGTTGAGATGTGGCGATGCATTCTTGCCTCTTGATCCTTTTTGGCCAAAAGAAGGGTTATTGTCAGTTATTTCTTCTTCGAATGCTGATCTCATTATAGGCTCTCAATCTTCATTTGGTAAAAGTGACTTGGACCAGCTTGACGAATCACATTGGTTGGTAAAGTCAGTTAGTTGTCCTGTTTTGAACTTCTCCATTGATGAAAGCCTTAAAGAATGTAGCTGTCCAAAAGATTCGACATCGCCTTGTGCCAATGAAAAGAAGAGATCGTTCTGTTATCATATGTACACCTCTGGATCAACTGGAAAGCCTAAAGGAGTATGTGGCACCGAACAAGGTAAGTTGTTGCTGTAGTTTGTTGTACATGAAGGCAATATTTCTTTTATATAATGTCACCTGGTTTGTGCATTTATCAGTTTACTCTTTTATCTTCTGCGCTACATGTGAGAAGCATATCTTATTTAGCAGAGTCTTCAAACTGAAATCTAAATTACGGTGGTTTGGTTATATGAGAAGAAGACCAATAAAGGGCCAGCGAGATACAAGTGAATTGAAAAGGAAGTTCTAAGAAAACTTTTTTGAGAAACATTAAAATGAAATTTCTCTGTAAATTATCTGTCTTTGAAATGAATATCTCTGAACCATAATAATTATTTTATTATGTCTCTATAAAGCATAATGTCACTATATGTTTTACATTCTTTCTAGGTCTTTCAAATCGCTTTTTATGGATGCAAGGAATGTATCCTTTGAATGGGGAGGAACTATTGTTGTTTAAAACATCAATTAGCTTTGTTGACCACCTGCAAGAATTTCTCAGCACTATTTTGACTGCTAGTGTGTTAGTTATTCCTCCTTTCAACGAGTTCAAAGAAAATGTATATTCTGTGGCAGATTTTCTTCAGGTATGGTGGTTCCTTATTGAGCTTTTTTTATTTATGTATTTTTGGTACCAATCTCTTACTTCTTTTATTTTTTTGAATTCTTCTTGCTCGTTCGGCAAGAACTGCAAGTATATATTCCCTTCTAACCCAATAAATATATTTGAGAATCATTTTGTATTCATTTAGTCTCTATCACTTAGTATTAATATTATAATTTCATTTTGTTTCCTCGCGTGACGGTGAGATACGACGTCACATTCTCTTACGACAGCAACAACTCTTGCGTTGTCATTTAGTTCCATGTCATAGCTCATAACAACTGAAACTTTGCATTTGATTTGATTTGATGCAACAACGATTGAAACTAATTAAGGTTGGATTAATTATATGAACAAAAAAATTATAGATGCAATTCCAGAAATTCGTTCTTTTTTTCTTTTGAAAATTGATCTGTATTATTTATCGGGACTCAAAAGGTCCAAAATAGCTAAAGATGATACCTTCCATATGTGGACTCGTGTTCCACGCTCTAAAGCCACTTTGTGGCGAAACAATAAAATAAAGGAAAAGGGGAGCATTCCACCATCAGCATGCAAGCAACTTTCGGTAAAAAGAAAAATTAAATAATACAAATGCAAGGAATGCAAGGTTGCAAAATATATTTAATAATGATGCAAGGAAGGGAACTGGGGTCGCTCAACTATAAATTGAGCCCTCCCCCATCAGTTCATACCACCAATTCCTTCGGTTCTCATTTCGGAGCTAGTATAAATATATATAGTGTATTCTAAGAGTTTTTTCTATTTTTATACAGAGAGGTGTATTCTCCTAGTATAAGAGAGGGTGTCATTGTTCTCTCCTTATATTTAAAGAAAAGTGTAATTTTATCTTCCATATAGTGAAAATCTTTCTCGGTCTTGCCCGTGGTTTTTCCCTTTACATTAGGGGGCTTTCCACGTAAATACTTTGTGTCAGTTCCTATTTTTTCTCAACTCTATTTTAGTTGCATTAATATGTTTCTATAACTCAGGTACCTAACAGTGGTATCAAAGCCAATGTTGGACTCGGTTCCTGGAAAGGCATAGACTGCAGGTAGCAGGTGCTGGGAAGAGTGGTTGGCTGGTGGGGGAGCAATGCGGTGGGTCTCACACTTGAGGGGAAGATTGTTGAGGTTAAGTGTGAGAGGTGAAGTCCCACATTGGTTAAGAATGGACTAAGTGAGTAGTATATAATGTGGGAGGAGCCATAACTCATTGCATTAAGGTTTTGGGTCAAGATGTGGCGTCCGACTCGGTGTTATGGTACACTCACTTAGCCCATTGGTTGTAACTCCCCCTGTTGGGCTCCCCCGCCCTAACAGTGGTATCAGAGCTTTTGGTTCGATGGGATTTATTCTTAATATGCTCTGTGGTTGCAGCTTAGGCTGATCTTCCATATCAGAAAAGAATTTCTCCCTGGTACTTATCAAAACCACTAGTTAGTCCATGCTGCGGGTTACTATTTAGGATCACTCTTCATACGTGTAGTTGTATACTTTTATAGTATTGTTAACATATACTGGATTTGTTCCATATATGGTGTAAATATACAGTACTGTTCATGTATACTATACTATTCATCGTGAAAAAGTGAGAACTGATCTAGTAAAGAAACAGATCCCGATAAATATCATGGCAGCAAAATTTGAGATTGAGAAGTTCAATGAGAATAATTTTTCCTTGTGAAAATTAAAGATGAAGGCAATCTTGAGGAAGGACAATTGCTTACTAGCAATTGAAGGCAGACCTGCCGAAATAGCTGATGACAAATGGAAGGAGATGGATGATAATGTTGTTGTCAATCTGTATCTTGCAATGGCAGATTCAGTATTATCAAGTATTGCAGAAAAGAAGACAGCAAAGGAGATCTGGGATACTCTTATCAAACTGTACGAGGTCAAGTCACTTCATAATAGAATATTTCTAAAGAGGAGGCTGTATACTCTTCGGGTAAGTGAGTTTACATCAGTGACGAATCATATCAACAATCTGAATACCTTATTCTCCCAACTTACAGCATCAAATTACAAAATATGGAGAATGAACGTGCAGAGCTTCTACTTCAAAGTCTACCCGATTCATATGATCAGCTCATCATCAACATCACAAATAATAATATTACCGATTATCTATCCTTTGATGATGTTGCCGGTGCTATTCTTGAAGAAGAGTCCAGGAGCAAGAATAAGGAAGATAGATTGGAAAGCTCAAAGCAATCAGAGGCATTGTTGGTGACAAAAGGAAGATCAATGGAACGTGACTCTAGTGGGAGTCATGGTCGGAGTAGATCAAAGTCAAGAAGAAAGAAGAACTTCAAATGCTACCGTTGTGGCATGAGAGGGCACTTGAAGAAAGATTGTTGGAATAATAAGAAGAATGTAGACAAAGCTCCAGAAACATCAACCTCTCAAGCATGTGTTGCGGATACCTCTGAAGATGGAGAAATCCTGTGTAGTGAGGCAGCAATTGGTTCTAGAGGCAGTAAACGGCTCATTGATGTTCGGATAATGGATTCAGGAGCAACATGACACATGACTCCACACCGTGACTGGTTTTACAATTATGAACCTGTTTTAGAAGAATCTGTGTACATGGGAGATGATCATGCCTTAGAAGTTGCTGGTGTTGGTATTGTCAAAATAAAAATGTTTGATGGTGCCATTCGAACAATTCAAGGAGTGCGACACGTGAAGGGCTTAAAGAAGAATATCTTGTCTATTGGGCAATTGGATGACCTCGAGTGCAAAACCTATACTAAAGGTGGAATCTTAAAAGTTGTGAAAGATGCTCTTGTGGTGATGAAAACAGAAAAGATCACGGCAAATCTATACAAGCTTCAAGGAGATACGTTGCAAGAGGCAGATGCATTAGTTGCATCAGCAAGTCAAGAAGAAACAACGATGATGTGGCATCGCAAATTAGACCACATGTTGAAACGTGGTTTGAAGATTCTTGCGAAACGTAATCTCATTCCCGGGCTCAAATCGGTGAAACTTACCGTTTTGTGAGCACTGTGTTACAAGCAAGTAACATAGATTGAAGTTTGGTAGATCAACAACTCAAAGTAAGCACATTCTAGACTTAATTCATTCCGATGTGTGGGAGTCACCTGAAATGTCCCTAGGAGGAGCAAAATATTTTGTATCATTCATTGATGATTACTCCAGGAGACTGTGGGTGTTTCCAATCAAGAAGAAGTCAGATGTTTTTCCAGTATTCAAAGATTTCAAAGCAAGAGTGGAACTTGAATCCGGGAAAAGGATCAAGTGTTTGATGACAAACAATGGAGGAGAATATACAGATGGAGACTTTCTAACATTTTGCAAGCAGGAGGGTATTGAAAGGCAATTCACAGTTCCACATACACCTCAGCAAAATGGTGTAGCAGAGCGGATGAATAGGACTCTCTTAGAAAGAACCAGAGCTATGTTGAAAACAGCAGGTTTAGCCAAGTCTTTCTGGGCAAAAGCAGTCAAAACTGCCTGTTATGTGATAAATCGGTCGCCATCAACTGTGATTGGTTTGAAGTCACCAATGGAGATGTGGAATGGTAAGCCGGCAGATTATTCTTCTTTACATGTGTTTGGATGTCCCGCATATATGATGTTCAATTCCCAAGAAAGAACAAAGTTGGACCCAAAGTCTAGAAAATGTATATTCTTGGGTTATGCTGACGGTGTAAAGGGGTATCGCCTGTGGGATCCCACTGCCCACAAGGTTATTGTCAGCAGTTATGTTATATTTGCAGAAAATAAACTGCAAAGTGAAGAAAGAAATTACAACACTGTTAAGAAGACAACTACGATTCAGATAGATGAGAAATCTGCAGAAAAAGATTCTGAAGCTGAGCCAGAGCACGATGAACAAATACCAGAAGTAGCCAATGATACAAAAGTTAGGCGATCAACAAGCCAGACACAGCCACCAGCATGGCATTCAGACTATGTTATGATCAGCCATGATGCATTCTGTCTTCTAACAGAAGAATCTAACAGAAGAAGGAGAGCCATCAAATTTCAAAGAGGCTTTGAGTAGTCCAGATGTTTCTCTGTGGATGGCTGCAATGCAGGAAGAAATGGAGGCCTTGCATAGGAACAAGACATGGGAACTTGTTGCACTTCCAAAAGGTCGGAAAGCCATTGGAAACAAATGGGTTTATAAGATCAAATGAGATGGCAATGATCGAGTGGAACGATATTGCACAAGACTGGTAGTAAAAGGATTGCTTAGAAAGAATGTATCAATTTCAATAAGATATTTTCTCCAGTTGTCAGACTTACCACTATCAGAGTAGTGTTAGCCATGTGTGCGGCATTTGATTTACATATTGAGCAGTTAGATGTGAAAACTATTTTTCTTCATGGAGAACTTGAAGAGGAGATTTATATGCTCCAACCAAAAGGCTTTGAGGAACAAGGAAAAGAAAACTTGGTTTGTAGGTTGACCAAATCTCTGTACAGTCTAAAATAGGCGCCAAGGTGTTGGTACAAGAGATTTGATTCCTTCATAATTTGCCTCGGATACAACAGACTGAGCACTGACCATTGTACATACTACAAGAGGTTTGATAACAATGTTTTCATCATTCTATTGTTGTACGTGGATGACATGTTGGTGGTAGGCCCCAACAAAGATCAAATCCAAGAATTGAAGCCACAATTAGCTAGGGAGTTTGATATGAAGGACTTGGGACCCGCAAACAAGATTTTAGGGATGTAAATTCACCGAGACAGAAAGAACAGGAAGATGTGGCTTTCACAGAAGAATTATTTGATGAAAATCTTACGACACTTCAACATGGAAGATTTTAAGCCAGTATCAACCCCACTTCCTGTGAATTATAAATTATCCTCAGGTATGTGTCCTAGCAATGAAGCGGAGAGGATGGAAATGTCTCGAGTACCGTATGCATCGGCGGTGGGAAGCTTTATGTACGCCATGATTTGTACGAGACTAGATATTGCTCAAGCAGTTGGATGGTCAGTCGGTTTATGGAGATCCAAGAAACGAGCATTGGAATGCTGTAAAGAGGATCCTGAAATATATTAAAGGAACTTCGGATACTGCATTATGTTTTGGAGGATCAGAGTTTATTGTCAGAGGATATGTTGATTCAGATTTTGCAGGTGATCTTGATAAAAGAAAATCTACTACTGGCTATGTGTTCACACTTGCTGGTGGAGCTGTGAGCTGGTTATCTAAGTTACAGACTGTTGTAGCGCTATCTACTACAGAAGCTGAATATATGACAGCTACACAAGCTTGCAAGGAAGCTATTTGGATTCAAAGGTTGATGGAAGAACTCGGGCACAAACAGTCAAATATTGCTGTGTATTGTGACAGTCAGAGTGCCTTGCACATTGCAAGGAATCCAACCTTTCATTCCAGGACGAAGCACATAGGAGTCCAATATCGTTTTGTTCGTGAAGTAGTAGAAAAAGAGAATGTGGATATGCAGAAGATTCACACTAAAGACAACCTAGCAGATGTCATGACAAAGCCGATCAACACTGACAAGTTTGAATGGTGTAGATCATCCTATGGCCTATCAGAAACGTAGGCAGCATGGATTTGACAAGATGAGAAAAGATTTTGAAAGTTCACCAAAGTGACTTTAAATGGGAGATTGTGGACTCATGTTCCACGCTCTAAAGCCACTTTGTGGCCAAACAATAAAATAAAGGAAAAAGGGGAGCATTCCACCATCAGCATGCAAGCAACTTTCAGTAACTTTCGGTAAAAAAAAAAAATTAAATAATACAAATGTAAGGAATGCAAGGTTGCAAAATATATTTAATAATGATGCAAGGAAGGAATGCAAGGAAGGGAACTGGGGGATCGCTCAACTATAAATAGAGCCCTCCCCCATCATTTCATACCACCAATTCCTTCGGTTCTCATTCCAGAGCTAGTATAAATATACATAGTATCTTCTGAGAGTTTTTTCTATTTTTATACAGAGAGGTGTATTCTCTTAGTATAAGAGAGGGTGTCATTGTTCTCTCCTTATATTTAGAGAGAAGTGTAATTTTATCTTCTATATAGTGAAAATCTTTTTCGATCTTACCCGTGGTTTTTCCCTCTACATTAGGGGGCTTTCCATGTAAATACTGTGTCAGTTCCTATTTTTTCTCAACTCTATTTTAGTTGCGTTAATCTGTTTCTATAACTCTGGTACCTAACAGTGGTATCAGAGTTAAGGTTGGACTCGGTTCTCGAAAAGGCATAGACTGCAGGTAGCAGGTGTTGGGAAGAGTGGTTGGCTGGTGGGGGAGTAATGTGGTGGGTCTCACACTTGAGGGGAAGATTGTTGAGGTTAAGTGTGAGAGGTGAAGTCCCAGTGAGTAGTATATAATGTGGGAGAAGCCATGACTCATTATTTTAAGGTTTTGGGTCAAGATATGACTTCCGACCTGGTGTTATGGTATACTCACTTAGCTCATTGATTGTGTTGGGCTCCCCGACCCTAACACCATCTATGCTGATAAAATTAGTGAGACTTATAGATAAGAAAATATATGTTTATTAAAATTGATGCGGTAAATTATTATTTTTATTTTATATATATATATATATCAAGGTATTAACTAGGTATTAACTTGTATTCAATTAAAGTTGTGACGGGTAACCGGAAAAAAAAAAAAGTTGTGACAACTGCCATGGTGAAGTGCGATTGACACTACTGCGGCTAAGTATTCTCGTGGAAAACGAGCCTTCTTTTTGCATTTTTTGATGATGAAAACGAGCCATATTTATTTATTTCACGTTCTACATACCTATCTAAAGTCTCAACACATGACTGCCAAGAACATACAGAAAATTTCAAAACTTACTGATGTACATAGAACTTTTATATATAAATTCAATAATTTAATGTACGTAGTCATAGGTCATAAATACCTAATGACCAAAGATAAAGAAAAAACAAAGAAAAAATTGAATGAATGAAATGGCAATATGTAAGATCACGTGCAATAAAAGAGACTTAGGATATGTTAGTTTTAATTTTTAGTTTACATTTTCAGTTTTTAGAGTTTTATCGAGGAAACATTGAAAAATCAAAATTTATAATTTTTAGAATTTTTAGTATTACTTTCAAAATCTGAAAAATTAAAAACTAAAATCTTAAATTAAATATACACTTAATTATCCTTTGAAAGGGCAAACCGATAGGAGTACGTAAATTCAGGAAATCAGGTGTTTCGCTTATGTGCGGTAAGATAAGGTCTTTGAATTTGATTTTAATTTATTGATAGGTAGACTAGTTTGATTTTGCTATTGTGTAATTGCTGATTGTGTGAATTGGTACAGCGTCAGAGGTAGGAAATTTCCTCTCATGTAAGTGCATGTTTGTTTTGCGTTGCACTTGACAAAAGTAATTCCCATTGAACTTAAAATCCGGATCAATGCTATGGCACACCGCTAGGCATTTAGCCACATTTTATAAAGTGTGGTTAAATTTAAAAATGCAGTAAACCAATTTAGGCACACTTTGCAACAAGTGTAGTGAAATTTTCACATATCTAACCACACTTTTCAACATTTAGCCACACTTTATAAATGTGTTAAATGATTGGTGTGTGGTACACTAGTGTGTCACAGACAAAAACTAATAAAATGAAAATGAATAATGTAAATTTGATTGGCTTTTTTTTTTCAAGCCATTAGAATTATTTTGAAGCATCTAGAATTATTTTTGGGAGAAATAGTCTTGGAGCAATTTTTCATTTTGGAAGAAGCACTTTTGGTGTGTAATTTCACTATTACCTTTGTATTTACAACCATTCACTTACTCATTCTAAAATTATGTTGTACTATTTTTGATAATTTTATCTCTAAAAATAATTTTATCTTTGTCGCCGTCCAAAAAATAAATAAGATTTGCTTGGGATCTGAAGTTCGTAATGCTTGTGAGGATTAATGGTGTGAGCAATGTAATGGGAACTACCTTGGTGTGGCTTGGATCATGAACGGTGATGCCAATCTCTATGGGAAAGTGTTGGATGATTTTTAGGGGCTCTTTCTCCTTCTGGTCCGAGGACGCCGTGCCCTCCTCCGTGAAACCTCTTCCCTTTCTCTTTGCCCTAGTTGTCTATTTCTGTCCTCTCGGGTGTGTGTCTCAAGGCACACCCTTTACAAGACATGAGTGTGACTTTTTATAAATGTGATGTGTACTTGTGTACTTATGCACTTGTAATGAGAATGAGTTGAGTGGCCCATATTTTATTGAAGGCCCAAAGATAAAAGTGACTATATTAGGATTATTTTATAACAAAGTGTGTGGGTGTGGTTTGCTCTTTCATTAAAAATGGGTTTCCCTCACAATAACTTTTTCTCTCTCTATTTCCCTCACAAGACATGACGCGGCGTCTTTTTCCAGGGCTCAAAGAAGAGTCTCTCCACTCTCCGATGGAGTCGCCCCTGTGCAGGCCCAATACTCTTGAACATGGGTCACATTACCTAAACTCACCAAGCCACATGAAGGATAGTTCACTTTGGGTCCTAACCTCAACCCATAGAATATTCTCATTGGTGGGCTTAATCCACATAGCCCCCAACTCATGGGCTCAGGATAGGGTCCACCATGGCCCAAACTATCACTAAATCTATTTGGTCACAAAACTAGATTAATTCTATAAAAAATGTAAGTAACAATCTTATAGAAAAAATTCTTTTAAATTTATTTTTATAATATATCATTTCTAAATACGAATCAGTCATTTCAATTTTAATTCTACAAGCAATCCCTTCAACTTTCAAAGTTAAAACAATCGAACCAACCACCTCCATTTTGGGGATGCGAGTTCATTATCGCCGGGGGGGGGGGGGGGGCATATTGCAGAAGAAGAAGAGAAAAAAAAATGCAAAGCTATACAAAAAAATCCGGGGGCTTTTCAATTAGATGATAATAATATAACTGTATCGGTACATGAAAATAAAATTCTAAAATATTCTTGTTTTAATTTCCTCACTTTCGTGATTTATCATTTAATGTTAGTGCATATTAATATATAAAAAAAAATATTCATCCTGTACCCGCAAAAAGAAAATATGTTTATCCTATCATTAATATTCCAGAATGAGAGTTTTGTTGCCTCAGCACTCCAATATAATTAAGCGATACTAACACTTCAAAAATGTTATTAAATCATACAATAATATCAGTAAAACTCTTTAATAACATAGACTATATACTACACTTAAAAAAATATTACTAAAGAAATTTTACTGTATTTGTATATTTTTAGTAATAATTTTCAAAATTCAATAAAAAATTTTAACAACACTTTTTATTAATAAATATTAGTAAAAGTTGAATATAGTGTAGTATGGTGATCCGCCCTATCTTTGTTCGAACAAGTCAAACTGCCTCCTATGAGAGAATATTCATAGTCTCAATTAAAAAAAAAAAACCACACACACACAAAATGTAATATATTAGACTTTAATTTGATGTGCTAAAAGTATAAAGCTTTTTTATATAGTTATTCAATCAAATACTGTTATATTAGGAAAACAAGTTCAATTTAGCAAGTGAGCCCACAGTTTACTAGTGGTAGACGGATGTATGTCTCAAAGTGGTACGGGGAGTCATGAGTTCGACTCTCATCCCTACCTCTAATAAAACATATGCTCTCGTCCCTCCCATACAAACTTAAAATAATTTATACCTTAATCCATTTTAAATTTTTTCATTAAATTTTTATTTTTCTCAAGCTTATTATTTTAATTTTGATCAACTACCATTTATTAATAGTTATACACATTAATTTTTTAAATAGAATAAGATATTTATGACTTATGATAATATAAAATATTCATATATGTAATGCAGTTTACTTTTTAAAATTTTAAATATATTAAGAAAAGAAATCATTAATAGTGGCAATAATTTTTATAATTATTTTATTAAAAATAAAACTCTGTATGTTCTCGACTATTGATTTTATAATGTTAATGTATATTTTCAATATAAAAATCATAAAATTCTTCTTATTTCCTTCTTCATAGTCTACCTTTAATTCTTTATATAAATATTAAAATAATTTTATTTTTATGTAGATTAATATTCTAAAATTAATATATAAAAAATATGCAATTTTTTTAAATATTAAAATTATTATTACTATTAATTTTTTATTCTCTTAGTATGGTAAAAATTTTAAAACTTTAATCATATATGATACAAATCCCATGTAGAGACACGAAACCCATAAAAGATATGAAATTGTGGTGCTTGTAACCCTATTGAACTTATGAATAAGAACCTTGAGATAAAAATTAGAATTCTTGACCCATTGTTTATAGATGAAACAAGAGCCAAGAATTAAACAACAGCTCAAGAATATAAAAAAACTCACTAGAAGAGGACAAGGAATAAACCTCACAATTTTATTGATATTAAAAGCTGAATTGTCTGGAGGCAAGTTTTGCCTATTTAAACATGAGTAGATCAAAATAAATAAAAAACCGAATCTAAAAACATTAATCCTAGCTTTCTAAAGATTTGATTCTAGAAACTAAAATACTAATCAAAATTAATTTAAGATCAAATTTGATTTAAATTAAAATAAACTTAAACCATTCAAAATCTAAACTAAATCTAACAATCAATTTATATTAAATCATAATTTGTTGCACTAAAATTAAAATCAAATAAACTAATTAATGTAGATTTTTTCTCGATGTGTTGTGCCTCATCACGATCAAATCACTAATTAATTCTGATATATCCTTGATATGTTGCACATTTTATATAACTGCTTTATCTCGAAGTCACGTAAAGAATCCAAAATCTTCAACGATGGTTGAAGCTATCCGTGTTGGATTCTCATGCAAAGTACTTCTAATTTTTCCTATGGTGTGCACATCAATATATATAAATATTTTATATTATTATAATCTACCTATATATTTTATTTTGTAAAACTTAATATATATATATATATATATATATATACACACACGCACACGCACACTTATTAATAATAGGTATTCTAGTAAAAAAAAAGGAAAAAGATTAAAAATATACTAAAATATAGATTGTCTCAAGTTTTTAGGAAAGATGAGTGTATGTTTTATAAATAGAGAGAGGAGAGTGCAATAAAATCATTTTTCAACGGAAGGAGTTGTATCTTACTCTATGTTTATATTAAATCAAATATATAATTATCATTATCATTATTATTATTTTGGTAAATCAGAAAATAAATGAAAAGAATATATTATTAGTTGACCGTATATATAACTTTATACTATATATTAAAATTAAACTACGTGATAATATGAAATATATCTTCAATAGTATATATACACTCGATATAATACATGATAATCTATGTAATGGATCGATTACCATTCGTGTAAACGACTATAAGTGAGAGGGGATCACTTTTTGTGAGAGGGTGAAAGAAGTAAATTTGAGTCATTAGATTTTATGTGAATAGTCTAGAATAAAATATAAAATCACATGATATTTTTAAATAATCATGTAATCATTAATTACTATTCATAATTTTCAATTTTTACCATTCATGTATAGTTATATAGCTCATATTTGCTCATCTCATTCTCGAAATAAAATACTCACCTTACTAGAATCGTCCCCATCATTCATAATCATGTTCACTCTAATACTCGTTGATACGTAATGAATTGATTACCGGCATAATGGTAATAAATTATTATTCACAATATATAATTCATATCCACTGTATAATAATCTGCATAAATATCGTGTGCAAAATATAGTATTTTAATATCGTCTTTCATTTTCGTGGCTTGTACAGTCTCAAGCCCCTTCAATATATATATGGGTTTTGCTATTTTAACATTCAACATTCTTAGACACCCAGACACCCCACTCACAATACACATGGGTTGCACCACTTACTTTTTTCCCAACTTATTCTCTCTCAATCACCTCTCTCACATTACATGGAACCCACATGGGTGTCTACACCATGTGTCTACACCCATGTGGGTGTTAAAACATCATTTCCCTATATATATGTACCCCTCCCATTTGCTCATATGTAAGAGATTTCACAATATCTAATTACTCTACGTTAGATAAGATCCTAGCCGCAACGACCATCATTATGGAGAGTTACGCAACAATTCTGGTGATGATTCTCATGTGGACATTGCTTCATTTCTTCATCATCCCCAAACTAGTACTAATACTTATCAAGAGAGGCCATAAACCCATCAAAATGCCACCAGGGCCTTACCCTTATCCCATAATAGGTAACATCTTAAAGCTTGGCCAAAAACCCCACCAATCACTCTCAAACCTATCCCAAAAATATGGTCCCTTAATGACTCTCAAGCTTGGTAGCTTGACCACCATAGTCATATCCTCTCCAGAAATTGCCAAAGACGCACTTACAAAACATGAGCGAGCCTTTTCAAGCAGAGAAGTCCCAGATATGGTAAGAGCAGTTGACCACCACAAAGTCTCTTTGGTGTGGTTACCTGTATCAGATAATTGGAGAACTCTAAGGAAAATTTGTGCCACAAACACATTCTCCCCTCAAAAGCTAGACTCCACCAGCATACTTCGCTGTAGAAAGGTAATAGAGAGGATTATGGTTTTATGTAATACCAATTATCTATCGCCTAATTAAGAAAAGTTTCTGATCTATGACATCAGCATTGTCACATATTAATGGAAGTGTTTATTTTTTCACTTTCACCAACCTTTCATAATATTCTAAACACATGCTAATAAATAAGAAATTTCGTGTGACAATAGATGTTGAAAATTACACAAAACCATTTTGATAAACATATTTCATAATCAATTATTGAGTTAATTTCTATTGTGACTTTGTGAGCAATGCTATGTTACTAGAATTTATTGTCAAAGTTTTTGACTAAAAATAAAGATGATTGTTAGATAAAATAAACTGATATAATTCATTTATCTATGTAAGGGATAAGATACATGTCATATAAATTCGAACAAAAATTCTGACTTTCAAGTATTCTTCTTCCATAGTCAGACATTGTAGTTAGTTAGTTATGACAGTAGTTACACTTTTAATGCAACTTTCTGATGATCATTCATCATTTCAACATAAAGGTGAAAGAAATGGTGAACTTTGTGGGCACATGCTGCACAAAAGGTGAAGCCATTGATATTGGTCAGGTTGCGTTCACAACAATAATGAATTCATTGTCCAGCACCCTTTTCTCCAAGGATTTTGCTCAGTATGGAAGCACAAGTACTTATGATGGGTCTAAAAATTTCAAGGAGCTCATAGAGGCCATAATGGAAGAGGGTAGAAAGGCAAATGTGGCAGACCTTTTCCCACTCCTTCGATTGCTTGACCCACAGGGCATACGAAGAAGGGGAGAGGAACGTACTCAGAGGCTATTGAATATTTTCAGTGATATCTTTGACGAAAGACTGCGGTTAAGAGCTTCAGATATGGGTTCTGGTGAGGCATCTTGTGATGTGTTAGATTCTTTCCTCACTTTAATGGAAGAAAATAATGGTTCAGCTAAATTGAGTCGCCTCTATTTCTTACATTTATTTGTGGTGAGTACTTCATTATATTCTACACGAAAATATATTATTTTATATAATATTTTAAGAGTTTAATTTTGTTGTATTTCCAATACTAAACACTTTACAATGTCATGCAATCAAAACCTTTTATTTATATGATCTTTTAAATAGTGAGTGTCAATTATCATGATTGATGTGTATTTATATAAATTTTTAAATAGTAAATGTTAACTATTATGATTGATATATCAATATATAATTGGATTAACATATAAACAAATTTTATACTATACTGTGAGTATATGTAAACTAAATCTTTTTTTTTTATTGATTTTTCACCCGTCTATTTCTCTAATCATTATTGTGGCCTTTGTGGGACTTCCCTCAAGCATTATAGCTATTAAGACACCCTTCTAATGGTGATCTCTCTAAGATTTGAATTTTATCTGGTACCGGAGTGTGTAACTCATGCAGAGTTAATTGTTACAAATTTTATGACACCAATAATTGTTGCCGCTTTAAAATAGTGGAATACCTGCGTTAAATATGTATCCGTGGGAAACATTTTATGGGCACTTTACAATTTCCTTAGTTATACTTAATTTATATATATTTTTTTGGATTTTTATGATAATATAATAAAAATAATAATAATAATAATAATAATAATAATAACAACAACAACAACTACATAACTAGTTTTATTTTATTTTATTTAATTTTATTATATTATTAGTATAAAGTTTTTTATATTGTTAATCAATCATATATATTATCATATACATGACTTTTGACATTGTTATCATAAAAATAAATATTTTTAATAAGGTAAAAACATATAATTAAATAATTGTATAAAAGCCTAATAAAATAATGATGTATTAAAATTAAATCATCATCATAATTTATGCTAACTTTTAAAATATTGGTTTCTATTTTGGTTCAAGATTTATGTTTCACACATATGTATATTAAATTTACATAATAATATGGATTTGATTCCTTTAAAATGAGATTAATAAAGTGTATAAATAAGGGGCTAATCATCCTTGAATAATTAATAATATTATAATGTTGTGTTTTATTTTAAAACTTTATCGTATTTCAATGAAACAAATCTAAAACATCAATCATATTGGCTATATAGATTATGCTCCGTAAGTATGACATGGTCAATAATCATTCAGAAAAATTGAGAAGATTTATTCATATACATGTTCAAATCCATAGACTGTATATACACACAATTACATAGAGTTGGGTATATGGAACACGTTCCGCGAATCAACCCGTTTAACTCGCAACCCACACGAAAATAGACTAGAAAATTTTAAACTCGCCAACTCGCGGACTTTCCCGGTCCACTCCGCCAAGCCTGCAGGCTAAACGGGCCTGACCCGCGGGGTCCACAAGCCAGCCCGCTTAACCCGCATAAAAATAAAAATATTCTAGTGCTAGTCCATAAGTCCAATATATATTCTGCTATGCCCACAAACAAAATGCACTTTTGAAAACTGAAGTCCATTGCCCACAAAAAAGCCCACTACCTGCTGGGCTGCTGGTGTAGTGGCCTATATGACTGTGTCAAAGATTCAAAGTCCAAAGACTCAAAAGAGTCAAAATGTAGCCAACTAGAGTTATGACTTATCACTTATCTAAGGCTCAACCACTCCTCAAGCAAGAAGTGAAGAAACCGAGACAGCAAGCTACAAACCTACAAGCGGCCATCTCTCTCTCAAATCTCAGTCTCACTGCACCTCTGCTTGTTCTGTCCGCCGCCACCGTTCGTGACCGCACCCCTGCTCACGCCGTCCGCGGCCTCGCCCCTACTCGCGCCGTCCGCAGCCTCGTCCCTGCTCGCGCCGTCGCGGCCTCGCCCCCCTGATCGCGCTATCCTCAACCTTGCCCTGCTCGCACCGTCCGCGACTGCGCCCTGGTTGCCCCTGCTCGCGGCCGTTTGCGTGGTACTTGCCTCACTAGGTAAGGTTTGAGATCTGTGATTATGGTTACCAACATACACAAGGTTTGCGGACCAGGCTCGGACTAGGTAAAACACTAGTCCATTTATTAAGCATACCGGTCTGGTCCGGTCCGTTTAAAATTGGTCTGTCACGGACCGGGCCGGTTCGTATACCCAGCTCTACAATTACACATACAACTATTTACGACATTTTGTTTTAGTCATTTATATCATCACTAAATTAAATAACCCCGGTGTCATATATGCATGATTTTATACTGGGACCTATTTGTTGTTGGGATAGAAACAACAACGAGCACAGTGGAATGGGCAATGGCAGAATTGGTACATGACCCAAAAAAGATGGCCAGAGCCAAACAAGAGCTTATAGAGGTCCTTGGCAAAGGTGGCAAGCCTGAAGAATCAGACTCCTCAGAATTTCCTTACTTAGAAGCAATTGTAAAGGAAACATTTCGATTGCACCCACCAGTTCCCTTTTTGCACCACAAATCAAAGTCCGAGGCAGAAATATGTGGCTTCAAAGTTCCAAAAGACACACAAGTTCTAGTTAACTTATGGGCCATTGGACGAAATTCAAGCACTTGGAGTGACCCAAATTTACTTTTATTCAGATAACATATTTCTAAGTCCCTAGCTAGCTTTCATGTGTACACATGTAAAAGGTGTTAATTTATATTTGTTCTTAACTCATTTGAAAAATAAGGTTTCATTTTCACAAGACAAATTGTTAGCATTTGAATTAAAAATATTCAGAGTAATGATCTACTCTAAAGAAACTTTTTTTTTTTCTAAAATTGTTTACAATTGTCAGTGGAATGAAAAAGCCTTATTCATAACATGAAATAGTGGTCTTCTATTTTGCCATCCGTTAGCTAATAGGTGCAGTTATTTGTCTATTTTCCAAAGGCAGCCTTATTCACAAACTTTTGCTTTTAAAAATAGTATAGAGAATAATCTAAAAGCTAGATAAAAGGAATAAAAGAGAATATAAATTTCCCACTAAGATCATGAGAAACTATCTCCTATCATTTGCATTTACAAAAAGGTGGAGTATAGTTAACCGTTTGTACAATATCACTACATCGGAAACAAAACAAAGCAAATGGTAAGTACTTTTTCAGTGAATTAGATAAAATACTTCACAAAAATTTTATAAGAAGCCAGAATAATAAACCTATTCTTTTCTATTACAATAAGGAACCAGCTTCGCCTATGGCTGAATAAAGGCTTTTTGTCCCAACATCTGGTCCAGTCACAACATACTCACTTACAAAAGCCTGTATACTGTTCAAACAAATTGAGAAATCATACATGAAATGCATATGCCAATAACCAATGAAATAGAATGGTGTTTAATAGGGATCCTAAAACCTTTGGTCCCCACAGCCATGCAATCAAATGTAGTAGCTCTAAAATACATGTTATTTTCACTTGTATAAACGTAATCATAAAAAAGAGTATAAGAAATCACAATTGAAGTGGATCAATATAGAATATATATATATATAAATTAATTATCATAGCTGAAGTGAAGAAAAACTCTAATGAGGAGACTGTGCATATTACAAATCAGCTGGGTGAACTAATAATTGAGAAGAAGCATCACAATTTGAAATAATTTCAATATTTGGATAAACACTTCGTATTGCACTTTAGAATTTCAGGAAGTTTCATGCTCAATCAAAGATTTTAACAAAAAAAAGTGTCAGATTACTCTGATTCAATTAGGGAAGAAAAAAAAGATGGAATCCGTAACATTTCATAAGAAATTAGCATATATCATAAATTAATAAACAAATCAAGCAATGATTGTCGGGCCTCAAATTGGCACAAACAATTCAAAGTGTTGCAGTATATAAACAATCTGAAGTGTCACCGTATGTTAATAAACAACATATCACTTGTAATGCTCTTGCAACAAAATACAAGAAATACACGTGTACCTCTATAATTTCTTTTTTCCACAATCCTCGTTCCCAACAGCTATATATCTTATGTCAGATGGCTCGGGGTGTCCCATATCACCTCTCGCAAACTCAATCCCATCAAGGGCTTCCTGCATTCAACAATTCATGGTCTTTCTATAAACTTTTAGGATGTGATTGGCAGCTATGGATGAGGAAGGAATGACAAAGGAGGAAGGGAAGGTTGGATCAAATTGTGTTTGAGAGAATTTTATAAGGAGAGAGGGGGATGGCCAATGAGGGACACTAAAACCCCTCCTAGCCATTGTAAATAGTAAAAATGGCGGCCCCCTAAATTGGGGACTTAGAGACAATTGATCAAAGAGCCCCTCCCTTTCCCTCCTCAATACCCAAACAACAAAGTGGCATCTTATCATCTATTCCTTTCCCCACCTCTACTCTCTACTTTATTAATGACGCTTTCATTCCACCCATTTTAATTTTCCAGTTAGACCCTTACGCCAACTTTTTTTTTTATTGAAGCGGGAAAAAAATTAATAAATAAGAGTAAAAGAGGGGAAAAAATAGTAAAGTAATACACTTAGACAAAAGGTAAGATAGCGGTTGTGTCAACTTGATCATGTCAACTGCTATCTAAAATAAAATATTCCGTTGGAAAACAAAGACAAATCATCTGCTTCACCTAATCAAATGAAAACTTAGTTAACAAAGATAAACAAAAATATACCATCATCAAATTCCCATAATGTCAATGCATCCAAGTCCTCTCTACTAATTGATCAAAATAATATATAATAATATCTATCAGTCGACTTACGTACCACAAACCAAAATTATTTCAATAAAACATGATAATCATAAATTCCTAATCTCTAGAACAATTCACTACAAGAAATTTGACCTAAAACAACACTTATTTTTTGGAACATTTGAAAAGTGATGCTTTTTATACACATAGGCAACACTTTTTTTAATTTTGTTGTCTTTGATATCTAAAAAATATTGTTTTCTCTACTTAAAAGTGTTACCTTAAATAATTGATCACACTTGATATGGTAACACTATGAAAAGTGATGCATTAGCTTAAAAATATAGCCTTTATTAAAAAATGTTGTCTTTGACAATTAGTCACATGTGATATAGCAACTTTTCAAAAAGTGATGTTTTAACTTAAAAAAGTGTAGCCTTTGCTACATCAAAAGTAACAGATTTAAAAAAAAGTATTGTCTATGTGTGCATAAGCAACACTTTTTAAGTATATCTAAAACTAAGCGTTCTTTTAGACATAAATTTCTTGTAGTAATTACTGAAATTACTAACTTATTTGGAGAAACTCAAATTAGCCAAGTCCATCATACATGCAAAAATTGCCAAAGTACCCAAATCAATCAAAATGCATTTCTTAATCAGTTTCCTTCAACAAAACATCCACCTAATACAATATAACAAAAATTATCATTCCCAAGAGTTAGTTGAGTTTGTAATATGGTCAACCCTACCAAGTAGAAAATGGAGCTGAATAAACAGTATTACTAAATGATATTTGTCTAAACTACAATATATAATAAAGATCTTTATTATATATCGTAGTTTACGCAAACATCATTTGGTAATACTATGTATCTAACTCTATCTTCCAATTTGAATGAGTGGCCTACTTACGTGTTCAATTAACTTTTGGCAATGCTAAATTTTATTATATTGTATTAGGGTTGTTTTGTTGAAGGCAATTGGTTAAGAAATGCATTTTGATTGAAAGAAACCATTGGACCATAATGGGAGCACAGAGCTGGCGATTTTTGGATGTGATGGACCTGGCTATTTTAAGTTTCTCCAAGTAATCCTATTTTCAACTATTGTTCTTGGGATTAGGAATTTATGATGTTCATATTTTGTTGAAATACTTTTGGTTTTTGGTATGTAAATGAACTTATATATTATTCGGCTAAGTTAGTAGATGACATGGGTGCATTGCCAATATGGGTGTATAATATTGGTATATTTTTGCTTATCTTTGTTAACTAAGTTTTCTTTCCAAGTAGGTGATGTGTTAATTTCTCGTTGTTTCCTAGATGAATATTTTATTTTAGATAGCAACTGTCATGATCAAGTTGACACAACCGACATCTTACCTGTTGTTCAATTATATTACTTCGCTCTTTTCTTTCTTTTTCCTTTTCCTCTTATTTTTTAATTTTGTCCATTTTCGGTCAAAAGAAAGTTAGCTTCAGAGTTTATAGTAAGATCATGAACTCTTGAATGCAGGAAGTCCTGGATGGAATTGAATTTGCGGAAGGGATCTCACCCCAAAATGGGGTTCCATTAGAGTTGCTATGGGACACCCTTAGCTATTTTGGTCAAAGATATGTTGCTGTTGGGAACGAGGATTGAGGAAAAAAGAACTATAGAGGTATGCATGTATTTCTTACATTTTGTTGTAAGGATAATATGAGTGATATGTTCTCTATTAACATATGGTAATATTTTGGATTGTCTATATACATCAACACTTTGAATTCATGCCAGTATGAGACCCAAAAATTATTGTTTGATTTGATTATTAATATATGATATATGCTAGTTTCTTATGAAAAGTTATGGATTCCAATTTTTTCTCTAATTGAATTAGAGTAATTTGATGCATTTTTTTCCTGCTAAATCTTTGATTGAGTAGGAAACTATCTGAAATTCTTTGGTGCAATAAGAAGTGCTCATCCATATATTGAAATTATTTCAAATTGTGATGCTTCTTCTCAAGCATTGGATCACCCAGCTGATTTATGTGATTATCATAATATATTAGCACATTCTCTTTGGATGTGAATTTCACTGGAGTTTTTTTTTTCACTTCAGTTACTAAAATTAATATTTATATATATTTTTATATCGATCCACTTTAATTTTTATTTCTTATAATCTTTTCATGATTTGGTTTATATAAGTGCAAATAACATGTTTTCTAGAGCCACTGTATTTGATTGCGAATCACATGGTGGACCAAAGGTTTTATGATTCCAATAGAACTCCCATATATTTCATTGATTATTGATATATACATTCCACGAATGATTTTTCAACTTCTTTGCATTTTGCTCTGCATTTAATCACATTTGGTAAATGTGTTAATAATTTTATATCAATGATATTTATTGATTACCTCGGGGTTTAAAAAATAAAACCATGTTTTAAACTTTTTATTTCAAAGCATATAAAATTACTTTAATAATATTGTGTATGATTTATAATTAAATTAATATTATTTTATACTATAAGTTCATATTTTAATATCAAATACAATGTTACTTTTAGCAAATTTTATTTGCAATATTAAGTGTTTCAATATTCACAATCTAAAATTGCATTAGCAATTTGTCAACTCGAAATAAGACATAAAAAACTTATACCATTAATAGTTTTTTCAAAAACAAATCATACAAATAAATTTTAATTGTACCAAAAATATGAAATAATTTCAATGGTCATTGTTGAAATTGTAAATTTTCTATTTTACTAAAATATGTATGATAATCATATCATTGATAATCATAACTATTAAATAGATGTAAAATAAAATTTTTATATTAAATAGTAACTTGTTGTATGAAATATAATATTGTTTAATTATAAATCTTACTCAATATTATTATGAAACTAGTATAATATACTTTGAAAGATAAAGTTAAAAGTATGATTTTATATTTGAAACTTTGAAATTATTATGTTTATAAAATTTGAAGTTATAGTATTTCATTAAATAATAAACTTTCTGATTTATTTTATAATTTATATTAAGGAACAAATGAGTTTAAAGAATATAAAAAAAAGATTAATAATAAAAATGGACACTACTAGGAATTTCATTTTTACTAACATTTAATAAATGTTGCGAAATCATAAAAAAAATGTTGCTATATCTTTTACTAACACTATTGCAAATGTTGTATTTACTCAATGTCGCAAAAGAGTTTTAATAATATTTTTCTATATTTTTACTAACATTTTAAAAGTGTTACAATAGACGCATTTTATAATATTTTTCAAATGTTGCAAAAACACATATATATCACAACACTTTTAAAATGTTACTAATTTCGTATTTTGCAACATTTTAAAAATGTTACAATACATGCATTTTGTAACATTTTTCAAATGTTGCAAAAATACATATACCACAACATTTCTAAAATGTTACTAATTTCCTATTTTGCAACATTTAAAAAATGTTACCTCTTACTCTCTTTTTACAACATTTTAAAAATATTACCAATTTAAATGTTAAAATATTAGTATTTTAAGTGCCAGAAAGTCTAAAATGAAAAATAATAACAGCAAGAACGCATTATACAATAAGAAAACACGTGCTAAAGAAGCAAAACTGACCTAACAACCTTTTTAACCTTCAATCGACAACATATTATTGATTATAAAACTGAGAACAGAAATTTTAGGTCACAATGTGCTAATAAGGACAGGTTTATTATTTGCTGTGGCTGGTTATTGGATCCTAATACATGTATCACTTAAACCAAATAAATGTATTGTATAGTCACAATTTTTATATGAAAAATGTACATGTTTCTCATTTTCCCCTTGCAGTTAGCTTGTTAAAGAGTCACCGATGCTTCTTATGCCTTAAGAATGATGCCCCCTGTTGAAGGTTGGTGATTGCAAGTTTCCAATCTAAGCACTTCTAGCTATTTCACCCTGCTTCCAAACTTTATTCTTTCCCAAAAATGAGCCAATTTTGAAATAACAGGGATAGAAGTTAATTAAGGACTAAACCAACCTGAGACGAGATTTTCCCCAAGGCTGACCATAAGCTCTCCTATATCTGTACAATATCTAATCCTCTACACTCCATACAATATCAAAAGTGGTACAAATAACACTTCTTTTGAAACATGAATTATGGCACTTAGGTCCCGTATTGATTTTTATGATTGAATAAAGCTACTCCCCAAACATAAAGTCACAGCGATAGGCAGCACATAAAAACAAAGGACTTGGACTTGAAAACCGAAACATACAAAGCTCCGGGAACGAAACAAGTGCCAAATCAATATATCTTGTCTTAGAATTAAAATTTCTTTGATATAAATGAATAATATGGTAAAATAAAGAGAGAAGATCATTGGCAACCTCTCAGCAAACAGAGCATAATAGAATCAAACAATGCAACTGAAAGATTAAATTCTTAAGAGGTTAGAATTAAAAGAAAACAATGATATTTCCCAATGGCTGAGATTCTACATGTCCCATATATCAGTTAGCATTAGCAATGAGCAAATCATGAGAACTCAACTCCTCAATTCAATATATAACTAAAGATTTTAGTGTACTCACCATCTACTCACAGAAACAATAAATCAAACACATTGTGAACGAACAATAATGACTCATAAAAAATGAACAATAACAATTCATAAAAACGAACAATCTGAAGAATACATAAAAAACGAACAATAACAATTCATTAAAAAAATGTCAACCTTGAAGAAGTAAAAAATAAGAGAAGAAATTGAGAATAGTGAGTTACTTTAAGAAAATGAGATCAATGCTAATATTGAGTTCTCTTGATTAGATCCAAGTGACTCTGGATTGGAATCGAATATCAAAACCGAGAATGAAGAAAATTGAAAGTTTCGTGGCAAATCTGAAAATTGAAATTGAATGAGGGTTACATTGTAATCGAGTGAGAAATGACGGAAAATCGAGTGTTCATACCGGCTCAATCGGTGATCTCGTGCAGAAGCGATGAATCTGTGATGGCTATTGTGACCGAAGAGTGGCCAGCGACGGCTAGAGGAGAAGTGTCAGGGAAGAGGAGGTTGGTGGCGGAGGCGGAGGGGAAGATGAAGTTCCGATGTGGCGGAGGCAGAGGGGAAGAGGATGTTTCGATGCGAAACGCAGAGGGGAAAGGAGGTTGGTGGTGGAGGCGGAGGGGAAGATGAGGTTCCGATGTCGCGGAGGCGGAGGCGGAGGCGAAGGGGAAGAGGAGGTTTCGATGCGAAACGCGGAGGAAAAAGAGGAGTTTCCGATCATGCAGTGAGGAAACAATGAATCTGTGCTGTGCTTCGCGTTGTTGCAAGAGGGGGTTAGCGTGTTATTGACTTTTGTAACAGTGGCTTAAATGTCTTGCTAATGCTATTAGTAACATTTGTTTGAAAAAATGTTGTTAAAGGTAGTGTGTTATTCGCATTTGTAATATTTTAATTAGTGTTGCTAATTAAATGTTAGTAAAGATCATATGTGTACTAGTGGGAGTAGAGTGTCATATTTATAGAAAAATAGGATGAAGTACAATAACTCAAAATCTTAAGAATGTTTAAGGTTATTTTTTGTTTTTTCCCTCCCTAGATCTAAGTTTGCAGCCCGAATTAAGGGACCTTCAGCTCAGTCCATCAAAAATTTCAAAACAGATGAAAATGCAAACAAAATCTTTGAATTTATGTCAATATGAGACCCAGCAATTATTGTTTGAGTTGATTATTAATATATGATATATGCTAGTTTCTTATGAAAAGTTATGGATTCCAATTTTTTCTCTAATTGAATTAGAGTAATTTGATGCATTTTTTTCCTGCTAAATATTTGATTGAGTAGGAAACTATCTCAAATTCTTTAATGCAATAAGAAATGCTTATCCAGATATAATTGTGATGCTTCTTCTCAAGCATTAGATCACCCATCTGACTTATATGATTATCATAATACATTAGCACATCCTCTTTGAATGTGAATTTAAGTGGAGTTTTGTTTTTTCACTTCAGTTATTAAAATTAATATTTATATATATTTTTATATTGATCAACTTTAATTTTTATTTCTTATAATCTTTTCATGATTTGGTTTATATAAGTGCAAATAGCATGTTTTCAAGAGCCACTGTATTTGATTGCGAATCACATGGTGGACCAAAGGTTTTATGATTCCTAAGTCCCTTATATTTCATTGGTTATTGATATATACATTCCATGAATGATTTTTCAATTTGTTTGCATTTGCTCTGCATTTAGTCACATTTGGTAATTGTGTTAAATGTGACTGGATGCACAAACTGCATAAAACATCAACTGCACCTGAGCAAGCCCCATATAAACAATACAATGAAACTAATTGTTAGAACAAAGGAGAAATTGTTAGATGTATTTGGACTCTCAAAAAGTGAACTTAATTGTGTTCTCGTCCATACAAAAGACTAAATTATTTGTCACTTAGTCCAAAAACTTGTCGGTAACTAGTTTTAGCAAGACAAAATATCTAAATTGGTCTTTCAAAAATATATTGGAGGATAAATTAGTCTATTAAATTTTGAAACTTTTAAATTGAACTTTCACATTTCAAAAAAGAGGACAAATTGATTCCTCCATATAGTGTACAGACAACCAATTTGTCCCCATTTTTTCAAAAATAAGAGACCAATATAAGATTTTTAAAATATGAGGGACTGGTTTGTCTCCTAATACATTTATGAGGAACTAATTTGGGTATTTAGTCTTTAAACAATTGTGTCAAAAATTAGTTTAAACAATATCTCAAAACTAATAGTTGAATTGTTGGGAAAAAAAAGAAGAGAAATTCTTAAAAGCAACGCGTGCATATCCTCTATATTTATTAATATGGTAACGTTTCAACTAGGAGCGCATCCAAATAATGCACCAATCACATATCCAAATAATATTAATAAAAAGTAAAATATTAGACTTTAATTTGATGTGCTAAAAATGTAAAGCTTTTTTACACAATAATCAAATAAAATATTGTTACATTAACAAATCAAGCTCGACCTAGCAAGTGACCCCACGGTTTACTAGAGATGAACTTATGTATGTCTCAATGAATTATAGAGAGTTGCGAATTTGACTCCTATCTCCACCTCTGATTAAACATACATTCTCGTCCTCTTCCTGACAAACTTAAAATAAGTTATACTTTAGTCTATTTTAAATTTTTTTCATTAATTTTTTATTTTTCTCAAGCTTATTATCTTAATTTGATCAACTATCCCTTATTAATAGATTTTTTAAATAAAATAAAATATTTATTACTTATAATATATATATATATATATATATATATATATATAATGTAATTTACATTTTTAAAATTTTAACTATATTAAGAAAATAAATCATTAATAATAACAATAAACAAGCAATTGTGCCAAAAATTAATTTAAACAATATCATGAAACTAACAGTTGAATTATTGGGAAAAAGTGTATATGGAACGTCTCGTGCATATGTTCTATATTTATTAATAATGTAACATTTCAACTAGGAGCATATCCACTTACCACTTTCGTTTTTAGTAGAAGTGTCACCTTATTTGTCCATATAGAGAATATCCAAATACTACCAATCACATATAAAAATTTCCTTTCTTGTTGCGACAATTTAAGCCAGCTACCAAACAAGTTTTTGAACTAGTGAGACACATTGTGGAGCATGCCTGCTTGTCCTCAAGATCCATCCAAAAATTTATTCGACGCAAGTGGTCCGTTTCATCAAATTTGGTTGGCCACAGCCATGACTGATGGAGCCAGGAGCAACAATGTGGCCCTCTTCATCAATTCAGCCAGTAAAAATCTATCCGGAAGACTGCATTTTTCAAACAAGAATAAAGAGAGATGATGACAGGTGTTTTTGTTTTCTTTTTCCTTTTTTGGAAAATCCAGCAAAGATTTTATTAGAATTAAAAAATGTAGTTAAATACCTTACCAAAAAAATGTATTTAAAATTTTTTAATTTAAACCCAGGATTTCTTTTGGTACCCTTGAACTTAAAGTACCAGTACCCTCTTAAATGTAAAGAATGTGATTTCATCATGAATTTTATAAATATTAATAATTTAAATTACTGAGACACGTGGTTATTATTTTTTACCTATAAATAATTAAATGATATTAATACCCTTAAATTCTAGAAACGCACCGGAGAAATCTCATTCAAACAATTGGGATTCAAAATTTGCTAGACTCCAATTAATATAATTTGAGCTGAATTAAATTATAAAATTTACACTCTTTCTAAATTAACTTTTTTGTCTATAAAATTCAAATACAAAATTTTATTTGAGAAGAATAAATATTGAACCATTAACTAAATGTTACTACTTGACTGTAATTTAAGACTAAAAAATTAGTTCTTTTAAAAAAGAAATACTCGATCTAGTTGTTACAAGGAAATTTTTAACGTATACAAAAGCAAAAGCAGTGGCCCAAATGATGAAGGGCATCTAGATGGCTCTTGTCATTTCCTCTCGCGAGGGTGAGATGCGACGTGTGCATTCTCCTATGACGGCAACAACTCTTGCGTTGTCATTTAGTTCCATGTCATAACGATTGAAACTTTGTATTTTTTTGGTAGATGTTGAAACTTTGTATTTGATTTGATGCAAAAACGATAGAAACTTATTAAGGTTGGATTAATTATATGAAAAGAAAAATTACAGACACAATTCTAAAAATTTGCTCTTTTTTTTATTTTGAAAACTGATCTATATTATTTATCGGGACTCAAAGGGTCCAAAATAGTTAAAAGATGATACCTTCCATCTACACTGATAAAATTAGTGAGACTTACAAATAAGAGAATATATATTTAATAAAATTGATGCGATCTATTCTTATTTATTGTTATTTTTACTGTAATTGTGTATAAATATATATAATACTATCAAGTTATTAAACTTGTATTCAATTAAAGTTGTGACGCGACTGCCATGGAGAAGTGAGACCCACACTACTACAGTACTACGGCTAAGTGCGTTCATGGAAAACAAGCCTTTTTTTTTTTTTTTTTTAAATAATGACAACGAGACATATTTAGGATAGGAGTACGAGAGTTCAGCAGATCGGGTGTTTCACTTATGTCTGGTAAGATAAGGTCTTTGAATTTGATTTTAATTGATTGATAGGTGCACCAGTTTGATTTTGCTATTTTGTGCAACTACTAATTGTGTGAATTGGTGTATTTAGGGTATTCAAAACTCTTCTTGATTCATCAACTCGGTTCTGTCCGAATTAAATAATGGATTAAAATGACTAAAATGATTGTGTGAATTGGTGTAGCTAAGGGTGTTCATAACTCGTTAATGACTAAAATGATTGACAAGTATAAGATGAGGGATTAAAATGAACATCAACTCAATTCTCATAACTTGGAATATTGGTGGATTTGACCCTGCTATATGCATCGATGAACTTAGTTCCATCAGCTGACATAGTAACTGGCAAGCCATGAGAGCTCTCTAAGGCAGGTTGAACAACGGCAAGAGCGTTTGTTGCAAGGGTGACCCCACCACCCTCTCCACTGAAACCGGGCAAGTTGTAGTATTCAGCATCAATCTCTATCGGGCTACCATCTGTATCAGTCACAAAAGTAATGACACCCTTCAGAGTTATGGCAAAGGCAAAGTGAAAGAGGGAAAGCTCTTGCCATTGTTGTCTTGGCAGACGGGAATTATGTGTTTGTTTTTGTGGGATGGAAAAGTTGGGTGTAGTAGTATCCATCTATACATGTAAACTATATCTAACCACAAATGGTAAGGCAACTAATCTATAGAGTAAAGACCCAACCCAGAATTTTTGGTCCTTCAAGAAAATAAACCCCCCTTGGTTCCTTAAGAATTAAAATACAAGACAAGTTATGTGATACATCAATGTTATAATGTATCACGTGTATCATTCCATTAACGAGAAGTTAGAAAAGATTAACTTGTCCTACATTTCAATTCTTAAGGGACTATAAATGAAGTTTATTGTCGTTGGACTAAATTATACAATGTAATATTCTTGAGGGATCCAATTGAGTGTTTACTGTAATTTATATAAAGCGCTGTTTGTAATTATAGAAAAGCTTAATATATTAAACTAACCAAAAACTGCACCTAAAGAATTATTCTATTAATATATAGTTTGTTTATTATGAATAATGTATTTTGTCAGGGGCTTAAAGACGTTAATATGATATAATACATACATATCTTAATAAAACAATAATTACTTTTTTTAAAAAAAGAAACTTGAAACAAAAGAAAGAGACTTACTAGTAATTAAAGGAGAGAGTATCAACCCAAAAAAATAAAAAGGAGAGGGTGCAGTAATGGGGGAGAGAAATATAAGGAAGGATATTAATGAAGTGAGAAAAAATATTAAATTAATAATCAGTACTTGAATGTGTCACACATCTCATCCAATGATAGATAAGATATGAGTCAGCATGGTATCTCACATACAATAAGTACAAATAACATATCTCTTTGTCTTAATGAAGATATGTAGCTCTAATTTCTACATAAAGATGCATGCAGAGGTTAACACAATTTCCCGTAAAAATAGCTGGTAATTTGGAATTTATACCAAACAATCAAGATGCAACTGATTATATGATACAATTAATTAATATAACTATTTTAATTTCCTTTTAAAATCTATTATTCCTTAGATTTTTATTGAGCTAGTCGTTGGACCCGCCCGAGGTAAGACGACATTAATAGGGATGGCAATGGGGCGGGTTGGGGCGGGTTTTTACTCAACCCGACCCCACCCCGTACTAGATAAAAAGAGTCTTAACCCGCCCCGCCCCAACCCACGGGTTTTACAATTATAAACCCGCACCCGCCCCGCGGGTACCCGGCCCGCCCCGCTATTTAAAAAAAAAAACTTTGAAATCATCTCAAAATCTTAAAAGCCAAAGACACCCAGTGACAATGTTAATATTTAAATTCTAGAGCAATAATCATGAGTACAAAAAAATAACAAAATATCCATCATAAATAAAACAACTAAGTTCCAAACAAGTTTAATATGTATCAAATTACAACAAAACCATAACGATTTCATGTCTAGGCGTCTAGCCTCATAATTCTTGAAATCATCATTCTTCAATTTCTACATCCTCATCTTCATTATTAACTGTTTGATAATCATTCACAGTAACAGGTTTTGTACCTACAAATTAAACATGATAAATTCATTAATAAATCAATTAACATCATTTGAATATAAATATCTTTGAAATAAAAGAATAAGATAAAGCATATGAAAAGATTTACCTTTGCCTCCATAAGTTGCCCACAACCAATTTTGAGAACACATCAAAGCTTCTATTGTGTCTTCATTTAGATTACCACGATTAGGACTAATCAAACGACCACTAGCACTAAAAGCAGATTCAGAAGCAACACTAGACACAGGTATAGCAAATATATCTCTAGCAATTTTTTGAACAGTTGGATACTTGGCCCCATTCACTTTCCATCAAACTAAAATATCAAAATCAGGAGTTCTTAGAATAACATCTTCCTCAATGTAAAAATCAAATTCAGTTTTCACAAGTGAGCCCTTTGCTTTCTTCAACCTTCTGAGATACAACTCATAAGCAACATCATCATCTTGATCTTCTGAAAGAGTATGGTTTTGTGTAGAAAGTTCTTGTACACTTGAGCTTGAAGAGTTTGCCTTTTGTTGGTACTCAATGACCAAGTCATAGCATAATTGTTGAATTCTTTGAACTTGCTTTGTACAATCTATTGAATCTGGATATAATTTTGAGAACTTGTACTCTAGAAAAGCAATTTCATACCTAGGGTCTAGGACAACAGCAACACCCATAATGCCATGAACTTCATCCCAATACTTTTCAAACTTTCTCTTCATATTACATGCCATATGACTAATCAATGGATCAAGAGAAGAAGCCCATTTTTCCAATGCCAACTTTATTTCACAAATTTTATGAAAGAAAATATTAGCAGTTGGATATTGTGTCCCAGAAAACAATTGAGTCACATCATAAAATACTTTCAATTTACCACATATGTTCTTAGCAAGTTCCCACTCCTCATTACTTGGCACACTTTTATATTGAGGTTCTTTTTGTCTTAAACGAGGGAAGACATCTTTGTATAATGAAGCTGTTTCTAACATTACATAAGTTGAGTTCCATCTAGTTGGGCAATCAACAACTAATTTTTTTGTGTATGGAACACCTGATTTACCACACCAAGCAACAAATGTTTCATGTCTTTTAGCAGTTGCTCTCCAATACAATGCACTATTATGAATCTTCTCCACACTCTCCTTGACTATATCTAAGCCATCTTTCACAATCAAATTCAATATGTGAGCAGCACAACGCATATGCAATAATTTCCCCCTCAATACCAAGTAATCAGAATCCAAGCGTCCTAACAACTCTTCCACCATAGCATCATTAGTAGAACAATTATCTAATGTAATGGTTGATAATTTTCTATCTATGTTCCATTCCAACAAAACCTTCATTAATGTGTGAGTGAGCACATTGCTTGTGTGAGGGGCAGGAACATAAGAAAAACTGAAAAATTTAAAAAACATATGCATCATAAAATGAGAAAAACCATTGATTTAATGTTAAGTGTAAGAAGGGAGTGGAGAAAAACCTCAAAATGCGCATCTGCAAATTCCATGAGCTATCAATGTAGTGTGCCGTGACAACCATGTATCCTTTGCTTTGGTTAGAAGTCCACATGTTTGTTGTAATTGCCACCTTACTTCCATTTTGGTCCAATGACAAAGTTGTTTTGAGTTTTTCTTCCTCATAAAATTGAAGGATATCTTTCTTGATTGTGTTGTGACTAGGCACCTTAAATGAAGGTTATAAAGAGGCAGAATACTCTCTCAACGCAATATGTTCCACAGCACTCAATGGATATTCATGCATTATAACCATCTTGGCAAGACACCTTCTTGAGTATGCTGGATCAAATGTGAAATTTTCTTCCCCTTTCTTGCCTTGTTTCACAAAACATTCAGCAATAGTTGATTGTTTTGATTTGGTCAACTTTATTCTCTTGCAATGGTTAAGTACATGATTTTTCAATGCCTTGGTTCCATTCCTTTGAGTTGCACTAAGTACCCTGCCACAATGAAGGCATTTTGCTGTCCATTCTCCATCTACTTTGTTTCTTTCAAAATACTGCCAATAAACACTCTTTAGATTAGATTTGTTGTCATCTTCAACTTCAAGTGTTTCGTTTTCATTTTTGGGGATAGATGTTGCTCCTGTGGTTGGATCAACACTTTCTCTTCTTATAGGCATAGAAACATCCTCACATGTCATTGCTGCATTAGCCTCCATTTGAAAAAGCTGCAAATTCAAATAAAAAAGAACAAGGCCAAAGAATTAGCTGAAACAAAAATTAGAATCTGACCAAAATTTAAATCCCAGTGTCTAACACAATTAATAAAGGCAATAAGAACATTTAAAACAAAATTAATAAAGCAAGAACTATAGCATCAACCATAAGTTGAAACAACAACCAGAAAATGACCAAAATACTGAACCAGAACTAAATAGAAACCACCAAATAGAAACTGAACCAGAACTAAGACCCAAGCTCCACCACATATCTAAAACTAAAAAAGGAAATCAGGAACAATGGAATGAAGATCCATCATCAACTCATCAATTTATCAATCAAACAAAAATTATTAAAAGAAAAAAAGGAAATCAAGAACAGTGAAATACTTATCACGTTCGGTTTAGCCTTCAAGCTTCTCGGAATAGTAGCAGCAGTGACAGCAAGAGGCGCGGTGGGAAGCAGGGGAGCGAGGCACGGAGGCAGGCACAGGCACGAGGCAGGCGCAAGAGCGAGTGTGAGCGCGAGCGAGAGTGCGACGCAGGTGCGAGCGCGAGTGGGAGCGAGAGCGCGAGCCCGAGGCCTAGCGTGAGCGTGAGCACGAGCGAGAGTGTGATGCAGACATGAGGCAGGCACGAGCGTGAGGCAGGTGTGAGCGCGAGGCGGGCACGAGCTCGATGGCGTCCTTCCTCCGGCGAGATCTGGCAGCGAGGCTAGGTTAGTGGGTTTGCTTCTCTGCAGTCTGCACTCAGCCACTCACACAAACACAACTGAAGGGAAAATGAGATATTAGGTTATGTTTTGGTTAGAGTATGAAACGGTTGTGTTTAGTATTTGGGGAAGGGGGGAAAAAGATGTTCTGGTGTTAAAAATGGGGGGAAGCCGAGAGCACATTATTTGGGCTAGTTGAAAGGATATTGAATTTTTTAGATTTTAAGTAATCTTCTTAGAAAAATTATATATATAATAATAATAATATTATTATTATTATTATAAAAATTAAAATATTATATACACACAACATATAGTAATAATAATATTTTTTAAATGTATATATGGGGTGCGGGGGCGGGTTGGGGCGGGTTCATCCTAAACCCGCACCCAACCCGACCCGAGCGGGACGGGTTTAAAACCCGACCCATGCGGGTAACCCGCGGGTCGGGTAGAAATTGCCATCCCTAGACATTAATTATTTAATAGTTTCTTGAGCCTGTAGAGAGAACATTGCACAGATACGAGCTTGCATAAAAATTAATAAGTTCTCACAAACCAGAAAATTCTCATATCATAGGCTGGTATGTAGGATATCATATTTTGAACAAGTCTAGATGTGCCATCAATCCCAAAAATTTTGTGCCAGAAATAAAATGATAAATTTAATATTGTATATGCTCTATTTTTTTAAAAAAAATATAATATAATTATAAAAAAAGAAGAAGAGAGAGAAGGATGGTAAATTACAGACTTTTATAACAAACAGCCAAAGTAAAACTAGTTCAATTTCTATTACATCTAGTATTCCTTTGATTTCTATTGAATTAATCGTTTGATCTGTGCAAGGTAAAATGACATTAATTATTTTAATAGTTTCTTGAGTCTATAGAGAGAATATTGCACAGGAATGAGCTTGTATAAAAATTATTAAGTTCTCACAAACTAGAAAATTCTCATATTATAGGCTAATATGTAGGATATCATATTTTGAACAAGTCTTGATATGCCATCTATCTCGAAATTTTTGTGCCAGAAATAAAATAATAAATCTAGTAGTATAGATGCTCTGTTTTTTAAAAAAAATAATATAATTATAAAAAAATGTAAAGAAGCGAGAGAAGGATGATAAATTACGGACTTCTGTCACAAATAGGCAGAGTAAAACTAGTTCAATTTCCATTACACATTATGATATTTATTTATCTACATTCTTGAACTTAAAATGTATCTGCTGCTCCTAGAGAGCCAAACGATTATTTCCATTGTTGTCAGTGTATCCCCCAACATCTTGACAATCTGAGTTGTTGGTAGAACTACAGAAACAAACTTGTAACCCAAATTGTAGTTCTTAAATTGGAAACTTCCCATCTTGATTTTATGACTAGGGTAGTCTTTGTTGAGGTTAAGTGTGAGAGGTGAAATCCCACATTGATCAATAATGGACTAAGTAAGTAGTATATAATATGGGAGGAGCCATGACTCATTGTCTTAAGGTTTTGGGTCAAAATGTGGCATCTGACCTGGTGTTATGGTGCTCTCACTTAGCCCGTTGATTGTATCTCCCCCGGTTGGGCTCCCCCGCCCTAATAGTGGTTGGCTGATGGGGAAGCAATGTGGTGAGTCTCACACTTGAGGGGAGATTGTTGAGGTTAAATGTGAGAGGTAAAGTCCTATATTAGTTAAGAATGAACTAAGTGAGTAGTATATAATGTAGGAGGAGCCATGACTCATTGCCTTAAGATTTTGGGTCAAGATGTGGCGTCCGGCCCAGTATTGTAATGCTTTTATTTAGCCCATTAGTTGTATCTTCCATTGATTGTGTCTGGCCCGATGTTATGGTGCACTCACTTAACCCATTGGTTGTATCTTCTCCTGTTGAATTTCCCCTGCCAATGCCAACATACCACACTTTGGCTTATTCATCCAAAGCAACCATCCAAGTGGATGAATTGGCATGACTTGGAGTATTAGTGAACTCGATGGTTACTATGGCATCTGTATCGATAACCATACATCCATTGCTGCAAGGGTGACCCCACCACCCTCTCCTTCGAAACCAGGCAAGATGTAGTACTCATCACCATTCTTTAAAGGCCTGTCATCTGTGTCAAACACAACAACAATTGTACCCAACAGTTTTGTGTCAAAGGCAAAGAGAAGGAGCAAGAGGGAAAGCAATGTGCTGATTCTGGCCATTGTTGTTTCTTGGTAGATGGGAGTGATGTGTTTGTTTTGTGGGATGGAAAAGTTGAGTGTAGTAGCATGCATTCATACATGCAATGTATATCTACTTATTAATTGTTTTGATATTATCTTGATTTGATTCAGTATCCAAAGGTTTATTTGGTTTGACCGCGATTGAAAGTTTTCAAAGTTACCATATATTTCCATGTCTCATATTTAATATATTCATCAATTGAGTATGATTTATAACTTGAAATAGCATATTTTCTAGAACCACTGTATTTGATTGCGAATCACATGGTGGACCAAAGGTTTTATGATTCCTATAGAACTCCCTTGTATTTCAATGGTTATTGATAATATACATTCCAGGAATGATTTTTCAATTTGTTTGCATTTTGCTCTGCATTTAATCATATTTGGTAAATGTGTTAAATGTGACTGCATAAAACATCACCTGCACGTGAGCAAGACCAATACAGTGAAACTAATTGTTAGAACAAAAAGACAAATTCTTAGATGTATTTGGACTCTCAAAAATTGAACTTAATTGTATTCTCGTCCATGTGAAAGACTAAATTATTTGTCACTTAGTCCAAAAACCTTGTTGGTAACTAGTTTAAACAATGTCATGAAACTATCAGTTGAATTGTTGGAAATATATATATATATATTTAGATGCATATGAAACGTCCCGTGCATATGCTTTATATTTATTAATAAGGAAACACTTAAACTAGGAGCATATCCCCTTACCACTTTCACTTTTAGTAGAAGCATCATCTTATTAGAGGATATAGAGCATGTCAACATCGTGCACCAATCATATATAAAAATTAATTTATGGTTGCAACAATTCAATAGTAAGTTTTCAAGACAAATTATAAGTTGAATCTTCATATGTTTAAATATATCATGAAACTTTTATTATTAACTATTAGATAAATATTATTTTTGTTAGATAATTTAATCCAATAATAAATAAATAGAAGATTTTTAATGGCCCAAACATATAATTTCCTCCTAGTTTCTAGGTCTTGTTTAAGTCCCTTACTAACAAGTTATTGAACAAGTGAGGTACAACGTGGAACACATCAACGCGTCCTCAAGGTCTTTTCATCAAATTTGGTTGGCTACAGCCAAGACTGATGGCACCAGGAGCAACAGCAGAATTATTGCAACAATGTGGCCCCCTTCAGCAATTCGGCAAGTACAAATCTACCCGGAAGACTCCGTTTTTCATCAAAAGATTACGCGTCTTTTGCTAAATTAGGCCCGGCATTGGAACATGATTAAGGACAGATGATGACAGGTGTTTTTGTTTTCTTTTTCTTTTCGAGAAAATTCGGCAAAGACTTTATTAGAATTGAAAAAAAAATGTATTTAAATTTTTTTAATTTAAACCCAGGATTTCTTTTGGTATCCTTGAACTTAAAGCGCCGGTGTTCTCTTCAATTTAATGACTGTGATTTAATTGTGAGTTTTATAAATATTAATAATTTAAGTTATTAAGACATGTGATAAATTTTTATCTATAAATATTAATATTCTTAAATTTTATAAAAAACTGGAAAAATCTCGTTCAAACTATCCAGATTCAAAATTTGCTATACTCCGATTAATACAATTTGAGTTGAGTTATATTATAAAATTTCCATTCTTTCTAAATTAACTATTTTGTCTGTAAAATTCGAATACAAAATTTTATTTGAGAAGAATAAATATTGAACCATTAACTAAATGTTACTATTTGAGTGTAATTTAAAACTAAAAAATTAGTTCTTTTAAAAAAAGAAATATTCGATCTAGTTATTACAAGGAAGTTATGAACGTATACAAAAGCAAAAGCAAAAGCAGTGGCCTAAATGATGAATCTGGTCGCTTCCTCGCGTGACGTTGAGATACGACGTCGCATTCTCTTATGAAGGCAACAACTCTTGCGTTGTCATTTAGTTCCATGTCATAACGATTGAAACTTTCTATTTGATTTGAGTTGAAACTTAAGGTTGGATTAATTATATGAACAAAAAAATTATAGATACAATTCTAGAAATTCGTTCTTTTTTTCCTTTGAAAATTGATCTGTATTATTTGTCGGGACTCAAAAGGTCCAAAATAGCTAAAGATGATACCTTCCATCTACGCTGATAAAATTAGTGAGAAGTATATGTTTATTAAAATTGATGCGGTCAATTATTATTTTTATTGTAATTTTATATATATATATATATATATATATATATATATATATATATTCAATTAAAGTTGTGACGGGTAACCGAAAAAAAAAAAATTAAAGTTGTGACAACTGCCGTGGAGAAGTGCGACTCACACTGCTACGGCTAAGTATATATTCAATTAAAGTTGTGACGGGTAACCGAAAAAAAAAAAAAAATTAAAGCTGTGACAACTGCCGTGGAGAAGTGCGACTCACACTGCTACGGCTAAGTATACTCGTGAAAAACGAGCCTTCTTTTTGCATTTTTTGATGAGGAAAACATGCCATATTTATTTATTTCACGTTCTAGCCACCTGTATGTAGTCTCAACACACGACTGCCAAGAACATACAGAAAATTTCAAAACTTACTGATGTGCATAGAACTTTTATATATAAAAACAATAATTTAATGTACATAGTCATAGGCTTTTTTACGGAAAAAAAAAAAGAAAATTAGCTATTTACGGATATACAACTGGTGTGATGTTATTTACCAATATGCATTAAATGTAAATCGGCCAACAGTGAAGGGATTTAGTATATATAAATCGGCCAACAATAAAACGATTTACTGATTATATGTTTTACTATGCAACCACTAAATCGGTCAACAGTAAAATGATTTACTGATGACGTGTTTTTCTATGCAATGTTTTCATAGGTACACATGTAAAAAGTGATATCAATAAATCGGCTAGCTGTCAAACGATTTACTGATGATATGTTTTATTGTGTAATGATTTATCCTCACACATTGACCAATACAACAGTGCTAAATCGAAATTACACGATAGATAAAACTAAAACTACATCAAACTAAACTTACAAACTAAACTAAATATATATAAATAATTTTCTTTTTAGTGAAAAAAGTGATTCCTAGCAATAAAAAATCCAGACAAATACACTATATTGAATTTAATCATCACCAAACAATTTTCAAAGAATTGATTATTATTTTCTGTAATTTCATTATTGATTTTATTATTTCATCAATTTTAAATACTTAAATCCTTTAACTAAATAAAAGATAATTTTCCCTTTTAAATTGAATGTTATTAAATTTACTAATACCTCATGAAACAATACCTTTTTTTTTTAAAGAAAAAAACTATACACTTATGGTTTGTTTGGATATGAATAGAAAAATAAATGAACAAAATAAAGATTTTAACAAATAATATAACAATATAAATTAATCAATTATTTAAGATGTAAATATGATTTTATATAAAAACTAAATTTATAAATTATTAATAATATTTCTCAATTATATTACTAATTTCTTATAAATTTTATTTATCCATAAACAAAATATAAATAAAATCACAAAAACAAACAAAAATTAGTCAAGCATCATCAAACCTAAATTAAACTAAACTTATAGCCTTAAAATAAACATTAATACATATTTAATACATATAAATAAATTAACCAAATATTACTAATCTTGTATCAATGTCAAACATTTAAATAAATGTCATCCATAAACTAAGCAAATTTAACTTAAAAATAGAGAATATAAACAATACTTGCACACTACACAATATAAACTAAGGAAATTTCAACATGTATAATATAAACTAAATTAATTTTATAGACTATAAATTAAATACGCAAAACTACATAAACAAAAAAAAAATCATTAAACTGTTTCAAATACTCAGTTCTTACAACTACACAAACTAAATTTATTAAACTCTTTATTTTGTTCATTTACTTTGCTGTTCTCATCCAAACAAACCATAAGTATCTAGTTTTTTTCTTTAAAAAAAAAGTATTGTTTCATCAGTAAATTTAATAGCATTCAATTTAAAAGGGAAAATGATCTTTTATTTAGTTAAAGGTTTTAAGTATTTAACAATTGATGAAATAATAAAAGCAATAACGAAATTACATAAAATAATAATTAATTCTTTGAAAATTGTTTGGTGATGATTAAATTTAATATAAAGTGTGTTTGTCTAGATTTTTTACTACTAGGAATCACTTTTTTCACTAAAAAGAAAATCATTTATGTATATTTAGTTTAGTTTATAAGTTCAATTTGGTGTAGTTTTAGTTTTATCTGCCGTATAATTCCGATTTAGCATTGTTACCTTGGTCCATGTATAAGGATAAATCATTGTATAGTAAAACATGTTATCAGTAAATCGTTTGACAGCTAGCAGATTTATTAATGTCACTTTTTGCACGTGTTCCCGTGAAAACGTTGCATAGAAAAATGTGTCATCAGTAAATCATTTTACTGTTGGCCGATTTAGTGGTTGCACAGTAAAACGTGTCATCAGTAATTCATTTTACTATTGGCCGAATTATGTATACTAAATTGCTTTACTGTTGGCCGATTTACATTTAGTGCATATTGGTAAATAACATCACACCAGTTGTGTATCCATAAATAACTAATTTTCTTATTTTTTTTCCATAAAAAAGCCCATAGTCATAGGTCATAAATAATTAATGACCAAAGATAAAGGAAAAAAAAAAGAAAAAATTGAATGAATGAAATGGCAATATGTAAGATCACGTGCAATAAACAAGACTTAGGACAGACTTGTTTTGATTTTTAGTTTTCATTTTCAATTTTTTAAAGTTTTATAAAGGAAACATTAAAAAAATTAAAATTTATAATTTTCAGAATTTAGTATTCCTTTCACAAAATCTGAAAAATTAAAAATCAAAATTAAAAACTAAAAACTCAAACTAAATACACAATTAATTATCCTTTAAAAGGCCAAACCGATGGGAGTACGTAAATTCAGGGAATCGCGCGTTTCACTTGTGTGTGGTAAGATAAGGTCTTTGAATTTATTTTAATTTATTGATAGGTAGACTAGTTTGATTTTGCTATTTTGTATAACTGGTGATTGTGTGAATTGGTAAAGCGTCAGAGGTAGGAAATTTCCTCTCATGTAAGTGCATGTTTTTTTTGCATTGCACTTGAAAAAAGTAGTTCCCATTGAACTTAAAATCAGTATCAAGGCTATGCCACACTCCTAGGCGTTTAGCCACAATTATAAAGTGTGGCTAAATTTAAAAGTGCAGTAAATCAATTTAGGCATACTTTGCAATAAGTGTAGTGAAATTTTCACATATCTAGCCACATTTTTCAACATTTAGCCACACTTTATAAATGTGTTAAATGATTACTGTGTGGTACACTAGTGTGTCATAGACAAAACCTAATAAAATGAAAATGACTAATGTAAATTTGATTGGCTTTTTTTCAAGCCATTAGAATTACTTTGGAAGCATCTAGAATTATTTTTGGGAGAAATAGTCTTGGAGCAATTTTTCATTTTGGAAGAAGTACTTTTGATGTGTAATTTCACTATTACCTGTGTATTTACAACCATTCACTTACTCATTCTAAAATTATGCTGTGCCATTTTTGATAATTTTATCTCTAAAAGTAATTTTGTCTCTAAAAATTATTTTATCTTATAAAAAAATAATTCTTTTAAATTTATTTTTATAATATATCATTTCTAAATACAAATCAGTCATTTCAATTTTAATTTTCTACAGGCAATCCTTCAACTTTCAAAGTTAAAACAATCGAACCAACCATCTCCGTTTTGGGGATGCGAGTTCATTATTGGGGGGAAAAATGCAGCAACCTGGTCAAAGCATATTGGAGAAGAAGAGAAAAAAAAAAAACAATGACAAAGCTATACAAAAAAATCCGAGGGCTTTTCAATTAGATGATGATAATAACTATATTGGTACATGATAATAAAATTCTAAAATATTATTGTTTTAATTTCCTCACTTTCGTGATTTATCATTTAATGTTAGTGCATATTAATATTAAAAAAATATTCATCATGTACCCACAAAAAGAAAATATGTTTATCCTGTCATTAATATTGCAGAATCAGAGTTTTGTTGCCTCAGCACTCCAATACCCCGATATAATTGAGCGATAGTAACACTTCAAAAATGTTGTTAAATCATACAATAATGTCAATAAAACTCTTTAATAACCTCAATATCAATATATTTATATAAAACACAGTTTATCCAAATAAGGAAATCCAATGTGACAATCCCCCTTCATTCATCCTTAATTTAATTTGATTATTAAGATGAAGTAAATTATTTAATTAATATATATTTGATTAAAAGAAAGTCACATAGATTATCCAAATTGATCTCATTCGTAAAATAATTATTGTATAAAATTAATATAGGATTCACATATATTAATATATGATCCACATATATATTTGATATTTTTCCCTACTAATATTGATTCTCTAATATTATGCTTTAGTCCTATCATTTTTATGAATTTGATATAATTTTCAATAGTGATATTAATTTTATGAATCTGATATAATTTCAAATTTTTATGAACCAAAATTGAACAACTAATATCAATTGTTCTAGACAACTAATATCAATTGTTCTATCATTCTTCTTCATAATTATTTTTTCAATCTTATTTAATACTAACTTTTAATATTACGGTCGCTTGATATATCATATTTCAATTTATATCCTAAAAATTAATATTGTCATTATTGTTATATTCCAATTTCCATTATTTTAATAGTTGAAATATGATCAAAATCTCAATTATATATATTTATAAGGAAAATGCTACGTAACAATTCCTTCTTAGCTCATTTTTCTGTCCAAAATTTTAATTACTTTCATTTACCATTTTATTTTATTTTTTATACTCTTGATTATTTATTTTAAAGAAAAGTAATATACGATTCAAATCTCAATTAATATATAATTTTATTCTTAATTTATATATGATTGAAAAAAAGATCCTTACAATATAAATTGATTCAATTTACAATATAAGACTAAATAAATATATTTTGATCGCTTTTATTCTTAATTTTAATTTTACTTACTATTTCCATTTTTATGATATATAAATATCACATTTCAAATTTTTATTTGGATTTCAATATTTAAACTTAATACATATAAAACCTAAAACATAAAACTAACATAAAATTAATCTTACCACATTTTTTGTATTATTTATTTTAAGCAAAATTAATATATGATTCAGATCTCAATTAATATATGATCTTAATCTGTTATTGGTTAGAAACATCTTTCTATTCTTTTTCATTTTAATCCTTAAATGCTTATCTATCTGTATTGTTAATTTTTAATAATTATCATACTAATAAATGTTATTACCTTTTTCAATTTTCATTTAATTCTAATTGATTTGATGCACTTAATTTTCTTGATAGATTTGATGTGCTTAATTTTAACATATATACATATTTGATCATTGCACATAAATTGTAGCATAGGCAACATTTCTTCTACACATCCTATCTGCACATACATATTTGTATTATTTCTTTTGTTTTTTTTTCTTTTCTTTATGGTTTTTCCTATTGATTTAATGTTTTGATTTGTTTTTATTTCTTTTATGTTTAAGTGATGTGTACCAAGTTGTTTTGAGCCATTTGGTGAAACCATCGTGGTATATTCATCAATCATCTATTTTGATTTTTTATTTTTACAGTTTATATAGTTATTATATATATATATATATAATTCAATAGAATCAAATTTAAAATGATCTGTTAGTAAAATTTTCTTTGATTCAACTTTGCCTTTTTTTTCTTTTACAGTAGTATTAAGGCTATCCAATTGTATTGTTGGTTATTTTATTCAAAATATTTTTCTTTTATTTGATTTGAATCTTACCGTTCTTCATTCATCAAGTTTTTATTTTGTTTTCTTTTTTAATATTTTAATTTATATAGCTCCCAAAGCTTCAAATGATTTCAATTTTTAAATTAATTGTTTCTTTCGGTATATGTTTTTCTAAATTTATTCATTTTTACTTTTGATGTATTCTTTTTTAAGATTTAATACTATATTGATTTGAGTTTGAAATTAATTAGTGATAGTATGTTGTTTTAAATAAGTTTTAAAAATTACATTATTGAAATTTAATATTATTTAAAAATATATCATATTTCCATTTTAAAACATTTTCTTAATATTATATTCATCTTTTAATATTACCACACTAATTATTTTAAATGATTCTTAATCTTCAATATTATACTCTGTTTTTACAAAATTAGAACATCAAATCCACATTTCAAATAAAAAATTCAAAACATTTCTTTATATCTTATATGCTAGGTTGATTTAATAATGAAATTAGTTGTTAATATTACTTTGATTCCAAATAAGTTTTGTTTTATTTGATTTTAAAAGGATCAAATCAATTAAACAATTATCTTTTTTTAATTATCATTTCAACTATTTTAATTAAATCTTCACTTATTCCTTTAATTGTCATATCAATTAGTAATTTATAAATTTATAAATATTCACATTAAATATTAATTTTTTTCATTTTAGTCAAATAATTCTTAATTATTAAATCATATCCATCTTTTACAATATTAGAAAATCATATCTCCATTAATTATATTTTTTCATATTAATTTAATTCTTAAATATTTCTCTTTCTTGATTTTCAATAAATAATTTATAATAAGTACTATGTAAACTAAAGATATTCTATATGTATCTCATATCTTAAATATCAATCTCGATATCAATTTTAATCTTCAAATTTAATATATAATTTAATTTTTAAATAAAAAATTATTGATATTTGCATCCATGTCAATTTGTTATTATCATGTTATTTGATACCGATGTTTTGATATTATTCTTAATTGATATAATTTTAATCTAATATTGATTATAATATCATGTTTGAGAGATTTAATTACAAATGATAATTCCTTTCAATCAATTACAAATGGTAAATGGTTATAGAGTAAAACATTTTTATCATAAACACAAAAATAATTCATTTGCTTAGTATACAAAACATATCTATTATTTATAATAAATACAAAAATTATAATAATAATCTTAGCATCAATTGAAATTAAATATACATACAATTTCATTGATTTTGTCATTTTTTAATAACAAAAAGATAATGACATTTTTTTCCTAACTCAAACAATCTACAACACAAGTAATGATGAATATATCTTTCATAGGTAATGAAAATATATGAATTGCACACATAACAATTAGTGTACCATATATATACCAAATTCATATATTACATGAGTTCTAATAAAGATATACATTACATGGATAATAATTTAGTTACAACCCGATTAATATCGATTTATGCTAAATTAAAGTTAGTCCTAAGTTACAAAAAATTAGATACACCCACATATTTATATATAAACATAAAATTTTGGTTAAATATTCATATTAAAAATAAAATATATTTATCTTAGAAAAAAGGCCATGATAAATCATTTTCATAATAAATTATAAAAAATTAATTTATTATAATTCAATTCAATTTTATAATATATCTTTAATCAATTTTTTATAAAATTTATAAACATAAAATCCCGTGCATCGCACGAGTAAAACACTAGTACACTATATACTACACTTAAAAAAATATTACTAAAGAAATTTTACAGTATTTGATATTTTTAGTAATAATTTTCAAATGTCAATAAAAAATTTTAACAACACTTTTTATTAATAAATATTAGTAAAAGTTGAATATGGTGTAGTATGGTGATCCGCCCTATCTTTATTCGAACAAGCCAAATTGCCTCCTATAAGAGAATATTTATAGTCTCAACCAAAAAAAAAAAAACCATACCCACGCACACAACGTAATATATTAGACTTTAATTTGATGTGCTAAAAGTGTCAAGTTTTTTCACACAATCACTCAATCAAATATTGTTATATTAGGAAAACAAACTCAATTTAGCAAGTGAGCCCACAATTTACTAGTGGCAGACCCATATATGTCTCAATGTGTTACGAGGTCATGAATTCGACTCTCATCCCTACCTCTGATAAAAAATATACTCTTGTCCCTCCCATACAAAATTAAAATAAGTTATACTTTAATCCATTTTAAATTTTTTTTCATTAAATTTTTATTTTTCTCAAGCTTATTATTTTAATTTTGATCAACTACCCTTTATCAATAGTTATACACATTAATTTTTTAAATAAAATAAAATACTCATGACTTATAATAATATAAAATATTGATATATGTAATGCAATTTAATTATTAAAATTTTAACGATATTAAGAAAATAAATCATTAATAGTAGCAATAATTTTTATAATTATTTTATTAAAAATAAAAACTCTGTATGTTCGACTATTGATTTTACAATGTTAATGTATATTTTCAATATTAAAATCATAAAATTCTTCTTATTTCCTTCTTCATAGTTTACCTTTAATTCTTTATATAAATATTAAAAATAATTTTCTTTTTATGTATATTAATATTCTAAAATTAATATCTAAAAAATATGAGATTTATTTTTTAAAATATTAAAATAATTAATACTATTAATTTTTTATTTTCTTGGTATAGTAAAAATTTTAAAACTTTAATCATATATGATACAAATCCCATGTAGAGACATGAAAACCAGTAAAAGATCTTAAATTGTGGTGCCCGTAACCCCTGCTGAACTCATGAATAAGAATCTTGAGATAAAAATTAGAACTCTTGACACATTGTTTACAAATGAAACAAGGGCCAAGAATTAAACAACGGCTCAAGAATATCAAAAACTCACCAAAATAGGAGAGGACAAGGAATAAACCTCACAATTTTATTTATATTAAAAACTGAATTGTTTGAATGCAAGTTTTGCTTATTTAAACAAGAGTAGATCAAAATAAATAAAAAAATAGAATCTAAAAACATTAATCCTAGCTTCCTAAAGATTTGATTCTAGAAAGATTTAATCCTAAACTAAAATACTAAACAAAATCAATTTAAGATCAGATTTGATTTAAATTAAAATAAACTTACACCATTCAAAATCTAAACTAAATCTAACAATCAATTTATATTAAATCATAATGTGTTGTAATGTGTTGTACCAAAATGAAAATCAAATCAACTAATTAATATAGATTTTTTCTTGATGTGTTGTGCTTCATGACGATCAAATTACCAATTAATTCTGATATATCCTTGATATGTTGCACATTTTATATAACTGCTTTCTCTCCAAGTCATGTAAAGAATCCAAAATCTTCAATGATGGTTGAAACTATTTGTGTTGGATTCTCTTGCAAAGTACTTCTAATTTGTCCGATGGTGTGCATATCAATATATATAAACATTTTATACTATTATAATCCACCTATATATTTTATTTTGTCAAAAACTTTATTTATATATATATATGTACACACACACTCTCTCTCTCTCTTACTAATAAAGGTATTCTAGTAAAAAAAATGAAAAAGATTAAAAATAGATTAAAATATAGATTGTCTTAAGATTTTAGGAAAGATGAGTGCATATTTTATAAATAGAGAGAGGAGAATGGAATAAAGTGAATTTTCAATGGAAGGAGTTGTATCTTACTCTAAGTTTATATTAAATCGCATATATAATTATCATTATCATTATTATTATTATTATTATTATTTTGATAAATCATAAAATAAATGAAAAGAATATATTATTAGTTGACCGTATATATAAATTTATACTATATATCAAAATTAAACCCTTTGATAATATGAAATATATCTTTAATAGTATATATACACTCGATATAATACATGATAATCTACGTAATGGATTGATTACCATTCATGGGAATGACTGTAAGTGAGAGGGGATCATTTATTGTGAGAGAATGAGAGAAGTAAATCTGAGTCATTTGATTTTATGTGAATAGTCTGAATAAAACATAAAATCACATGACATTTTTAAATAACCATGTGATCAATAATTACCATTAATAATTTTCAATAATTACCATTAATAATTTTCAATTATTACTATTCATGTATAGTTATATAACTCAGATTTGCTCTTCTCACTCTCGTAATAAAATCCTCACCTTACTAAAATCGTCCCCATCATTCATAATCATGTTCACTCTAATACTCATTGATACGTGATGAATCGATTACCCGCATAATGGTGATCAATTATTATTCACAAAATATAATTCATATCCACTGTATAATAATCGGCATATATAATATCGTGTGCAAAATATAGTATTTTAATATCCTCTTTCATTTTCATGGCTTGAATAGTCTCAAGGCCCTTCAATATATATATGTACCCCTCCCATTTGCTCATATGTAGGAGATTTCACAATATCCAATTAGTCTACGTTAGATAAGATCCTAGCCGCCACCACCACCATTATGGAGAGTTACACAACAATTCTGGTGATGATTCTCATGTGGACATTGCTTCATTTCTTCATCATCCCCAAACTAGTACTAATACTTATCAAGAGAGGCCATAAACCCATCAAAATGCCACCAGGGCCTTACCCTTATCCGATAATAGGTAACATCTTAAAGCTTGGCCAAAAACCCCACCAATCACTCTCAAACCTATCCCAAAAATATGGTCCCTTAATGACTATCAAGCTTGGTAGCTTGACCACCATAGTCATATCCTCTCCAGAAATTGCCAAAGAAGCACTTACAAAACATGACCGAGCCTTTTCAAGCAGAGAAGTCCCAGATATGGTAAGAGTAGTTGACCACCACAAAGTCTCTTTGGTGTGGTTACCCGCATCAGATAATTGGAGAACTCTAAGGAAAATTTGTGCGACAAACATATTCTCCCCTCAAAAGCTAGACTCCACCAGCATACTTCGCCGTAGAAAGGTAATAGAGAGGATTATGGTTTTATGTAATACCAATTATCTATCGCCTAATTAAGAAAAATTTCTGATCTATGACATCTGCATCATCACATTTTAATGAAGTGTTTATTTTTTCAATTCTAACGACCTTCCATAATATTCTAAACACATAATAAATGAGAAATGTAGTGTGACAATAGATGTTGAAAATTAAACAAAACCATTTTGATGAACATATTTCATAATCAGTTATTGAGTTAATTTCTATTGTGACTTTGTGAGTAATGCTATGTTACTAGAATTTATTGTCAAAGTTTTTGACAAAAAATAAAGAAGATTATTAGGTAAAATAAACTGATATAATTCATTTATCTATGTAAGGGATAGATACATGTCATATAAATTCCATTGTCAGACATTGTAGTTAGTTAGTTATGGCAGTAGTTACACTTTTATATGTATATATCAACCATACGCTAGGATCAGTATTAATGCAACTTTCTGATGATCATTCATCATTTCAACATAAAGGTGAAAGAAATGGTGAACTTTGTGGGCACATGCTGCACAAAAGGTGAAGCCATTGATATTGGTCAGGTTGCGTTCACAACAATAATGAATTCATTGTCCAACACCTTTTTCTCCAAGGATTTTGCTCAGTATGGAAGCACATGTACTCATGATGGGTCTCAAAATTTCAAGGAGCTCATAGATGCCATAATGGAAGAGGGTGGAAAGGCAAATGTGGCAGACCTTTTCCCACTCCTTCGTTTGCTTGACCCACAGGGCATAAGAAGAAGGGGAGAGGAACGTATTCAGAGGCTATTGAATATTTTCAGTGATATCTTTGATGAAAGATTGCGGTTAAGAGCTTCAGATATGGGTTCTGGTGAGGCATCTTGTGATGTGTTAGAATCTTTCCTTGCTTTAATGGAAGAAAATAATGGTTCAGCTGAATTGAGTCGCCTCCATTTCTTACATTTATTTATGGTGAGTACTTCATTTTACATGAAAATATATCATTTTATACAATATTTTATGAGTTTAATTTTGATCCATTGACAATACTAAACACTTTACAATATCATGCAATCAAAATCTTTTATTTACATGATCTTTTAAATAGTGTTGTCAACTATCATGATTTATGTGTATTTGTATGAATTTTTAAATAGTAGATGTCAACTATTATGATTGATGTATCAATATATGATTGAATGAACGTATAAACAATTTTTATAATGTGAGTATATGTAAATTAAATCTATTTTTTTAATTAATTTTTCACCCGTATATTTCTCTAATTATTATTGTGGCCTTTGGACTTCCCTCAAGCATTTAGCTATTAAGACACCCTTCTAGCGGTGATCTCTCTAAGATTTGAATTTTGGGAAATGATAAATGGTCACCCAAAATGTCCACCTTCACTTACACCTAATACAAAATATTATAAATTAAGGTGTAAAATGTTGTAAACCAAGGTGCAAAATGTTGTAAATCAATTTCTAATGTTGTAAACCAATTGGTTTATAATTTTTTGTTCACAGATTTACAACATTTTAGAGGTGGACATTTAGAGGTGGATGTGTATTGCTCTTCTTGAATTTTATCTGGTACCCGAGAGTGTAACTCCTGCAGAGTTAATTAACCCTTGTTCATTATTACAATTTTTTTTACACCAATAATTGTTGCCGCTTTAAAATAATGGAATACCTGCGTTAAATATGTCTCCGCGTGGGAAACATTTTCCGGGCACTTTCCAATTTTCTTAGTTATACTTAATTTATATATTTTTTTTTTGGATTTTTATGATATTATAATAATAATAACAACAACAACTACATAACTAGTTTTATTTTATTTTATTTTATTATTAGTATAATTTTTTTTATATTGTTAATCAATCATATATTATCATATACATGACTTTTGGGATGGTTATCATAAAAATCAAATATTTTTAATAATGTAAAAACACATAATTAAATAATTGTATAAAAGTCTAATACATTAATGATGTATTAAAATTAAATCCTTGGTATAATTTATGCTAACTTTTAAAATATTGGTTTCTGCTTTAGTTCAAGATTTATGTTTCACACATATGTATATTAAATTTACATAGTAGTATGGATTTGATTCCTTTAAAGTAAGGTTGATAAGATGCACAAATGAAGGGCGCAGCAAATCACCCTTGAATAATTTATAATATTATAATGTTGTGTTTTATTTCAAAACTTCATCGTATTTCATCAATGAAACAATTCTAAAACATCAATCATATTGGCTATATTATGCTCCGTAAGTATGACATGGTCAATGATCATTCAGAAGAATTGAGAAGATTTATTTATGCGCATGTACAAATCCATAGACTGTATATACACATCCAACTATATTAACGACATTTTGTTAGTCATTTATACCATCACTCAACTAAATAACCCCGGTGTCATATATGCATGATTTTGTACTAGGACCTATTTGTTGCTGGGACAGAAACAACAACGAGCACAGTGGAATGGGCCATGGCAGAATTGGTACATGACCCAAAAAAGATGGCCAGAGCCAAACAAGAGCTTATAGAAGTCCTTGGCAAAGGCGGCAAGCCTGAAGAATCAGACTCGTCAAAATTTCCTTACTTAGAAGCAATTGTAAAGGAAACATTTCGATTGCACCCACCAGTTCCCTTTTTGCACCACAAATCAAAGTCCGAGGCAGAAATATGTGGCTTCAAAGTTCCAAAAGACACACAAGTTCTAGTTAACTTATGGGCCATTGGACGAAACTCAGGCACTTGGAGTGACCCAAATTCATTTGAGCCGGAGAGGTTTTTGGAGTGCAAAATGGAGATTAAAGGCTTTGATTTTGAGCTCATTCCCTTTGGGGCTGGAAGAAGGATGTGTCCTGCACTTCCATTGGCTCAGAGGAGCGTGCACTTCATTTTGGCCTCTCTTGTACACTGCTTTAATTGGGAGATTGTAGATGGGAAAAAGCCACAAGAGCTGGACATGACTGAGAAGTATGGCCTTACTATACGTAGGGCTCAACCACTTCGGCTCATTCCAATTCATATCAATTAATATTGAATATATATATATATCTGTGTGTGTATTGAATAGAGAAGATATTTTTATTTGTAGCAGATAGTGAGAGTGGTATACAAGTATATAATTTTTTCTTTTTGGGTGGCAGTATTTAAGTTATGATGGTGAATCTGTATGTGACAATATGTTGAATTGTGTGTTAATAATATGTTGTCAATTGTGAACTTGATAATATAATTTGTTATATATATATATATTTATTATCTAAGGTATCCATCACTAGGGGTGTTCATGACTCCTCCCGTCCCACCAACCTAGCTCGGCCCGAAACTAATTTGGACGGGTTCGGGTCTTGAAATTTGACTCGGTATATTTTTCAAGCCGGGTTTGAGTCATACATCGAGTTGGCCCGACCCGACCTGAAGTCAAATTATCCCGTAAAAGATATATATTTTTATAATAATTTATAAAAAATTATAAGATTTTAAAATTCAATTAATATATTTTACATAACTTGATGTTATTTCTCCATTGATATGATTTATTTTGAAACCTATATTATAAAATATCTCTTAAATTTTGTTTCTTACTTGTAAAATTTTATAACTTTATTATATACAATATTTAAATTCTTATATATTGTTCGAATGCCGAGTTGACCCGATACGACCTGGGATATAGTCGAGTCATTATCAGCTTGGGTTTAGGTTTTAAAAATTGACCCAATGTAAAAATCGAACCGGATTCGAGTCTTGTCCAACTTGTCCCTTGTATACCCTTATCCATCACTAGCACACTAATTAATCACGTTGAGACGATAACTCTTATAAAAGATAAACCTTTGACCACAAGATCCTCTCTATACACGTTGCAAAGAATTGAACATCTATATATATATATGTGTGTGTGTGTGTACACATACATATGTTATCAATTATCTGATTAATTATTTTTACCTTGATCTTTAGAGTTCAAGGAGTAAGTAAAATCTATCTACAAATTAAATAATGTTTGTTCTGAAATGACGATCCAAAGACACAAACAATGGATACAAAATAAATGTGAAAGTTTGCTAATAGCAACAAACTGAAAGAATTAACGGCCAATAGTCTATGTTTATCGATAAATATGATAATTAAATATTTCACTTAGAAAATATAATATAATAGAAATATGAAAGTTATTACACTTTACTCAAATCTGAAATCTTAAAAAGACAAAAAATACAATCTCAATACACATAAAATAGAAAGTCTCACAGGAAAAACAAATTACTGTATCGGAACTGCCGATGGGACAGTAGAGTGCTGCAAATGAAGCTCTACTTATGAAGCTTCAAAAGCCAAAAATTATGCTACAAATAATGATTTCGGTGCTTCTCTCCTAGCTAGCTCCTGGACCGTTTGACAATTGGCTAATTGCCTTCTTCAATTATTTATTTCTCCTAGTGCACCAAAAGAAGCCATGGACTTTTGTCCACTTGATTGGCTTGGAAATTAAAAGCCACTGTTCACAATGTTTCTATTAACTTCAGTATACATAACGTGAGGGATTTACTTGTAAATAAATAAACAAATCAATCCTAGAATTATAATTCAATAATATTAATATTTAATGTGATTAACTTTCATATTAGTTTTGTATAAATTGTTATCAAAATTTGTTAAGGTTCAATAAGAATTATTGAATAAGTTAAACTAGACAAAAAAGAAATTATTCATTCAAGGACTGAAAAAAAATGTTACATCATTTTAATAAAAAAATTGATGGTGTAAATTTTTGCAACGCACTTATACATGTTAATAATACAATTTTATAACTTTTTATGTACTAATAATATAAAATAGTTTTATATTATCAATTAATTAAATTTTAAAAAGTTACAAATTATATTAAGCAACTACTTATTCTATAACCTATTCACCATGATTTAGTATTTTTTAACTTTTATTAATTGAGAGTATAAAATCATTACTTATAAATGTTATCGTTAAAATCCAAATTTTTATTGTTCTCATATGAAATTAAGGTCTTGTTTGGATATGATTTATTGTGCTGAAAATCAAATTTTTCAAAAAATTTATTTTTCATATATTTAAATAAACTTTAAAAAAAACTAGAATCTAAAAGTAATCAAGTTTGATATTTTTACTATAGAAGCCAGAAGAGTAAAAGAAATAGTTTCCAAAGATAATCAATTTTCAATTTTTTTTATAAATTATATATAAAATTTAATGTTCATAATTATTTTCACTAAAATACACCGTAATCTTATCTTACTATTGTATCCTAACAACCCCCAAAAAAAAGACTATACTATTCTACACTCCATTCCAAATACTCAATCCAAGGTACCAGCCCCTTCCTTTCCTTGCAACCCAGCTCCACGACAATAACCAACCAGAGCCTTCAGTGAACAGTGAAGTGAACGCGCCGAAGACTAAAGCGAAAGAAATGGAGACGCCGCAATATTGCTGCGTGTCTCACGAGTTCTTCCGCGTGGCTTCCGCCAACCCTAACAATATCGCTATCATTCACGCCTCCGGGGTCGCCCACGTTTCCACGCGCCTGCGCCGAAATCCTCCTCCTTCCAGCTTCGACCCTGACTTCAACGGCTCTGACAACTTCTTCACGCTCTTGGGAGAGCGCGTGGAATCAATCTCCCCTCCTCTCTACGGCGGTGACCGTTGCTTCACTTACTCTCATCTCTCGAACGCCGTTGATTCCCTCGCCCCTCGCCTTCGCTCTATCCTCCTTGGTGCGGATGACATCCACCTTATCAGGCCCAAGCCTCGAGGTTCGTTGTTCACTTCATGACTGGAGATTCAGTTAGTCAGTTGCTTAGTTAGTTAGACTGTTGGTTAGTTAGTTAGTGAGCTGGTTAGTTAGGTTATAATTGGGAGTTTTATGGACGATGGAGGGGCAATGTTCATTGATGGAATGGAGAAGAAATGTGAGGAGTGGAGTGGAAGAGAGTATGTCATGCTGTTGTTTGGATGTTTAATAATTTTAACGGGGGAAGGGAAGAGAAATTACACTTATTCCCTCCTTGACCCCAGTTTGGTAGGCAAGGGAGGGGCATATGTTGCCCCTTACTAGCCATTCTATTCCCTCAAAATTGCTTCCAAACAATGGCCACCTAATTGTAGCCTTGCCATTCCATCCATTTTTTATTCTCCTAAACATACCCTTACTATTTTACAAACTTCGTCCCGAAATAATTGTTCAAAAGTCAATTGTAACTGGTTGACCTCTGGACAATTACTTTTGGAGGGAGGGAGTAGTTTTTAGAGTAGACCCTATCTTGGTTCTTAAAAATTAATGCCGGACATTTTTGTTCCTTTAAGAATAGAATACATCTCGTGGTCCATTGCTATTAAAAATGTAGGGCAAGTTAGTCCCTCTTCAATATTTTTGAAGGATTTCAGCACAAATTGATTTCTGACGGTTTGTAAAATAGTTTAAATTGGTCCCGTATAAAAACACAAATAAGACAAATAAATTGATCCCTAACTATTTGTAAAATAGTTTAAATTAGTCTTGAATAAAATCACAAATAAGACAAATAAGTCCCATGAAATAATGAGGAAAGATTAACTGTCTTGTATTTTTAATTGTGATGTTTCTTTTCTTGAGGGACCAATTTGCCTTACACTATTTTTTTCAAGGATCAACTTGGGTACTCACTCTAGTTTTTATTTTTTATTTAAGGTTGTTATGCAATGGATTGGTTGAAGGGATTAATTCATTCTGGTGACTTAGATTCGATTTATGTGTTTCTGCATTAGTGAACTATTTGTAAGTATGTTTCTAAGGTAGTGATTAGTTATTGTACTTGGACAAAAAATACAGAGCCACAGAGACAGTGAGGATAGAAATCTTTTGTCCCCACTGTCCCCAATTTTTGGGTGGACAGAAATTTGGGCACAATTTGTCCTGGGACAGAGACAATTTTCCTTTTTTTGTACCTGTCTCTTTCTCCAAACAGGTTTTTATTCTTGAATATCTCTGTTTGATATTTTGTGTCTTGAGACAATAACCTAACACTACCTCATTGTTCGAGAAAGCTAGAGGCCTGTCTTGGACTGAAGTAAAGTTTTCCCTTAACCTAAAGTTTTTATGGCCAATTAGTTGAAGCCTTGAAGGGATTAGAAATCATTTTAATTGTAATTTTGTAAAGATTGTTATATGTAGATTGTTATATGTTAGGGTATGTTTGGTTGGAGGAGTTTGGAGGGAAAGCGAGGGGAGAGGTAATTTTTAGTTTCTAAGTAATATGAAATGGTTATAGAAGTGATTAAGGGATGATTGGTAGGTTACATGATAGTATCTCAATTGATAACTAATAGTAAGGAAATTTTCATTCTCTTGGAAGTTTCAGCAGATGCCGCACAGGCTATTATGTCCTGCCGCATTATCCATTGGTGTTTTTATGTGTTAGAATGGGAGAAGATTGTGCTTGATATGTTGCATTGGCCCATGGTATTGTGCTGCAGGTGACGATGGTGCCAACCAGGAAGAGGGAACTGTTCGGACATCTGAGTCACAGGAAACTATTGTGCGTAGCGCAGAGCCGGTGGCTGACTCAAATGAAGAGTATAGGCCAAAGATAATTGGAATATATATGCCACCTTCTGTGGAATACATTGTTTCCGTTCTTTCTGTGTTGAGATGTGGGGATGCATTCTTGCCTCTTGATCCTTTTTGGCCAAAAGAAAGGTTATTGTCAGTTATTTCTTCTTCGAATTCTGATCTCATTATAGGCTCTCAATCTTTATTTGGTAAAAGTGACTTGGACCAGCTTGACGAATCACATTGGTTGGTAAAGTCAGTTAGTTGTCCTGTTTTGAACTTCTCCATTGATGAAAGCCTTAAAGAAGGTAGCTGTCCAAAAGATTTGACATGGCCTTGTGCCAATGAAAAAAAGAGATCGTTCTGTTATCTTATGTACACCTCTGGATCAACTGGAAAGCCTAAAGGAGTATGTGGCACCGAACAAGGTAAGTTGTTGCTGTAGTTTGTTGTACATGAAAGCAATATTTCTTTTATATAATGTCACGTGGTTTGTGCAGTTATCAGTTTACTCTTTTATCTTCTGCGCTACATGTGAGAAGCATATCTTATTTAGCGGAGTCTTCAAACTGAAATCTAAATAAAGGTGGTTTGGTTATATGAGAAGAAGACCGATAAAGGGCCAGCGAGATAAAAGTGAATTGAAAAGGAAGTTCTAAGAAAACTTTCTTGAGAAGCATTAAAATGAAATTTCTCTGCAAATTATCTGTCTTTAAAATGAATATCTCTGAACCATAATAATTATTTTATTATGTCTCTACAAAGCATAATGTCAATATATGTTTTACATTCTTTCTAGGTCTTTCAAATCGCTTTTTATGGATGCAAGGAATGTGTCCTTTGAATGGGCAGGAACTATTGTTGTTTAAAACATCAATTAGCTTTGTTGACCACCTGCAAGAATTTCTCAGCGCTATTTTGACTGCTAGTGTGTTAGTTATTCCTCCTTTCAACGAGTTCAAAGAAAATGTATATTCTCTGGTAGATTTTCTTCAGGTATGGTGGTTCCTTATTGAGCTTTTTTTATTTATGTATTTTTGGTATCAATCTCTTCTTTTATTTTTTTTGAATTCTTCTTGCTCATTCGGCAAGAACTGCAAGTATATATTCCCTTCTAACCCAATAAATATATTTGAGAATCATTTTGTATTCATTTAGTCTGTTAGTATTAATATTTTACTTTCATTTATATGTTTAGCTTCACTTTAATATTAAATGCTTCTGTAGGCTTATTTTATCAATAGACTTACAGCCGTTCCATCGTTAATGAGGGCCATTCTTCCTGCATTGCGTGCTCATGCTGGCATGAGGGTTCAAAGTTCACTGAAATTGCTTGTGCTAAGTGGTGAAACGTTTCCCTTGACCTTGTGGGAGATGCTTTCAACTATATTACCACATACATCAATCTTGAATTTATATGGAAGTACTGAGGTTAGAGCAGATGTCTATCTTTCTAGTTTGAGATTTTGCAAGTTTATAATTTTTATTTTTTGGCTGGTTCCAATTATAACATTGTTGTGTGGTGAACTTTGTCATAGCATTGTTTCTTTTCTTGTTATGGTCCTTGTCGTATTGTATTTTTCTAGTCTTTTGTATTGTTATTATCATTGGCTAATGCATTCCTTTCCCTTTTCCATTTTCTAACTAAGGTCTCAGGTGATTGTACATATTTTGATTGCAAGAGGATGCCACTGATTTTGAAGGAAGATATGCTAACTAGTGTGCCAATAGGGTTACCCATTACTAACTGTGATGTGGTGATTCTTGGTGAAAATGGTGCATCAAATGAGGGGGAGCTATATGTTGGTGGTTCCTGCATCTCCAGAGGCTACTATGCTGAGTCTAATATAAAGTCTGAAGAATTTGTGAGATTGCCTCAAAGTAGTCGTTATAAGAATTCTGTTAATGCTTGCCCAAGTCAATTATACTTTAGAACTGGTGATTTAGTCAAAGAGTTGGCAAGTGGTGACTTCATATTTTTGGGAAGAAAAGACCGCATTGTAAAAGTCAATGGCCATCGTATTGCCCTGGAAGAAATTGAAGATTTGCTGAGGAAGCATCCATATATAAATGATGCTGCTGTAGTTTGTCGAGATATTCAAGCAGAGCTTGTGCTTCTGGAAGCCTTTATTATATTAAAAGACAAGGAAAGAGCGGGTGAATTATTAATACCTGCAATTAGGAGTTGGATGATGAACAAACTTCCATCAGCTGTGGTTCCTAACCGTTTCATCTTTACAGATTCATTTCCTGTGTCATCTAGTGGTAAAGTTAATTATGAGTTGTTGGTTCACTCACCATTATTGACAATGAATGTCAAGGATAAGATTGTTAATATTGACTGCAACAGTCTTCTGCAACTCATTAAAAAGGTATGCTTTCATTATTTTATACAATGGGTTGTCTTGTCTATCAGAACAAAATCACAATTTTCTCCTTTGGATTTGTTTTATTGAACTATATATTGTAAATAAATAGTCATGGTTGGAAATAGTGTAAACTGGAAAGTATTTGATAATATGTACTGTGCATGATTGGATATCAAAGCATTATTCTTTTTTCCTTTTGTTTTTCTTCTGTAAACCTGTGACTGAGAGACTCTATGCTTTGGTTTTGTTCTTGCTGCCCATTCTTAATTGAATTTTCAACACAAGGAAGGAATGTTGGGGATAAAAACCGAGGAACTCTTGTGCTTTGTCCATACTTTAAGCCCAAAAGATTTTTGCATGAGGCAGTGTATTAGAGATGCAATGTGCTCCTTTGGTCGTTGAAAATATTAATCAAAGACATTCTCCAACATATAAGATCTCAAACCAGACACTTTCTGCGTTAGAATGAAGTAGTGCCTTTCTTTGCATTATTTCATTTTGGAAGGATAATGTTATATGTCAGCTTTTCAAGTGTGTTCATTTTGTTAATTACATATGTATGGCTGCTTATTTTCCTTTGTATGCGGGCTTTCTTGTTTTGGAGGATTCATTATTCTCCTACTAGTTGCATCCATCCCTCATCCTTCTGATAATTTTCTTTTTCATAAACAAAATCTATGATTGCTCTAAATGTATCTTTTCTTTATGTGATCCGAAATGCATCACAAATAATGGATTGATATATGAACCGATAATATAATGAGATCTAATTCGTTCAGTATATTCCATTGTGCATGTCTGTGCATATAACTTTTTGACAGTTAAACTATTTTATTTATAAAAAAAATTGTTGTGTCCACATTACTTTCCTTCTGGAAATAATCAGCCAATTATTACTTCTTGAAAGAAGTCCTTTCTGCAGAAATGAAGATATTGATTTTATAATTGATTTAACAGGCCTTTGATGATGCTTTAATGGTTGGAAATGTTTGCAATGATGATGATTTCTTTACGATGGGTGGTAACTCTCTTTCTGCTGCACATGTTGCTTACAATTTGGGGATTGATATGAGATTTCTTTATTACTATCCAACTCCTTTAAAGCTTTGCATGGCTTTTCTCCAGAAAAGAGGATCATGCCCTTTGCATAACGAGTTGGATTATTGTTTGAAACAAAATACAGACAGACAAAATAACAAATTTTCATCCAATCATATTGAAAGTTCTGATCCTTGTCTGTCAAGGATGATATCCAAAGGTAGTGATGATAATTCTCCTCCTTCTAAACACTTGAAGAAGGATTCTGCAGATGTTACATCAGGGGGTGATAAATCTTCTATCCCATGGTATTCCTCTTCAATATTCCAATCATCTTCATTTAGCCGATGCAACAAGGTGTTGCATAAAGGGCGGCCTGCAGTTACTGGTACACACCAAACAACTTGGTCTGCAAATGTTCCAAGAGGTAATAGAGGTCATATGAAGGACATTTGGAAAGTTCACTTGGAATATTGTGTTGATGCTTCACCAATGCTTGTGTTTAAAGGCTCAGACATTTATTTGTTCATTGGATCTCACTCGCATAAATTTCTCTGTATAAATGCCAGAAGGTAAAAACAAATTATAGTTTGTCTTAATGGTTATGATCCATTTTCTTCCTTTTCCCTACTGTTGATCTAAAATTAATCAAATTTTTTGTGATTGGGTGTATTTTTTTAATAGTTTAGTCTTCAAGTTCTGATGATAACTTGCAGTACTTTCAACTCATTTTCTTAATCTAACTATTACCATTAGTGCACATTGATCCTATTGGTTTCTTGTACACATGAAAATCTTTTTGTACATATTGATGTATGATGTCAGTCATAGATAAACATCTGTGCATTCTGGATGACTTAGCTTTTGTTGAAAGCATTATGGTGCTGTAGAATTCTTCTACTAGAAAGAGGCAGGAAGCTGATTGATACTACAGAGCAAAGTAATTATTATACCCTTGTGCTTTTCAATCCGTTAAAATATCCTAAAAGATCGAATGATTTAACTACCACTCTCTCCAAAGTTCCATTTGCCCAATCTTGTAGAGTTATGCCTGTATTTGACAAGAATTGACATCTTTGTCCATGGCTTAAAACTACATCATTGCTTGCATTGTACTTGCATATTGTATTGTCATTTCCTTCCATTGTTTTAGATCTGCTTTGTAGCTGATAAGGATGAAATTTGGGTTTTGTTTTGTTGTAGTTGCCAAATTTATCAGATGCATGTTCAATGGTATAAATTCTTTTGACTATAGCTATGCTTTTCACAGTAGATGCTAAAACTTTTTAAAGAATTTGGCTTCTAGCACTACTAAAACTGCTACTTAATAATTGGTTTAGTGGTTCTGTCCAGTGGGAGACCAAACTAGAAGGACGCATTGAATGTACAGCAGCAATTGTTTCTGATTTTTCCCAGGTTGTTTTTCGTTTATTGAAAGTATCAAGTTACTGTAGTGCATTGAGATTACAAGTTTATGTCCATTTGTTCTAACACGATATTTCTCTAGGTTGTTGTTGGATGTTACATGGGAAAAATATATTTTCTTGATTTTTCAAAGGGACATGTCTGTTGGAGTTTTCAAACATCTGGTGAGGTATCTAGTTTTAACGCTGTATCCAATCCTGTACCTTTTCATCCTTGTTTGGGATTTCCTGATGACTGCTTGGAAGTTTTGGGGGGTCTTTAGTCAAGTATTTTTGTTAGAACACTGGTCCTGCGAAGGGATGTAGTGATTGCTGCAGGAAATGAAAACATAAACTAGTGTCTTCATTTTTGTTGATAATTTGGTATATTACTTTGTTAATGAACGTACTAGGAGTTCTTTTCTTTCTAAATGTTTTCTCTTGGGTGTTCTGTTCATGGGTGTTTCAAGGGAGTTTCCATTTTTGATATGCAGAGAAACTGTAGTCCTTCTGCATTCTTTCTTTTTTCCCGTATTCCTTGTATTTCCCCCCACCTCCCCCCGCTCCTTCCTATTTTGAGGTATATGCCTTTTTTGTGGTCAATTTTAATTTTGTTTTAAACTCATGAAGGTAAAGTCACAACCAGTTGTAGACACAAGCAGACAATTGATCTGGTAACTCTTTTATGCTTCTCTTTTTGTATGATTGATCATGCATTTTTTTTCCTTAATGTAGAAGGTTTTGTATATCATTGTTTTGACTGATTTGTTATTTTTTTGTGCATATTTGACCAATGTTAATGAAATCAGAAGATTTTCCTTGTAACAAATAGCACCTAAAATCTCCATTCTGTTGTTGACATTATAGGACAGTATTGGATGACTTTCATTGAGATTCATGTCAAGCCACCAATCTATGTATGATACCTTTTTCAACTGCCTATCCATTGCCACCAAATCTTAGGTCCTGTTTGATAACTGTCTTTGAAAAGAGTTTTCAATTTAAAAAATGATAAAACAAAAAAGTGTTTGAAGAGGTATTTTTTCTACGTTGGTTTAACAACACTCAAAAACAAGTTATGTTTTAAAAACATAATACCAAAAACACTTTAAACATTTTTTTTTTTTTTTAAGAATAGTTGAATAACAGGTTGGCAAACTTGTGATTATGTTGTCCTTTTTTCTTTTAAGCTCCCTTTGAATCTTACGGAGTACTTAAACATATTATTTTAAAATATATATGCACAAGCTAACACCCACACCTCATAGACAACCCCACATGTATATCCCTTAGAATGTATGCGCAAGCTTAGACAAAGTAAATGCTTAAAAAGAAACTGATCAAGTCTTTGTACAGAATTTTTTATTGAGGGACTAGGAGAAGCAAGGTTGGAACTTAGTTACATATTCAAGGAGTCTATTTCAAATACTACATGGTCCTACATCTCTTTTTGTCATGAGTACCTAGTATACGCTACATGTAGCTTTAATACAAAACTGTGTTAATTTTTCATCATGTATTTAATATATATGCAGGTGTGGCTCACATGATCATAACTTATATGCTCTTGATTACAAAAATCATTGTTGTGTCTTCAAGCTGCCATGCGGAGGCAGTGTATTTGGGTCACCTGCAATTGATGAGGTGAATTTTCTCTTTTTAAATAGCATAATACAGTTATATCAGATACTGGAAACTGGAAAGTTACTGAGTGTTATTTTCTTATACCAATTTCGCATGTAGGCTCATGGCTTGCTTTATGTGGCCTCCACTGGTGGTTGTATAACAGCTATCTCAATATCGGTATGATGAATTGAGAAATATTTTAATACAGTTAAAATTTTTCATTTCTTTAGGAGAGTGTAATTCTGTGCTGATATAGATTACAGACTATAGAGTGCATAGAGTGCCTTGTTTCTGTATACCCAACCTCCAGGCTTTGGATCTTATTTCTTGTGAAATTCTTCTATTAGAAATGCCATCTTCGTCCCCAAAGATTCAAAGGTGTGATAGGAACCTAGGGAATTGGGCCAAGCATATTGGACCCTAATGTAATTAGTGCATCATGAGTGAGAGAAGGAAGGGTGGGAAGCATGAAATGTGCTGTGATGTGAGTGTAACGGAATGTGCATATGTGAGGGGAGTGACATGTAGTGAGGTGAGTGCATAAAAGAAAGTGCATGTGTGGGAGTGAGCACTATATATAGGAAGGGAATTGGGGATGGTGAGGTAGGCAGAATATTAGTTAGGCACTTGGGAGAGTTGAGCTGCTATAGTGCTCAAGGCTTTTCTCTCATTTTCTGCAAGATTTATATTGTTCTTCTCTTCCAAGAGTATTAATAATATATTACACTTCTTCATTTCTTTGGTTTCTTTCTGTGGTTCTACCAAGGTGTTGATTTCTTTGTAACTGCATGAACTTTGATGTTCAATGTTTATCTTGAAACTGACAATTAAAGACCCATAGAGGAAAGAGCCCCAAAAAAAAAAAAAAAAAATGAAAAACAGGAAGGGAAGTGAAGGTTTTTTCTTCTCATGATCAGAGTGTTGCATTGGGGAGTATAGAAGGGGGTTATCTGGTAATTTATGGGTTAAAGGAGGTCTACAGAAACCTCTTAGCTTGCCCTTTCACAGCAAGCTTAAGGAGTTGAATAGTTAAACTAATGGTTAACCTTTGAACTGACATGTATATGAAGAGCCTACTGCATTATAAATTAGCATTTTGTTGCTGGCCTAGCGTTCACTAGTTGAATTTTCTTTTTTAATTTTTCACACCCACTCTGTTTTATAGCCAAACTGGTATAAACAAATCCATGTATGGTTTTGCTTGATTTTCCATAGCTTTTGAGTGAAAAGCTTCAAGTGATGAATAGGAGTGGAAAAGAAAATATAATCAAGAGAAAGAAAGAAATGATTGAAATTGCTTAGCATTTACCCAAGAGATGCATTAATCTGTTACTGTTGCCTTATGTGGAAGTTACTGTATGTAGAAGTTACCTTTCAAGTCAATTGGGCTATTTGTCTTAATCAGACTGAAGTACTGCCTTATTAAATCCAGGTATCTCCATTTAATATATTGTGGGTACATGAATTAGAGGTCCCTGTGTTTGGTTCCCTGGCTATCACTGAAAATGGAACGGGTATTTATTGTTCACTCTTTATTCCTTTTGATTATGTTGTCTGTCTTTCTAACTATTTATGTCTGGCCTAAGATTTTCTCCTTATACTAGTGTATTTTTCTTTTTCCTGCTTCTTGTAGTCATATGTTGCATGGTAGATGGGCATGTTCTTGCATTGGATCCAAATGGATCCATAGTTTGGAAGGTATGGACTTCGTTATGGTTGCAATCCTAAATTATCTCACCAGATGGATATAGTTTTAACTTGCATTAGTGGTAATTTTGCTCAGCAAACAGCTGGTGGTCCAATATTTGCTGGGCCATGCATACCTTCTGCTCTTCCTCATGAGGTATGTCATTCTCTTATTGGACTTAGAAAGCTAATTCTTAATTTTGTTTTAATCAATTCAATCCACTCATCTATTCGTCCTTTTGTAAGGGTCAATAGAAGATTGTGAGAATTGATTTTGGTCTGTTTTAGGATATAGGGTGCTTTTGTTTTATGTTTCCTATTTTGACCCACAAAAATCACTTTTGCAACCAAAACTAATGACTCCATAGAAGCCATTCATATCAGCTTATACTCAAAAACTAAAAATAACCTCATAGAAAAGTGATTTATATTATGATAATATGGAAAGTGCTTTGGGATTAATCGAGTCGGTACTTGGGGGTGTAGCACATCCAAAGTTAAGACTATTTGTCTTTGTGAAGTCACATGTTAGTATGACTATGAATTCTAAGATCAACCATTTGTTTCCATCATTCTAAGTAGTCAGTTGACCGGTTTATTGATATCAGTAATTGTTTTGTTGATTCCACTGTAGGTGCTAGTATGCTCCAGAAATGGAAGCGTGTACTCCTTCACACTGGTAAGAAATAGCTGATAAACTTGTTTTGATTATTTTACCTGCTGATTTTACCACTTATTTGGTGGATTTTACTGTATGGTATTCATTGTCAGATTATTTACAGTTTACCTATAATTGGATGGGTTTGTGCATTCTAGTGTTAATTAGTACCAAACTTGAGAATAAAGTGTGAAAGAACAACTATTAATCTCAAATACAGAAGGGCTGGCTTTATTGAATCATGCCCCATGTAAAAATGTGCACTATAAATGTGATTCATCTGGTTTCATAGTTGTTTTGATCCACATATTGGATTAACTCCAGGAGAAGGGGGATCTATTATGGGAGCACAATGTTGGAGATCCAATAACTTCATCTGCTTATGTTGATGAGCACTTGATGCTAGAGTCTGATGGCTCACATTCTTCAGACAGGTTAACATAATTGTTTTTCTTAATTAAAGGGGCAAAAGCATCTTATCAGCTATCAAATTCAAGCATTTTTTTTTTCTTTTTGACTTTTTTCAGGTTAATTTGCATTTGTTCCAGTTCTGGAGGCATACACATACTACGAGAGAACTTCAATTTCTCTGGAGATGAAAATCAACAGACAATTGATGTGGAGGAATTTGCAAGGCTAGACTTGCCAGGCGATATATTCTCTTCGCCGATAATGATTGGCGGCCGGATTTTCGTTGGTTGTCGGGACGATTACTTGCATTGTGTTGCCCTTGAAATTCCAAAGCAACATGAAAGTTAAAGCTGATGTGTATAGCTGAAATTTTGTTGAACTCTATTATAGTTGGATTGATTCTCTATGAAGGTACAAAGCATACACAGGTTATAACTCAAGCTAGAATTCAACATGAGATTTGATTAGGCAGATTAGCAGGTGAGATGCTATTTCATCATGTCCTGTACAAAGTAGAAACGATAAGGATGTTTTTAACGTAAGCGTATAAAAAAGTTGCCATTTTAGTTTAGAAAATAAAGACTGTACTTAAGAAGGGACATAATCATTAAAAAATAGGCAATATTTTAATCATAAATGTTCTAATTTATTCATGGTGAGGCCATTACATAAATTGTTTTGTAAGTAGAGCACAGAAAATGGTTACAAATAAAATAAATTAAACTTTAAGAAAGATATTTTCATTTTGCATTTTTCTTTTCTTTGGTGAATCGGAAAGGACATTTTGCATTTTAAAGAGATGTTTCTCAAATTTGAATTTGAATTAATGATTTAAAAACTGAAAAATATAATTCACAACAAATAATTTTTATTATTTTCTCCACAAAATACTATTTTCAATCAAAATTTCTATTGTTTAAAAATTTATAATCTAGTCTTTATATTGTATAAAAGTTTTTAATCAAGTCCTTGTAATGTATAAAAAATTTTAGCCAAGTCCTATATTATTCAAAACTACAAGGACTTCATCAAAAAGTTTTTAACTTATAGAGATTTAATTAAAAATTTTATATAGTATAGGAACTTAATTATTTGTTAAATTATAGAGATTTGATTGAAAATTTTTATATAATAAGGAGATTTGATAACAAACTTCTAAACTTAAAGAATTTAATTAAAATTTAAATGAAATTATAAGAATATATAAAGTAATTAAATCTAATTTTTATTTGTTGGTATTTTTAATTAATTTCTTAACGGAAATTTTTTGGTTGCCCTTCTAAAATTCAATAATAAAATGTCTTTTAATTATTTTTCACTAAAAATATATTTTATATTTCATTAATTTAATTTATTAAAATATAAAAAATCAAATATTCAACCACCGAACCAAACACCTTTCGTAAATTGTCTTTTCGGGGGTCATCCGGTTTTCTTATTCTTTTTATTTTCTGAACCAACCCGTATAAATAATCTAGTAACCCACCAATTTGGATGGGTTGAGCCGGGTCCGCTTTTAACGACTCGGCCCACTTTTACAGCTCTTTATTCAATGTTTCTGACTTCTTATTGTGTTTGCTCTCTTTTCAGTTCGCGCTTCACGGACCAAAAAATTCTGTCTCAAATTCTCAATTCTCGCAGAAAGGCACAAACGCATGAAAGAGCTTGAGGTGTCGGTGTCAGGTTGAAGCTCAGTTCCGAGGTTGTTGTTTTCTTGTGATTTCTAGCAAATCCATCACCGAACTCACAGAGAACCCTTTAACAGGTGCATTGTGTTACCCTTTTCTTATTTCATTATTATTGTTATTTTATTTTTTTGCACGACCCATCGAATTTGGAAAAATAAAAGTCGAATCTTTTGCCGGATTTCATAGTTTTCTACGAATAGAAATCATGGGTTTTGTGGTTCCTGGGATTTGTCTGAGAATGTTTTAAGATTCGAAGCTTCAAGCTCCTCTCTTTCTCTCTATCTCTTCCTGGTAATTTAATTTACCATTCAAGTTAGTCCCTTTCTTTACAACGTTGTCCCAAATCTGCTTTGCCCCGGTGCATTGAACTTTTTTTTTTTTTTGCCTCACTATTAACTATTACTGTTGTTGTTACAGGCAATATTCCTTCTTTCTCTAGGTGATTTGGTTTGTGCATGTATATGTTGGAATTTGTGATTGTGGATTCTTCAATATGTTTCATGGATGTGGTGGGTAGTATATGAATGCTGGGAGATATGATTACTTTTAAGTAATTCAGGGCATAGTATAGAGATATGGTCATTTCTCAAGCTACCTAAAGCTTGGTTCAAGTGGTTCGGCACTCGATTCTCTCAACCAGGGGAATTTGGCTCCGTGAGGAGGTTGGTAAAGTGTAAAAATGAGGGATTAATCACTCTTGGATCAATAACCTCCGTCATTTGTGTATTACGTGTGGACCTCACTAAATGATCCAAGGGTGATAGACCCTCACTTTTGTACTTTACCTACCTTCTCACTCTAGAGGAGCCAAATCCTAAGCAGGGTGTCGAGTTTGAGTCTTAAGATGCAAAAAGGGCAAAAAAATAAAAGTGTTGGGAGAGTTTTCCCGCACAGTGAGTTGACGTGGCTTGAATTAGATTAATTGAAGTTCAGTATAGTTTAGACGGGAAAAAAAACAGTTATATTTTATGGATTAGAATTTAGATGCATGCATGTTACCATTTTTTTTAAATAACTAAGGAATTTCCCCTTTTTGCATTGATGCGGTACAAGCATTCAGTTAATTTAATTATACTGTCCTCTGAAGCGTTTCTAGTTTACCAATTTGAAGGTTTTTAATGAGTAAGCTGAAAATCCTGTTTGAATCATGGATATTTAAGATCATTGTTCAAATATCTGGATGATGGCCTGCTCAGAAGGAGAGACCATGTCCGTGGTTGCTGCCCCAAGGAAGCCTCGGATTCTACTCGCTGCTAGTGGGAGTGTTGCTGCTGTCAAATTCGCAAATCTGTGCCATTGTTTCTCTGAATGGGCAGAAGTAAGAGCAGTTGCCACAACTGCATCATTGCATTTTATTGACAGAGCAGCAATTCCAAAGGATATAATTTTGTATACTGATGAGGATGAATGGTCTAGTTGGAAAAAACTAGGAGATAGTGTGCTTCACATTGAGCTTCGCAAATGGGCAGATATCATGGTCATTGCTCCATTGTCAGCAAATACTCTTGGCAAGGTAATTATATTCATAATTGTAGGCAGATTCTGTCTCTATACTTAGTTAATCGATAAAATCATGCCTTACACTTGCCTGCATATACAGTTTCAAGCAAGTTTGTACAATGTTTGGTATGTTCCTGTGCATCATATGATGTTCCGCTTTTATTATATCTTATATGGGGTTGCAGGCATGTTTCCATTTATGTGCTTGAATAATTGGCATTCCCTGCTTTCTTTCTTCTCATATGTTAAACTTAAATATGTGCTGTTCTAGATTGCTGGGGGGTTATGCGACAATCTACTTACATCTATTGTCCGAGCATGGGATTACAGTAAGCCATTCTTTGTTGCACCAGCCATGAACACTTTTATGTGGAACAATCCTTTCACAGAACGACATCTGATCTCCATTGACGAGCTCGGCATTTCTCTCATCCCACCTGTTACAAAGAGGTTAGCTTGCGGGGATTATGGCAATGGTGCAATGGCCGAACCATCTACCATTTACTCAACAGTAAGGCTATTTTATGAGTCAAAGGCCCAGCAAGGTAATGGCGATATTTAGCAATGTTGACTGACAACTGTATAACTATGAATGGCTTACTAGGACCTATCTTGGCTCCTTGATCATGATTTACTTGCATTTGCTTTAAGCATTTATGTTTCTCTTAAATCCAGGTCCAATCTAATCATTGGTGGTGTGTTTTACCGTTATGATGCAGTCTCCTATCTTCTAGTGTAATGCTTTCACACCATTAGTAACAGTTCCAGGTGTGTATGCTCTTATGCACAGATATGTATCATTATTTTGAAAGAAATTCTAGTACACGTGAGATTGCTACCCTGTCTGTAGAATGACTGCAAAATACATATGGGGGTGTTTGGTTAGTGTTTTTTATCCCAAATTTTTGTCTCTGAATATATTTTCTTCAGTTTGATATTATCCTTTTCCCTTTCTCACCTCATGTCCGATATTGTAATGAATGCATCAGAAATTAGTCAAATACTGTGGCAGATGATCAGAGAAAGCCAGTTAGGATATGTTTTTTAACACAAGCGTCGAATGCTTTACTGTCCATGTTGTGCTTTATTGCAAATCTTTGCATGGCCAGTTTCGAGTTAAGATAAAAGAGGATTATTATATGCAGAGTTGACAGCTAACGTGAATTTCATCAAATCTGAGGCATGGTTCGGCGATACCATTTAGTGAAACAAGGTGTGATGGTTGTTATTGTAGAATGCAGAATGCAAAACGGATAAACTCTCATTCTGAGCATTAGTAGCCAGTGATCAAATGATGCTAACGAGAAGGATGAGTGTAGTAGATAATTTTCAATATCACTAGCTAACTTTTGAAAGAAAAAACGAAGGGACAGAGCCAGTAAGAGAGAGAATCAGTCCTTTGTGTTGTGGAGATTGCATTTGCGAGTTTTTCGAATGCAAGAAGATCCATCATCCTACGAAATTGCTTATACAATGTTGGATGAAGATATTAATAATAGAGATAGAATGTTGGCATTGGCTTAAAAAACACTATTTCACTGTTATGTGTGATGTGTGCAATCGACATCCATCTTTACCAATCTTCAATTTTTTGGTCTACTGTGATTGGAGAACGGTTTCCTACATATCAGTGAAGGCAGTTGGTTACAATTTAGCAACAATAACTACCAAGAATGGTTACATATGTTAGACTAGGAGAAATACCTACATGCTTCTGTAGCACTGGTTGGATATGCTATATATTTAATTGGATATGCTATATATTTAATAATAAAGTGATATTCTCCCTAAAAATGAAAGTAAAAAGTGAGTCCGAGCTAATGATTGGCATGTGAGTTAATGATTGACAATTTTGAAAGATTGGTGAAACTATTTTGCTTTCCAATTTGTTGCAAATAATGCTTTCACTGATGAATAACTACTGACTTTTTAATCAGTAAGAAATCTCCTTTATGTTGAAGATCTTGTATTGCTCTTATTTTTATATAAATATTATTCTCTCTCTTCTATAATTTTAGTCATTTTAAACAATTTGATTCATTGAAAAGTAAATGTACAAAGTGTTCCAAAGTTTGAGAGTTAAGAAATTATTGCAAGGTCCCAAAAGATGAACCTGTTTTGTTTGTGATCAATCAACAGTTCTTCATGTGACGAGAAGTCACTGTTCAAGATCTTATCATTCATAGTCAGACAAAATTTGTCACCAATTTAATATAACTTTTTCAAGTCTTCTCGAGCACAAAAGCAGACAATAAATAATGTTAGCTTAAGATAATAAGGATTGGAGAAAAGTTTAGTTACATTGCCATATGTGTAAGTGTATGTATCAAATTGTAAAGCATGATTAACAATTCACGAAATATCTCCCAGGTTCGGCCAAAAATATTCCGATCATTGATACCTGATGGCGTAGCAAAAAAATCAATGGTATCCATGTGACAAGCAGCACATCTTTTATTAGAATATTGGGAACATATACTTCTCACATTTATATTATTAGATTATATTTGAGTCTCTTAACTTTTTTTCCCATAAAAATTACAGTTATTCGGATGGTAATGTACTCATGTACATAAGTGTATAGACTTATATGCAATCAAAGAAGTCTATTTTTTGCTTATCTAAAAATTATGTATCCAACCTTTTTCATATAAATATTAAATATAACAAAATTTCTGTTTTGCTCAAGAAAGATGGGATGAATGAAGTGAATCCAAGTGTCATTCAGGGACTCTCTCAGTTGCAGAAAAATTCTCACATATTTTTGGGGGACTGAGTTTTTTCTTCCTCCACAATGAATTATCACCTTTGAAAGCTTGTATGAGACCCACTTGTTAGAACAAAGTTCAGAAATCTTCTTGTGAAAATCAAAATAGCTCTTGGAGAATAAAGATTCTTCCGCTGGTGTACGGTAACATGACTCACAACATGTAACCTTTTGATGTAGCGATCATGGTTATAATGTTGTCCCATCACGCCTAAAGTTAGTATGTTTTTATCGTATATTGACAAATTAGAATTTGCGTCACTTTAGAGTTTCATTGTCAAACCAAAGATATCCTTCAGTGATTTTCCCACGCAATAGGAACTAGGAAGCAGTGACTCAGCAACCCCATCTTCCAGATATTAAAAAAAGCATTCCCTTCAAAAATAACTTTAATAAAATAAAACAAAAAGCTTCACTTCTTGCTTTGTTGCCATTACCACCATCATATTAGTGCTTGGACCTCTGAGTATCCCCCCACAACTTCAAGATGTGATACCATCACTCCTCCTCAAGTTTTACCTCCTGGATACCATTAGCATGCCTGAATATTACAAAGTCAAAGACATTTGTTGCAGGAAAAATGTTATTCTTTAAGAGTAATGGTACACAACCATACCAAAATCATCCATACAAAGTCGCAATGATTGTTGAATAAAATAAATTAATATAATTCATTTATTCATTAAAGGCTAACAATCATGCCATATACTTCTAAAATTTTAGTAATATTTCTGACTATCTAGCATTTTTCACTCCAAAATGTGACAGATCAAAAGTCATAACTTAATTGCTTGTTGTTGATCATTGTAATTGGAGCCACCATGTGATGATCTCATTTCAAAGAATGTCTTCACCTTTGGCCTTCGCTTTCTAGTTTCTGCCTCTTCTGCTTTGCTCAGTACTCACAAACTGCTGCTATCTACAGCTTGGTGTACACCACAAAGGGAGGTACAAAAGTGAGGACAAAGAGAAAGTGTTACCAAAAATGTACATGTGCATTATGCACTAAAAAGAAGTTACCGTGCCTCCCTCCGTTGTGCTTCTATGATCCACACATTCTCAGAAGAAGTGGGACCTAAATTCTTGTCAAGGAATGCTATATATATTGCGCTACCAATCATCATCCAGCTAATGCTAAACTAGATATTTGTTCAATGCCCCACCTAATAAATCACAGTGTATATGTTAGGTTAGTGCCTCTCCCCTACCCCCCACACTGAAAATGGAAAAGGGCCAACAAAATTTGGCCCGCTTTATTCTCTGCTTTTTTTATCAGCCAAAGTTTAAGATGAGGCAAGAAACCCATGGGTCAGGACATATTTCTGGCCTCATTAAGTGACTATAAAAGTATTTATATCATTCATAAATAGGAAAAATCTGAAAATCAAACTCAAGTTATAACAATATATGAACACAAAATCTACAAAGTGAGTGAATCCCTATTGATAACTTGATCCGAATGAATATGAAAATATCAAATAACTTATTTAAAATAAATTCTAAGGAAAAAGGGAGGAATAAAACAATTCCCTACTTAATAGTGAAGCAATTGACAGTATGACTTTATCCCTGCTAAAAGGAAAGAAGACTAACAAAATTACGCCCCCTTTACGAGTATAAAAGTATCAACGCAATAAATTATCTAAAATAAATCCAAATTAAAAAGGACAAAGAAAATAAAAAAAAAATGCTATTCTCAGCTTAGTACTGAAGCAATTGACCAGAAGACACGCGACATTAATCTTAACCCCAATACGGGTTCGTTACATTACATTTAATAGACTCTGGTAAAGCCAAATGTAGCTCCACAAATCCCTTCCCATTCCGTTGAAAAAGTCAAGGAACACATGGCTTTGCCCTGTAAATGTGGTTAGACATGAATGGACATTGTGAAAGGAGCTAGGAAGAGACAAGAGTCCAAATGGCACTAAGCAACTGGAACAGCTATCACTTTTCTTTTTGGTCCGACATATCCAAAACAAAAAACGGACCGAACGGTCAACAAGGGTGATTTTCCGAATTAATTCTTTTTGATATGACAATAAAGTTTGCTATGCAAAGAAATGAAAAATAAAAACCACCATCTGTGATTAAAAAATGTGTCGGTCATGAAATCAAATAAAGATATATAACTCATTATTCTGTCAACCAAATTGCAACATATTCTTTGAATATCTAACATTAGATATATATTATTGTAAATTTAATTTTCATACACTCTTGTTATAAAAGAATTTATATTGTTATCCATTCATTTAGTGTTATACCAATAAGTATAGTTAATTTTCATATCACTATTTAAAAGATCATAAAAATATAAAGATTTTTTAGATGCACAAATATAAAGATATGATTAGATGACAGTAAAAAAAAATCATGTGCATTAAAATTACTCTTTTTGAATTTCTCTGATATTCTCATAAAATTTAAAAATATTGATATTTTTTAGTTATTTATAATTAAAGATAAGTTATATGTTCCACTAATCTAACTTATTTAAATCTATAAAATAAAAAATTAAATCATAACCATTGAATTGAATATATAAAGGTAGGATACATATGAATCCTAAAATTTTTTTTTTTTGTGTCAAGGAATTATATCTTATATTTTATATTAGTTTTTTAAATAGGTCAAACAGAGTCCAAGTTTTTCTAATAATGCAACTCTACATAAATGATTGTCTACAAAAAATTTACAGTAACGCTGAATGAAAAACTAAATATCCCAATAAAAATGCAAACTTGCAAGAGAATTGAAGACTGATGTTGAGTAGCTCAGCTACAAGGCTTTTAATGCCTTGTTTGAAATCCTGTGGAGGAAGAGAGGATAAAAACCCATGACACATTTACAACTGAAAGTGACGTTATTAACAAGAAACTTTATATTTTATTTTTCGTTGTTTTGAAAAAACAAACACACACGCAGAGATAGAAACGCGCTTTAGGGAAGAAGGGAAGTTCCCTCAAAATCATAAGCAAGAGACTGAAATAAATTTGGGTTTTCTCTCTGTTGCAACTTTTGCTCTCTCTTCAGAATCTCACCCCCAATTGGCCTTCTTACTCCAAAGTTAGACCCTTTGAGATTTTTTCCTCAAATTTCGCTTTAAGTTTCAATTTTGAGCTTGGCTTGAATGTTTTCTTCATGTTTGAGTCTTAAATTTGTGCTTTTTTTTTTTTATGTGGGTAGCTTTTGGTTTTTGGTTTTTGACTTTCTAGTTTGTGTTTTTTTTTTTTTTGTGTTGTTTATAGGGAAGGTGGGGTTTTCGAATCTGGGAAAATGGGGTTGATTTCTGGGATTTTTATGGGCATTTTGTTTGGGATAGCATTGATGGCAGCATGGGAGCGCATGATGAGGTACCGAAGTGCCAAGCGAATTGCAAAGGTATGAACGTTTGTTGGTTTTCTTGAATCTCATTGATGGATATCAGAGATTAGCGGTGTTGTTCTATTTGTGTTGACTTTGGTTTTTTTCATGATGAATGTTGGAGGAAAAACGGTCAATGAACACTGAGATGTAACCAGTGGTTGACTTTCTTTTTTTTAAACAAATTTTGGAATGAAAAATTGGGAGATCATTGAGTTCATAGGATAGTCAATAACCTACTAGTGAAGGGGTGGAATCATTGTGAGAAAGGATCACACAGCAGCAATATTGACTTGAGTCAGCATACTTGTTATGGCTAATAACTATACACTGGAACAGAAATTGGTAGGATGAGAATAGTGAGTATGCTTTTGTTAAGCATTTGGTTTGGTCGAAAAAGATTAAGGAGATGCTTCATCGATTTGTTGAATTGCTGTTCTTTGAAAGGCAGAAGCATACCCTAATAAGCAATGTCACTGACTAAAGCTATTTTTGGCTGAAAATACAATCCTCACTGCCTTCAACACAGACGGAAAATTAATTCTAGTTATAACTGTTATACCCTAATTTGAACTACTAACTAAACCACCCCTGTGTGATCAAAATGCTAAAATGCTGTTTTGACTGAAAATGTCACAATTAACAACACTAAACCAAATTAGTGTGATTTGTGGATGTTTAACTTATGGATTCTAGTTTTATCTGCCTCCTGCACTGGACAATGATGAATTGTATGACATTAACAAGTATATCATGTCAAGTTGTCTTTGAAGCTAGCCTTTAAAAAATTGCCATGTTTTAAACTGTGGATGTATTTCTTTTCTTGTCTTGAAATTTAATATTTTTTGCTTTGCAGGCTGCTGACATTAAAATCCTTGGATCCCTTAATAGAGATGATTTAAAAAAACTTTGCGGTGATAGTTTGCCTGAGTGGATATCTTTCCCTCTATATGAGCAGGTGGATTTTTTTTTTTCCCTCATTTGGAAATAATACTTTGCATTACGCTGATATGATTTTATACAATGCACCAATTATTCTAGTTATCACTCATATGATTGTGCCCTTTGTAATTTGTATGACTCTTCACTGCATGGAATGAACTTTTTCAGGTGAAATGGCTAAACAAGATGCTGACTAAACTTTGGCCATATGTGGCAGAAGTGAGTATGCTTGCTTGGTTATTATGCATTTGTATAATAGTTTAGAACAGTTTTGCAGTGCCATCAATTTCTTACAAGACTTTCATAGGTTAGAACTTAATGCTTGAGGTCAATGCCTCTTTTGCAAGTCCTGTTACCTCATATATTGGGTTTACCCCTTTGGTCCAACTTCAGGTTTAACCCAATATATGTTTATCCTTTTCCTTTAATCCTGAATCACTTTCTAATTTTATTTCTCCTTTTTTTGTTTCTCTCTACGATATTACATGTACCTGCATTCTATACAAAATGTTCCTTCCATTCTTAGACATAAATCCCCTGTCCCTCATGCTTAGGCTCTAGCTTCTACTTCCATTTCCTTACAAATCCTCTGAGTGTTCCTGCTTTGCTTAAATAGCTGACTTGATGTTGATGGATTTGTTTACATCTAGGCAGCAACTTTGGTGATCAGAGAATCTGTTGAACCACTACTGGAAGACTACAGACCTCCCGGAATTACTTCATTGAAGTTCAGCAAGCTGTCACTTGGAAATGTGGCTCCAAAAATTGAAGGTATTAACCAACAGTAATTCCTCTGCATGTTCTTTTCCCTTCAAGATTTACTGCAAAAATATACACACTTATAATGAAAGAGGGTAAGTCTTGGCACAATAGTAAGGTTGCTGCCGTATGACTTGTAGGTCACAGGTTCAAATTCTAGAAACAACCTCTCTAGTTGTGAGGGTGTCACTGTATATATCTACCTTTCTTAGGCCCCACCAGGTGGAAGTCTCGTGCAATGGATTTGCCTTTTATGTACATTTTGATAATGAGGATGGTCTGTCATCATATTTTGACATTATTTATTAGCAAATGCTTCATAAGTAACAAATTTGTGGAACAATTTTTGTTTATTCATTTTTCCAAATTCATGATGTCCATTTTTGGCAGGCTTTCTTTTCTTCCTTTTGGCATTTTTTTCTATGTAACAAAATATTTGAAGGAGAGATAATTTGAGTTTCTTTTGAACTTATCATTTCTTAGGAATTCATGTAAAACTAACTTGCTTTTATGATACATACTACATCCAGTGTACAACTACAAGTCTACAACCAAAATTTCCATAAGGTGAAAGAAAAATCCCATCATGAATTGTGGTCTATAATTTAGAGAAACTCACCCTCTCTGAAGAAAGAAATCCTTACCATGAGCTCTTATTTTCTCTCATTTCAAATTTGTCTTCTGGCCTTAGCAAGTGGTTCACATGCACCAAACCATGCTAGATCAATGAAAGCCATGTTGAGAACTTCTCAGCGCTAATGAGCAATGACAATTTTATTAAGAAGACAGCTTTTACTGGTGAATAATTGTTTGGGTGTGTGACTTTGCTTGACTTGCCAACACTCAGCAGCTATCTGCTGGCTCCAAAGTGGAGGATTGCTAATATGAGATGTTGAGATGATGGAAGTCATTTTCTATCTGATTTAGAGAGAGCATACTGCGATCTTTCTTAACTGTTATTTATTTCTTTGATACAAGTTACAACTGATTCCTTTCTAGATTTTCAAAAGTTGGGATGGAAGCAATTATTTCATGCCAGTTGGGTCAATAATTTAACTTGATTGTGGTATCTATATTGAACCAAATGTAACTAGACGAAATGAATAAATAGATGAAATCTGGAGCTTTTGTGGTTGAAGGATAACTGGAATTTTAAAAAAATGTTTTATCATATGCAACATAAGCCTTATGACGTTGTTGTTGGTTGAAATGTATATAGTATATGAAAACAGGACTAGCATTGATGAAAATGTTATTAAACTGCTGAATAGATTCATAGCATTCAGTAAGACTGATCAAAATGTTGTAGAAAGTGAATTTTTCACACTGCTCGTGTTTCTACCCCTTATCAATGTCTGTTAAATCATTTTGTATGTCAACTGTGAAGAATTTATTATGCTTGATTTCTTCATCCATGCAGGTATTCGAGTACAAAGTCTTACCCAAGGTCAAATCATAATGGATGTTGATTTGCGTTGGGGTGGTGATCCCAGTATTATTTTGGCTGTTGAAGCTGCACTTGTTGCATCAATCCCTATTCAGGTTAGACTCGGCAGTGTATTTTTCTATGTGGAATTTCATCATGTTCGTTCTACAATTTGTCAAAATTTGATTGTTATTGCTTTTTGCTTCAGTTGAAGGATCTACAGGTTTTCACCATTGCCCGTGTTATATTCCAACTTGCTGAAGAGATCCCTTGCATATCTGCTGTTGTTGTTGCCCTACTCGCTGAGGTAACCCTTGGGGGGAGAAAGAAGGAAATAATCAGTTCGTATATGATGCCATGAATATGCGCATTAAAGGGCCTAGTGGGTTCATCTTTCTGGGTTTCTTTTGTATTCCTCATTTTTCTTAAGTTGACTCTTGCAAATCAAGTTTAAAGCATTTGGATTGACCATTTACTTGAAGTAGCAATTAAGCAAGCAATTGGTTAAGCAAAAAACCAAATAGCTAAGATAGTGCATCCCTTCATATCAAACTTATGTTGACCGCATTCAAATAGCTGTTATTAGGACAGTGCAATTCATGATGACTACAGGGGCACTATTGTTTTTAATTGATCTGTTCTATTTCCTCTTTGCCTAAATCTATATTTAATTGAATTCTTGATAACTCTTATCAACCTTGCCAGTTAAATGATAGCTACTAAACTCATTAATTTTCCTGTCTTGGAATTACTGACTTTTCCAATAACATTTAATCAGCCAAAACCCAGAATTGATTACACTCTGAAAGCTGTTGGTGGAAGTTTGACGGCACTTCCTGGAATTTCAGATATGATTAATGTGAGTTCTTCTGTTCCATGTCTTTCCCTTGTACTGATTTTTAGCTAGCACTTCTAACACTAATATGTACCCATCATTTCATAGGATACTGTGGAGTCAATTGTTACTGATATGCTTCAATGGCCTCATAGGATTGTCGTTCCGCTTGGCGGCATACCTGTCGATATTAGGTAAATATGAACTTATGGATTTTTTGCCTTTTCTTTCTGATTCAGTCAAAACATGTCAAATTTGGAATGCCAATTCCGATGTTAGTGCTCAAATATATTCACACTGCTTAAGCACCGTTGTTTTATTTTTTTCCTTCTGCAGTGAACTGGAGCTTAAACCCCATGGAAGGCTTACAGTGACTGTAGTCAAAGCAAATGATTTAAAGAATATGGAAATGATTGGAAAGTCAGATCCTTATGTTGTCGTGCATATTCGACCACTATTTAAGGTTAAAACCAAGGTTATTGACAACAATTTGAATCCTGTTTGGAATCAGACATTTGAATTGATTGCAGAGGACAAAGAGACCCAGTCACTCATTCTTGAGGTTGTACCCTACTAATACTTTATCACCTTCTATGCTGCTATCGTCTGCCTACTAATACCCCTTGGTTGAAAACAAGGGGTTTATGTGTCTCCACACACAGTTATAGCTTCACCTTGATTGATATTATGCAACTAATGTACATTATGTTCATGATTCTCCGAATAGGTTTATGATGAAGACATTGGGCAAGATAAGCGATTGGGAATAGTAAAAGTACCCCTCATTGACCTGGAAGCAGAAACTGAAAAGGAGCTTGAATTGAGGCTGCTGCCATCACTTGATACATTGAAGGTGAAAGATAAGAAGGATCGAGGAACCTTGACAGTAAAGGTATAAATAGATATACATTCATCTGTTTATGTTTGATAGTGACATTATCATGGGCCTGTGCGTGGTATATAGATTGTTAAAATATCAAATCATTCGTATGCCTCTCTACCCAACAACTTTAAGCCTTTAGGAAATGTGGTTTATGACATAGGATCAGAGCTTATATGACAAAGTAATGTAAAGTTTGATCCTATTGCCTATGTTCTACTTCAAGTAATTTGAATTTTAGCACAAGATAGGTAGGCCTGTGCATTGTCCATGCTTCTAATCCAACGGATTCTTGCGTGAGGTAGTGTGTACAGATGGAAACTCATTCACCTACTTCCATCCAGCCATTTAAACTTTCAGGAGAAATAGTACACAATATAGATTATATAGATGAAAACTGAGAGATCGAGAAATTATTTTTCCTTCCCCTTAGGTTTTCAGATCTTAAAATCATTGGCATATTTTAAGCTCTTACTATTTTTTGGTTTCTTACCCTCTTAGTTGGGTGAAAGTTGTAAACATAATTTGGTTGGAATTGCAGCTCTTGTATCATCAATTTAACAAGGAAGAGCAATTGGCTGCGCTAGAAGCAGAGAAAAAGCTACTAGAACAAAGGAAGAAACTGAAAGCAGAGGGAGTGATAGGAAGCACAATGGATGCGCTAGATGGAGCGGCATCACTAGTAGGGTCTGGGGTTGGACTGGTTGGTTCTGGCGTTGGACTGGTTGGTTCTGGTGTTGTCTCGGGCGCTGGACTTGTGGGAACCGGCATTGGTGCCGGCGCTGGACTTGTGGGAACCGGCATTGGTGCCGGTGCTGGCCTTGTTGGTAGCGGTCTTGGAGCTGTTGGTAGCGGACTGAGCAAAGCCGGAAAATTCATGGGGAGGACAATCACAGGTCATGGTGCCTCCAGAAAGAGTGGTTCATCTACACCAGTCAATAATGCACAGGAGAATGGTGGTGGTGCAAAGCCTTTGTAATTTAATGCATAGATTACTGTATGTTGCCTTGTTTTTCTGAATATTTTCTCTGAGGCTGTTGAATGTGAATCATGTAGATTAAAACATGATATAGCATAAATGTCAATTTAGTTCAGCTGTACCATCTTTGTCTGTAATTATGTTTGACATGGATTGGTAATAAAAACAAAACAATTTATAGAATGCCTTGTTTATTGGAAATCATAGTGATTCAAAACCGGTTAAAAAACAGTGTCATTCAAATGGGGTAGTGATGCTTATGCACATAGCAATTAACTATTGGCTTAGTGTGTGTTATTTTGAACAGACGAATCCAATGTCTTTTTCCTGAAGGGAAGAACGGCAAGAAAAATTAGATGATCCTTTTTGGCATGCCATCTGTAAACAACTTACTGAAAATCTAGTGGAAGTTTCATTACTTGTCTTTTGCATTGTTTAAGTTTAATTTTAGTGTAAAGATATTTCTGGACCATATTTTTTATTTTTTGATACAAGAGACATTTTTGGACTTCTAATAATGTGTTACATTATGAATGGTTTTTTAAGTGATTAGAAGATTCAATATAGGACTGGGTAATACTGGAAAACTTGCACTTATGATGCATTAATTTATTTATTTATTTATTACAATGCAAACTAAAACTCATCTCAAATGAATATGAAGTTGTGATTAGTGGATAATTATTTAAATATTCAATTTTCAGTGTCATAAAAACAATAGGATGTCCAATTATAGGATACCTCTGGGATTTCTTAGAATCCTACCTATTAACTGCATACAAAACATAGGTACTACAACCACCCAAAATCCATATGATCTTTATAAGGATGGCATGACAAACACGTTCTTTCTAGTTCCTTCAGAACTCAGAAGCTTTAGACAGTAAATGCTCCTGTTCTGTCCACATCTCTCAGTTGGCACCATAATTTCGAATTTGTTCGTTTCCCCAACCACCTTCTGCCACGCACATTGAGGAGCAATGTGGTAAATCTACGGATCTTCAATGCTCTTGTTCTTCCCACTGCCATAAACTCCATATTCTCCGACACTGTGGGATCTTTCCTTGAACAATTGCCTAGTACGAGAACGCTTAATTAATATAATCATCTCAGACCCATAAATGCGACGTCTCTAAGAATAACAAATAATAATTAAATGTAGATTATTATGTCACTTTATTTGTGGAATATTCATTCCCACACCCTAAATTTCTGATCTCGCAAGAAATATACATTACCTTAGCATCTTTTGTTATTATTATTATTATTATTCTACTTGTATTTGATAATAAAATAATTGTTGGAAAAAGAAATTCAAATATAACTATGGACATTAATAAGGTTTTCACAATTTTATTTTGACTTCTTGTGATCGTGTTTTCACTTCTGAAAAGAGGTGGAATTCCATGGCACCCATCTGTTATCCTACTTCTATTCTACTGGCAGCAACTTACTACATTCAAGAGAAATTTCCACTCATCTCCCCCTCGGTTTAGTGTGAATAGTTACCCTGATTTCCTTTAGGTTAAACGGTTGTTATATGTGGCGTAGAAGCCTATAGCGCAGACATAAGACCCCTTACTTTGAGTAATTACATAATAAGGGAGCATGGGCTCGAATCCAGTAGATATAATCTGAGACCACTTGTCCCCATTACTCTCCTCGAGTGCGTGTACGAAAAAAATAATTAACTTAGTTCATAAAGTTGTATGTGTGAATCATTTTATAATATAAAATTTTTTAATTAATTTTTTAGTCTCTAAAATTATATAATGTGAGTTATATTACTTTCTGACTCTCTGTTCTCATTATCATGTCCTGACATTTTTACCGATTTTTCATATTAATTGAAGTATGGGTGAAATGTTAACATTTTATGTAGTCTTTTTCAATTAAATTGCGTGAAGATAGACATAATTAAACACTAAAAGTGAATTTTACATTTAAGTAAAATTATAAATACATTTGATATAAACTAGCAATTTGATCCTATTATTCAACTATGTTACCTCTAAGACAAAGTAAAACATAATCTATCATCAATATGTCACTTAATATGACACAACATAGTAACAAAAATAAAATCAGAGACTAACTTAATGTGTATTTTCCAACTCCATAAATTAAATTTTTAAATTTCAAAGACCATAGTGACTAACACAATCTCAGGGAATAAGATGACAATCACTTTATTTTTTTAATATGTTATCGATAAAAAAAAATTATATTATTATTCAATTACATATAATAATTTCATTCAAAGTGTTTGATTCATATTATAAACTACATTATTTCGAAAGGCATACAAATATAATATGTAACTAGTTTGACACTATAGAATTTTTAGTGTATCAAAATTTATAAATCTTACAAAAAATAAATTTAATTTTTATATATGTTCCATGCAAAATAATTTTATATTACCATCCAATAGAAATAAAAGAAACAACCATATCTTGTTATAGACTTGTACAAGCATGAAATGACATGACAATATCCATTAGAATGATATCGTGTGATTCAATTATAAAAACAATAAAAAAAAGAAGAAACAAACAAACAAAACTAGGTTGAAATTTATTTAAAAATATGGATATCAAATTAATTTACACGGATAATTTGCTCTGTTTTGTGGTTGACAATTAGCATCTTTGGTTATATATTAAGTAGTTTAAGTTTTTAAATGTTTATCTTTTATGTAGTAAAAAATGATTTGCAAAACAAGAAAAGTGAAATAATTTAATGACAGATAATTTTCGCTCTAATAAATAACTTGTGATAAAATATCACGAAAATGAACATATAAGTGGGTTTCTGATTATGGAACACCAAATTAAATATGATAAATCCACACATCATGCATTTAACTCTCCTGACAAAGTGTGGTTAAATATTAAAAAATGTGACTAAATTTATTTATTATATTTTTAAATGTATTTAACCACATTTTTCAAATGCAGCTGAATGCTTCATGTGTGTTGCATCATTCTTCACCTAGTATATGACAGCCTTACCAGTTAATGGTGTCTCGGAACAAGATTAGACAAGGTAAAACAATAGGAAAAAAAAAATGAAATCATAATAACGGGACCATACTTCATAGAATTATGAGCAGGAATGGAGCTCTGTGACCTTCACGGGATCATCGTGAAATAGATGAGTCAGATGCTGAGTTTGTCCATTAGTATTACTCTGCCATCAAGTCACAGTTACTTAAAAGGTCAGGCCAACGTGCCTGATAGCCCCAATGTCCCATTACCATTGTTAATTCCTTCGGTTCTTGCGCACTGAAAGGAGTCACAGGACATGCATGTCACATCCCCCTTGGCACTTTAAATTTGTCACAACTCGCAAATTAGTCAATTAATCAGTTGTCACGCAATTAGTCAAATAGTTAATTAGTGATTATCTGTTAGCATTGTATTGAAGAAGTTACAACAGTTAAATAGTCAGTCTCCAGTGTCATCTAAGATTAAGCAACGAAAATGGTTAGATTTGCACGAATGCTTTCAACAAAAAATAAATAAATAAATAAATAAATAATAATAATGCTGCAAGAGTATATCAATTGAAGAAAGGACTGCTGAATTAATATTCAACAAAATTGAAATCCATTTGGAGGAATTGAATGCTTTTCAACCTTCTTCGTTTACTTGTGGTGGTGCTCGAGGCTTTGACGGATCATTTGGAAAATGAAAATGTCCTATCACTCCTTATGGGCCTTAGTGATAGTGATCATCAAGTTTAGGATCACATTTTACTTATTGATCTACTGCCACAAATCTCTAAAGTTTTCTTATTGAAAAATGAAAAGTGATAATATATATTTGAGTTTATGTGTGTTTTGACAAAAGGAACATATATTAATTATTGATTTTTATAATATTTATATATTATAGTGTCAAATTATAATTTAAATGATTGAAATGTTATCACATGTAGAATTTATCATGAATTCGAATTTATACTATCATTATTCTTGATAAATTAAGAAGGATGACAAAAGAAGACACCATATGTAATCACAACACTAAATGCATGCATATTCCCAGTTTATTTTTGTTGTTAAAGATAATTCTTCCATAGGCAACGTTGATGGGGGAAATTCTAAAAACAAGTAGGAGGATTTGCCTATACTTGATCTCATTGTGGCATCCTTGGTCACACAAAAGATAGGCGTTACGAGATACACGGTTACACTCCCAATTACAATAGACAATTCAATGGTCTAGTAGTTGTTCATCGAGTTGATGCCAATGCTCCACATAATTCTCTGCTTTGCATTATCAACTACTTCGCATTAGATCCGGGGAAGGAGCTTTTGAATAAAGGGCGGAGGAACATTTTACGAGGCCAGGAATTGGGTTGTAATGAGGAAGCATAATTAATTAGTTCGGTCAGAGCTTGGTAGTGGGGGAAATAATGCAGGAGAAAAAAATTTGGGATGACAGAAAAGTATAATATTTTCTTTTTATGCATACCTAAATTGGCAGAACTTATAAAAATACACATATATCTTAAATAAAATTAGTGAACCTTATTTTTATTGTCAGGAGTAAGCACAAATATAATCGTAAACTTTTGAATAGGACACTGTCACTTAATATGGAATGGGGCCCAAAACTTGGTTGGTAGCTGACTTCAAATTTGCAGATGTCACTTTGAATTAATGACACGTGGAAATTTTATGTTGTATCTTGGATATATAAGAAGGGACGTTGCTTGAAATAGATCAAATTAGATAATATAAATAAAATAAATTGTTATATAAAATAAAATAAATTATTTATAGTTTTTTATATTCAAATTATTTTAAATTAGAATTTATTTCATCTTCTCTTTTTTTCTCAATAAATAAGTCAGTAAAATTTTTTTTTAAATATCTCTTAGACTCAATAAAAAAATTAATAAAAAAATCATAAAAAAACTCTAAAGGTATTTATATATTTGATACTTTTAAACCATATGTACCACTACACTAAAAGAATTTTATTATTTGTTATATATACTATGTGTAGAAATGATTGACTTTTTTAAAGAGATTATGATACAATATATATATAATAAACATGCAAATTTTGGAAGGTATAGTGACACCAGCTAACCGCCGTTCCCTCTGCCATTGTATATAGGATATCACTTAACCAATGTTTTTCAACAACAATTGTTGTAGACACATTTCTTTTCTCTTGCAATATTTTGACTACATCAAGCTCGAATCTTATGAGGAATCAAAATCAGAGCTTGGTGCATTTTTAGGAAATAATAACATATTTAAGCCCTTACAAAATAATCTGAGTGTAAGTATTTTTTTATTTTTTTTATTCATAATACATGATATTCACTGTTGAAAACAGTAACTAATCGCTTCAAGGTACAGGGTTCTTATATCTGGTCACGAAATTCTCTTCATGCACATCAATAAAAATTGAATCTCTAATTAAATACTTAAAAAATTCTACAAGTAGCTACCAATTGTATCAAACCTTGTGGTTAATATGGGTATATGTATGTATATAAAACATTGTTATACCAACAATATATCACCAAATTAGAAGGAAAATTTGTCTTTTATTTTAATTCTAAAAGCAGGCTTCTACCTAGCCCTTAATTAACTAGAGGATCTCCTTAAGAAAAGTTAGCCAACTTAACAAATTAAACTAGGCTTCTAATCGAAGGAGAGATAGAATTTAAATCCATACAGATATATCCTAGGTATTATTCTATAGATCTATATCTAGGATGATGCTATCATATCTTATTCCGATATATATGACAAAAATTGACAGTATTTCCCTTTCAATAGGTGTGGGTGACAGTATTCTATATATATATATATATCCTGTGGTCCAGTGAAATGAAGAAGAATGTCGAAGAATAAAAATGGAGTATCATGAACTTATTTCTGTGTGCAGAACATGCAACAGGCAATGTGAAAGAAGAGGACAAAAACAACAGTGGAGCATACAACAATACGATAATGAGCAAATCAGTTCATGGTGTTCACAAAAACATTAATACGACAACCATCTCATTCTCGTTTCAACGTTAATACAAATGCACATTGAGGATACTGACTGACCCGCAAGATCAATTTGTTGTATGAAGACAAACATCGCTATTCCTTTCCTTGTCATCAAAAATGGCCAAACCACTTAAGTGGTGTAGTAGCCTAGTAACACTAAATTCTTAACAAAAATATGCTTTAAAAAAAGAAAAGAAGATGTTCAAGAGCCCAAGCCATGACAATAGCATTACCCACAATGTCGTGAACTTTGAAGTCAATTTACGAATTTAAATTTCAAGCTTTAATTATTAACATTAACTTCGCCTTTGAGGTTGTGTTTTGTGTGCATGAAGCTAATGGCACGAGTTTTCTTTTTTTGGTTGCTTCGGACGTCGTCGATAGTAGTAACTAATTCATTTGAGATGAGGGCACTTTTAAGGGATAAATATCTGATTACGAGACTCTTTTAATACATGCCACTCAAAATTGAATTATTAATTAAATGCTTAAAGAATTTAATTAACTATCAATTATACTGGATCTCGTTGTTAAAGTCATAAGTGTTTTTAACACTCAAACTTTACATCATTATTGGTTTACATTTTAAAATTAATTTATTCCCGAACCCAATAAAGTTTAATTTGTTATAATAATATGAAGATAAAAATAGTTATTTTGTTTTCATTAAGACATATCTATAACAATTTTATATATTAGTATATTACTAAATCACACTTGGATGGACTTCGGTATATGAAGTAATTTATTTTTGCCCTTTAAGTATCTTATTAGTGACGTAGCCAATATTTCTAAGGCAATGCATCCTTATTTATAATTTTTACTGTAAAAATAAATCACTAATTCACACCTGCACTTCTATAGAATTATATAATTTTTCCCCCTTTGAATTATGTGTTGGTCATTGTTCTACCAAAGAAGTGGATAGAAAGTCTTGATTAATTTAGAAGCTTTGACATGTGTGCCACGGCTATACACAATTCTTAATCATTCAATCAATCTCCGGACACGTGGAGGTGAAGCTTTTGGTATCACAGGCAATCTTTCAAAGGAATATTTTCACGTTCAAATTCAATTGAATTCCACCTTTCATCTCATTCATTATAATAATAGTCTAAAATTCAATATAAAAAAATAACAGTCTAAAATTTTTAACATAATTTATATGGTCCTGGATTTCCTCAGTTGATTTTTATGTTAATATTTTTTACATTGTTTGTATGTTGGTCATCGATATGCTCCTTTGAATAACCAGTATGCATCTTTTAAAAAAAGCTAAGTAACAATATCTTATTGATAAGTAAAATTATAAATGATATTTTCGTGGTGTTATCAAAAAGCTATCCTGACTAACAATAATCACTAACAGTGGATTGTAGTAAAAGACTTGAGTAGTGTTGATGAGATCATGAGTTTAAAATTCATTATTATCGATGTAGTAAAACTCACTTTTTATTTTAATAATTTAAAATAAATCTTCACATTGACTTAATGTATTTTTGTTATAGGATTTAATATGTGTATTCGGATGTAAGGGTTTAGAGAAATAAAATAACCATCTATTTTTAAATTTTCAATTTAGAAAGCTGCATATAAAATATATATTTGCAAAGATAGATAAAAACAAGTTATTTAACTGAAAAAGTTACCACCCCTTTATTTTTCTTCTGATCCTTACCATAAAAGATAATAATCCAGGGAATTAATTCTCTTCCTAATGCAGATTACATATGTGATCAAAGTAGAAAACAAACTTTGTTTTCTCTTCATGCCTTTTTTTTTATTTTTATGAAATTAAAGTAAGAAATAGTAGTAAAATATAAAGCAAAGTCTTGGACACCATGATCAGTTAGGCCTTGGAAATATCGCTCTCACGGGTCAGCTCCTACCCCGCCGACAACAGTGGGCCTTCTACTTTTTTTAACCAACCTGTGCCAAAGAAGGTGGGACTCACGGTCCCTCACATGATATATTATTTTCTTACAAAAATTAATATTATTACTACGTTATAAAAATGAAAATAATACTACATAGAGTTAATTTTAAAACAAGATCGGGAAGCTAGCTAAGTATATATATAATAATGAGGGCCCTTTTTTTTCATGAAAAGCCGTACATCTTTCTCCGTGGAAAAAAATAATCATATGTATCTCGAAAGAAATCAAATTAAGTGATGGAAAATATAAACGGTTTAAATGGGTATCGGCATACATTACACAAATGAGGGCAAGTTTAGCCCCCATAGAGATGGAGACGAAGTTCCCATGTAACATGACAGGCCGTTGGATGGGTCTTCACTCCATGGAGACTATCAAATCTTTATTTATGTGAAATAATTTAAATACTTACTCATGTATATAAATATACATCTAAAAAATCTTAATATATATTTATTTTTAAATTATCTTTTATTAAATTTACATCTATGTGCATATTTTCTATTTTAAATTAAATTGTGTTGCTTTAGTAATATTTATTATTATAGATATTTATAAATTTTTATTAGGGTTTTAGAGTTTTCTTTTAAGTTTTCTATTTTTTATTTTTTGTTTGTTTTAATTTTAATGAACCTATAGACATCTCCATGAGGATTTGAATTTCCATGGAAATAGTAATTGGGACCTATTATAGGAATGAGGATGAGAATGAGAATAAAAGGTAAAATTTTAAAAGAGGATTATAGCGACATATCACGATCCTATGAATATCCATTGTCATTTTCATCTCAAATTGTATATATATATTTCCTACAAGAGAAACAAATATTCAAATCCAATATTGAATAATAAATAAAGAAACAAATATCACAAAAGAGTGGTTAATTTAATTAACCTTTGGTTTCTTCCTTGTTTTATATGCTTTGGCTAGGAACTCGTTCTCGTAAGCTGTAAAAGCAGCACTGCTACTTTTTCTGTCTTTTTGTTTCTTTATTCAGATACCTTTTGGATTCCTGTTGCGAAGCTCATAAAAAGTCAAAGAATGTGTTTTTGTGCAACTGGCACGATGCCATTTGATATTAACGTGATTTGGATTATGTGTTGGCTCCGTTTTTCTTATACATGTCCAACATTCTTCAAACCACACCCATGCTAAGGACACGTTAGGACCCTAATGAGTCAAAACGTTTAAAAGGAAATTTTGCTATTCCCCTCCCTTTCAATCTATTTATCAAGTTTTTTTTTAGGTTTTTTTAATCTTTTTTTACTACTAGAACATGATCCAGACATTGAACTCTCGGTGTTAAATCTCAATTCTACGGAAAATATTCCAAAAATGTGTTACTCCCTCCCTCTATGGATAAGGATCCTTTTAAGAAAAATAATATCTAATATAATATCATCTACCCTTTAATAATTTTTGAGAAGTATTAATTATTTTTTCTATATTTATATTTAAATAATTTTTTTATGCTTCTCATAATAATTATTATATAACTAAAAATAAAAAGATAATTTTTTATTAATATAAATATTTTTTTCATAATTATAATTTTTAAATAAGTTCTTAATTTATATGTCTAAATATTAAAAAGATACTTATTCATAGATAAAGAGAGTAATTAAATTTCTAAATTTTAAGTTACTTTACAAGTTCATGCACCAACTATGACCAAGTACTCACCATTTCCCCAAAAGGCAATGCTTAATTGCTACTGTTAGAAAAGGAAAACACGGACCAAAAAATTAAAGGATAAAACAAGGAAAACAAAGAAAGGATGCCTTCAAAGAGAAAAGCATTTCGCACACGCAGAAATTGATTGGGTGACATAAATGGCATTCTGAGACTCTGAATAACTTTCTTTATGAAATTAGCATCTCTCAAAGGAAGAATAAATACAGTGCTATATTCACGGCATTTAGGTAAGACATGTTCGTTGTCTTCTTTTTCACAAGTCATCATGCACTAATTTGCTCATAAACAAGAGGTATCGTTTTTTTTTTTTCTTTTTGATGTGACAAGAGATGTCAATTATTAATTGTTATGAACAAATAAAGTAGCATAGGTAACTTAAGTGATAAGTATGATCAATTAACTTGCGTTAGAATTATGCAAATGCTAAATTTTCATGTAGAATGAAAATTGCCTTTTTGACTTTAGAATTTTCGCGGGGTCAATGCTGCTGTAATAAGTAGAAAACGGACACCATATTTGGGGGTGTTCCGTTTGAAGTTTGAATTTATGATCAACAAAATTCTTTGTTACTCTATTATCTAGTAATAATAAAAATGCACAAAATTCTGACAGGAAAAGATTTTTTTTATGAATTAGTTTATCTATAAATTTATTTTGATATTAGATATAACTTGACATTTATCCTGATGTGAAGTGAAAAGGTGTAGAAAAGTAAGTAGTGATATTTGAGCAGCATGCTTGGTGGTCAACCCTTTTATCTGATCTGAGACTGCTTCAGTAGTCTGAGACCGATTCCTGGGCATCGCTTTCTGCTGAAGCATTGCATTTGGAACGCTACCTCCCACAAATATCAAAATCAATTCAAAAACATTTAACTCCGTCAAACAAGAGATTCTTATATAGATTCCAATAATATTTAGTAAATAGATCCTTTTATGCTAAACTTTCAAATAATTTTTCTATATCTATATATAGATATATATTCATCATTAATTCCCTTATATTTAATACTCCATCTATTTTAAAATATTTATCACTTTCAAAAAAATATAAATATTAAAAAGATATAATAAATATATTATAAATAGTGTAAAATATAATGAACGAATTAAATACTTTTAAAAAAAACTAATAGTTAGTGAGTAAAATTATTTCAGAATACTATTGGAAAAATAAATAAATACCTATTGAAATGTGAAGTTGTTTAAAAATAAATAGATGTTTTGAAATATAATTTATTTGAAAATGAACAAATATTTTGAAAGGAAGAAGTATTTCATTCGAATCTTACTCTTAAAATTTATAATAAAAAATTATATATCATACGGCTATATAACTTTCAAAAATTCATTCTCTATTAAAATTATTCAATTAAATTAAATTACCTTACATGCATGACTTTTCAAGTGAACAGTATGAAGTTCATTTTTACTAATATAATAATATAGGATAGAATAGTATATAAAAATCAATAAAAAAAAATTAAACTAAAATATTATTCTTTTTACATAACAATACAAGTTTCGATTTCTTATCCTTCACTGGAAAAATATCTAATAATACCTCTTACATATACAATAAGAATATATTAGTCATCAGTTAGTTTTATTTTACACAGCTTTTTCCTCTTCTTAAAGATAAAGATTGTTTTGGTTGAAAATAGGAAGAATTATTTCAAATGTGGGTCCCACTAACATGGCAATGACAGTGGTGACTGCAGAGGTAAACGTTCCATAGCTTGATGCACGTGACACCAGAGAGCACTCCACGCGCAGCGCGTGTTTGAATTCCAAGTCCCAACGAGATTCACTCTCTCTTCAATTGGATTTTCTCGTTGACCTTGCCATCAGAAATTCACAATCACAACTCACAAGTACTTGCACTTCAACACCACTTTTGCCATGTAGCATTCGATTGGATTTTCTCCTGATTAAAATAAATAAATAAACTACTTTTGCTACGTATTTTCTAGTTCTACTATGGGAATCTAATAATCTACCAAGCGGTCGTTTATTCATTTATTTTTTTTTTTTACAGCTGTGTCTATTATTATTATTATTTGCACGATTACGTTACAAATCTGGTAAATTGGATTATTTAGATTTCTCTTAGACTTAGCTATTCATCTTTAAAATTTTCATCTCAACCTCTTTTATATAATATATTAAATTGTATAAATTTATTATAATAACATTTAAAAAGTAATATCACAATCATAATTAGAGAAATGTCTTTATCAAAGATTAAATATCGATATAAATACAAGTTTAAAATATTAAACATCTAATAGTACTTAAATCACATATTTAATACTAGTTTTAAATATACGATTTACACATTCATGAGAAAAAAAAAGTGATCTACACATCTACTCTTACTATCAAAATGGTGAAATTTTATGTCTTCCTGCAGTTAAAAAGAAAAAAAAAAAAATCTTACTGTAGTATCCCCGGCGGGTTGAACATAACTCCTTTAACATTAGTCACATTCACCCAAAATTAATATGAAACATCCACCATAAAATAGACAGCATGACTTTTAATGTCTGAAAGGTGGGTCTCACTCTATTTACTTCACAGATAGAATTCTTACATGGCCTTTTAATGTATGCAATTTCTTATAGAAACAATTCATAAATTAAAATTCCAACTGCAGAACACGTCAAAAGACCGAAAAAAAGAAAAATCCAACTGCCATAGTTAATTCGGTCAGAAAGAATTATCTGCGTAAGTCTTTCTAACTTTAATCTTGACCTCTCATTATGTTTATATGTCACCTGCTGATAATACTAATTCTCTAATATAAAAAAACTAGAAATTATTCTTTTGTCGGTTGTCAATATAAGTCACATTTTTTTTCTGATTCAAAATATAGATTATTTTTATATCTTAAAAATATTAATTATTTAATTATATTTTATATCTCTATTTAATTAGAAAAAGAATAAGTGAAAATGAATTTATTATAGTATTTAATTAGAGAAAAATAAGTAAATACTAGGTGATATATAGATCAATAAGATCTAATCATTATCTTAATTTTATTCCTATATAAAGCATAGGAAACCTTCATCATTAGTTACTATATTTTATTATTTACATAATTTTAAAGTAGTCACAATAAATTTTAAACCCCTTAATAATATAAAGAAACATGGGTGAGGATACTTCAAGTTGACATTTAACATGAGAGGGTCATGTTTTGGCGTTAATCTTTGATTGAGTTGAAAAAAATTAATAATATAAAGGAAGATACAACTAGTTGTGAAAATTAACATGACCGTTTTATATTAAAAAAATGATTAAAGGGCTTCTCTCCCAAGAAACATAATAGACCACATATCCACCTAAATTTTGCATGAAAAAATAATAATAATAATTTTATATTAATATATATATAAATCAATTTTTTTTATTGAAAACAAAAGCTTTACACAAATTCTATCTTATTATGGAAAAAGCAATAAGACTCCACACTTCAATTATTATTTATTTTATACTTTTCCTTCATTTTATCTATTTTCCCTGTATTGGTTGGCCATAGAACAAACAACTAGGAAGGAAGCATCATCATCATCATATCAAACTCTCACATTACCGTTCACAAACTCACTCCTCTCTCAGCTCACTCTCACTCTCTCTCCCACACACACATGAATGGTTAACACCTCTCCCCCTCACCACCAACACTATTACAAAAATGCCATCCCGTCCTCCACCGCTACCGCTACCGCTACCGCCACCACCACAACCACTAGAACCCCAACCTCTCTCCACGGCGGCGAAACCCCTTCTCCACCACCACAACAACCACCAAATCCTCCTAATCGGATCCCTCTCCGTCTCCCTCCTCCTCCTCTGCCTCCTCGCCCTCCTCTCCTTCCTCCACCTCTACCGCAAACTCTCCTTCCACCGCACCACCCCCTTCCCCCACCACCACCACAACCGCCGCCGCTTCTCCTACTCCCTCCTCCGCCGCGCCACAAACTCCTTCTCCCCATCCACAAAACTCGGCCACGGCGGCTTCGGCTCCGTCCACAAAGCCACCCTCCCTTCCGGCGAAACCGTCGCACTCAAACTCATGGACTCACCAGGCTCCCTCCAAGGCGAGCGCGAGTTCCACAACGAACTCTCCCTATGCTCAAACCTCAACTCGCCGTTCATTCTCTCACTCTTAGGCTTCTCCTCTGACAGAAGGAACCGCAAGCTTATTCTCGTCTACGAACTCATGAAGAATCGCAGCCTCCAGGACGCGCTTCTGGATCGGAAGTGCCCTGAGCTTATGAACTGGAAAACGCGCTTCGACGTCGTCGTTTCGGTGGCTAAGGGGTTGGAGTACCTGCACCATTGTTGTGACCCTCCTGTTATACACGGTGACATTAAGCCGAGTAATATCTTGCTGGATTGTGAGTTTAGGGCTAAGATTGGGGATTTTGGGCTCGCGAGGGTGAAGGAGGAGGTTGGGGTGGTGGTTGTGGAGGAGGAAGGTGGTGGTTGTGGTGGTGGTGGTGAGGAGTGTGATCGTGGTTCGGTGGTGGAGGAAGTGGAGGAAGTGGAGAGTGTTGCGACGGGGACGACGATGGGTTTTGATGTTGAGAGGTCGCCGGAGAGTTTCGCGGTGGGGAGGGTTTTGGATTCAGATGCATCGCCGGAAATGATGACATCGGCGGCGGCGGCGTCGCCGGAGGTGGTGGTGGATAAAGGAAGCGTCTTGTCGGACGGGTGTTTTGATGGAGTGAGTGTGGAGAGTGGGAATCAGAGGAGGAAGGGTTGCGCCGCCGGTGGCGGCGGCGGTTCCGGGAGGGATTGGTGGTGGAAGCAGGACAATGCTGGGGGGTCATCAGAGTCAGGGAGAGTGAAGGACTATGTGATGGAGTGGATTGGGAGTGAGATAAAGAAAGAGAGACCAAAGAGTGAGTGGGTTGCTTCTCCTAGTGGCAATGATTTTGATGCAGGAAAATTAGAGAGGAATAACAATTGTAACAATAACAATAGCAAGAAGAAGAAGAAGCAGAGGAAGAGGTTGGATTGGTGGGCTTCATTGGATGATGAGAAGTTGAAGGAGGAGCAGCAGAAGAAGAAGAAGGAGAAGAATCGGAAGCCAAGGGAGTGGTGGAAGGAGGAGTTCTGCGATGAGCTTGCGAAAAAGAGCAAGAAGAAGAAGAGGAGCATTGATGGTGTTGGTGCTGGTGGTGGCGAATCTTGGTGGCAGAAAGATGAGGACTTGGTTGTTGTTCAGGATCAGAAGAGGAAGAGGAAAAGCAAGGGCAGCAGAGGGAGCATTGATTGGTGGCTTGATGGGTTGAGTGGTGAGCTCAGGAGCAATCACAATGGAAGAAGGAACAGTCAGGATTGGGTGAGTGGGGACATACCAAAGAGTGGTGGGATTAGCAGCACACCAAGCATGAGGGGAACTGTGTGTTACATTGCTCCTGAGTATGGTGGTGGTGGGCAATTATCTGAGAAGTGCGATGTGTACAGTTTTGGTGTCCTGCTTTTGGTGTTGGTTGCTGGGAGGAGACCACTTCAGGTGACAGCATCACCAATGTCGGAATTTGAGAGGGCTAATTTGATCTCATGGGCTAGGCAGCTTGCTCACAATGGGAGGCTGTTGGATCTTGTTGACCCTGCAATTCTTTCATTAGACAAGGAGCAGGCTTTGCTTTGCATCACAATTGCCTTGTTGTGTCTGCAGAGATCCCCAATGAAGAGGCCTTCCATGAAGGAGATCGTGGGGATGCTCTCCGGCGAGGCCGAGACGCCCCACTTGCCGTTCGAATTCTCGCCGTCACCACCATCTAATTTTCTGTTCAAATCCAGGAAGAAGGCTCGGTGAGTTCTGTTTTGCTGAGTGAATGAATGAATGGGTGAGTGAATGAGTGAGCGGGTTCTTTGTTTTGTTATTAACTTGTGAGAGTGTATTGTTGTAGGCCGATTCTAATTTTCTTCACAATTTGTAGAAAACTAATGCAGACCAAAGGTTAAAAAAAAAAAAGGAGAAAAATAGTGAGTTACAAGCCTTGCATAAATCAATTTCCTTTTCCCTTCATAGGACTGTTTTTACTCTTTTACCTGGTTCTTTGTTCATTTTATAATCTTAACGAACTTTTATGAGTTTCATGATTTTAATCACAAATTACGTGTCTTTGCCACAACAAGTTGTTGAATTTCTGGAAATTCTGGGTCTTTTAGAAGTAGATGGAATACTACGTTTGCTTTTGATGCTATTCGCCGCTTTTCAACGAATATTATATATATGCCTAGTGCCTTCTGAATGTAACTATCAAGAATTTGATGACTTTAGTGTGCCTGGGAAAGGACCCAGCTTAGATTTATTCATCTTTTTTCGGTTCTATCTTTAAGAAGTTAATGTTCACATTGTGCCGATGTAAATAGCATCAGTTTTAGTTGAGGGAGGGAATAGATCCTGGCCCCATTATTGCCTTTTGCAAGTGATTATGATGTTACTGTGAGTTTGGTGGAGAGTGCACTGTCCTGACAATGAGACGAGTATAAAAATCATTTTATCATCAGTGTACCTATGACAGACCTTACGCATAGTATCTTTAATCCGTTGGAACTTATAAAGAGAACAGCTTTTAATTGGAAGGTTGATGCTAATCATCCAGCAGAGAAAAACCAAACCAAATAAATTTCAAGTTAAAATTCAATCGCAGGAACCATATAGAATGATAAATTGAAAATAACTGGCTCTTTATAAGAAAACAAATAAGCAACTTCATGTATAAAATTTCAGGAAGTTTCGGATGTGTCGTTGGTAGTTCTATCTCTGAATTGGCTGTACTCTCTCTCTCTCTCTCTCCCTCTCCCTCTCCCTGTCTCTATGTCATACCTTCTGATTCAAGGCCTCAGATATCTATGTGTAAGCAAGGAGACTTAGACTACCAAATTCCGATAATTTAAGGCTGTAATGTGTCTATAATCATAATAAACGGTGGGTTAAGTAAATTTATCTGTGCATTCTGTATTAGTGGCTGACTTTGTCCTTGTAAAAAGCTCTTCATTGTTTATTTGATCTCTTGTTCAATCTTCATCTTGTAAAAGGATCTTTGTCCTCTTATCTATTTGTATATTTCTTCTCTTGATCTTAATAACATTCTTCTTCTATATATGTAAGAAAAGTGGCTGACTCTGACTAGTCATAATTTATTGAAATGATTTATGTTTTAGCTTAGTTAGCAATTAAAGAATTAATCTCACATTCTTTTTTAGTTTCTCATCTTACCGAGGGGTTCTATTTTTGGAACATTTATTCCTTTGTAAAAATGAAAACCAAATGCAGGAATGGTGACTCCAAAATCAATGGGACTGATTTCTGATTACTCTACCATTCGTATCATCTTCATACAGTATTCTTCTAATGGTCTGACAATAAATTGTCTCACTTCTTAACTGGATGATGATTATTACTACAGCATGTCACAATTCCAGGTATATTTATAAATAGAAAGCAAAAACAAACAAACAAATATAAACTTACTAACACATTTGTTTTATTACATAAATGCAAACAATGAACGTAACCTCACGCTGGAACTTAATACAAACAACAAACACTGAAACTTAAGACAATACTCACTTTTTTCTTTTTCTTTTTTACCTTTTTTTTATTTTTAGAAAAGTGCATCAAGCATTGTCCTTAGTAATTTAGTTCAACAGTTCTGTTATCCACCATCCAGAACATATAATCGCACACAATATAACGTTGCATTAATATCTACAACATTGTCTTTTTTTTGTTCGTGGATTTTTTTTCAACTTTTAACCACACAACGTAACGCTGCATTAATTTTTTTTAAAACACTAATAAAGCAAACTAAGCAATACTGGATAGCTTGGCTTGGTTGTGTCTTTGTATTTTTCTCCTTACCAAAAAGCAATACTAGATAGCTTTGCTTCCTCATCATCAGCACATTTTGGCGCAAGATCTCTTCTTCACGTCTTCTTCCTACAGAGTTGGGCTCAGCCTGGAGGAGTTGTTAATATATTTGTGTTAGATTGAGAAAATAAAGAAAAGTACTCTGGATTTTGTAACAGGTGCAGTTAAAGTCAAAAAATAAAAATTAGTCTAACCAAATGTAGTCCTTAATTCGGGGTTTATTGCAAAGGCAAACTGATAAGGTTGCTGGACTTTCTCATCAAAAAGACTCTTACAACCTTACTTAGGGGGCGTTTGATTCATGGAATGTTTTTACACTCGTGGGAGTCCTATTCTTGAAGGAAAGTTGTTCTTTGCACTATAGAGGCATATGGGAATGAAAATGATGATATTTTCATTTATGGGAATGAAACTTTTTTGGAAATTTTTTTTCTGTCCGTGGATCAAACATGGACACTTTGCATTCCTCCGCTCAATAGAGATTAGCTTTTGGACCGGGAGATTTACTTGCTCTGATTTTAGACTGAAGTTGATTTTGATCAAACCCATTTTTTGGAAATTATTCCTAAATCAATTATGGTCGGCTAATGATTGATTTAAGATGGAGCCAATCTTATATTTGAATTGAATTTGTAAATTTAAATAGCTGAAATAGACTTTTAAATCTCCTACCTTTACTCGATTTTTCAACTTTGTCCCTAACCATTTATTTATTTTTTTAATTTAGTCCCTTAGGTTTCAAATTGTTTTTAGTTTAGTCCCAAAGTCAATGTTCTGTCACATAATTAACAAAAAAATGCTGATATAACACAAACCATGTTCACTTGACAAACACATGGATCTACTGTGGATTGTGTCACGTTAGAATTTTCCATTAGCTTATGCAACGGAATAGTGATTTGGATCCAAGTTGGAAACGATATAACATATAAACCAAATTGAGAAAAATGAAAAAGTAAAAGAATAAAATAAAAAATCAAGTAAAATAAGAGACCAAAAAGAATTATTTTTCCATTTAAATATGTATAACTAAATCAGAAATGGCAGTATAGGGCAATCTAGATAAGTGGTTTATTTAAACTCTTATGTATTTGACCAAATATAAAAATCTCTTATGTAAAATAAACTATTAAAAGAATAACTAAGTATTTGGATACGTAATAGAAAAAATGCTAGTTTTAAATATTTTAATCTTCCAAAAAATACTAAAATAATTTTTTAGGAGAGTAATTAGTTATATGACCAAAGAGAAAAAAAACCTATAAATATGACTTTTCGCTTCTGAAAACTGAAAAAATGTCACATAGTGTTATTCAAATGGTCCATGAATATTGGCAAACAAATTAATTCAGCTAAAAGAATTTTATTCTCGTTTGTCCTCGAATTATGGGTTAATAAATATATAAAAGATAACATCATAAAAAAAGGGATAACGTCTATTATGCATTTAGTTTCCTAAATCAGGAGCAAATAAAATAAAAAGGAACTATATATATATATATTACAAGTCTTAAACTAAACAAACAAAAAATGTAACACAAACCTAATCAAGAAACGCACTAGAGCTAATTTTAAGGATTGGAACTTGACCCAAATAACTTTAGCCTGGATGGACAGCTAAGCTGGATTTAGTCAAAAACTTCCCTAGTAAGAGCTAGTAGCCAAAATTCGAATTTCCACATGCTAGACTTATGATGGGTTGATAAAGTTGAAAATCTTATTTATGTTTTAAGCAAGTTATGTCCTCCATTTGTTGTCCATATATACTTAAATGTTACATCTTTGACTAAAAAATAAAAAACGAGGTCGAAATTGCACATGATATATCCTCATGATCAAATTGACGAGCATATATGACTATTCTGAAGTAGCTATGTTTAGTAAGGGTGTTTGATTAGGGTGAAATAGTAGAATACATATGTGCTAGAAAAAAAATGCACCATTTAATTGAACAAATTTTAAAAAACTCAATTTCCATGCATAATTGAATAAACTTTGAGAAACCAAACTTTAATTTTCTTAGAACTTCAATGAAAGATAGCGGTGAGGGATTTAGGTACCTATTATCTTATAAAAAAATCAATAAAAGAAAGGAATTAAATACATACCGTACGTCGCCTCAAATGCCTTCCGTATGGTAGAGATCAACTTCCCAAAGGACATCTTCATCCTCCTCGAATTGAATGTGTGTGCACCTGTTCACACTAATGGGAACTGCACAAAAACTCTTTTCATCTTGGGGCAATTGATTACAGTCAATTGATTAAAGCAACACTGCCATTGTAAAACCTTCCAAGCCATGGTAGAGTACGCAGAAACAGTTTTAAGTTTATGAAATATTATCTTCTCCTCATCGTGATTTGATGACTCCTCTGCCTCTTCAGACACCACTACTACTAATGATTCACAATTTTCTATCGACATGTTCTTCAGTTGACACAAAGTTCTGCTAGTTGAGGGTGAAAACAAATACACAAGCCCGCCACATTGCGATACATTCAAATCTATTAGCCTGGAGAATGATACCTTCCAAGGTACTATGTTCCTTAAACAATGGCATTGATCTATTTGTAATTTTTCAAGATTTTCAGAAATGGGGTCTACACAAGAATGCTCTAACCCAATGAAATTCAGCTTAGACATGGAACTCAATTTCAAACATTTTACATGTGAAAGGATTTCTTCAGCACAATCCACTTTTGGTCTTTCAGAGCTGAATATCTCTTTGAAAGAGCTATAACTCACACCAAGCTCTTCTGTATAAGGCACCTTCTGGAGTGATTCATATGGGAAGTATCCGAATCATCATGAAAGCATTGCAAATTAAGAGCTTGAATTGCAATTTGTGAAGGAGGTTTGCATTAAGTTGCCCATGGCATGTCAACATTGCCAGTTCCTTGCTGATTGCTAAAAACCAAGTAGGGGATGACCTTCCAAGAAAAACCAAATAGGCATATAAAATGACAATAAAAATAACAAGACACAGATATATTTAGATCTGTTTGCAACGAGAGAAGAAAACACTTGAGTTCCGAAGTTGATAATGATAGTGAAACTAACTATCGAGTGTTTCTTTCTAATGGTCACTTTATATATCTGTCTATACCCAATACAAATTGAATTTTTTTTATTAAAAATCAATGTTCCATAAATTGCATTCATGAACGGTACCTTTTCCGCCAAGAAAAGAGCTTGCGGATACAACAAAATGCCAACTTGATACTCTGGTTGTTTTTCTCGGAAGATTTGAGACTCACATGTGAATGCCTTCAAGTTGTCACAACGGAATAAGCGTACTTCTTTTAGCATGGGGGTTTCCATCTTGTGCAGTTCAGAGTAAAACACTTAAGTTCCGGCAAAAACCATAGTTTTATGGAGGTCATACTAGGCTTCACAAACTCTTTAGGTGCTCCTTCCACGGCTGCTTCATCCTTTGCAACAATTTCCACCAATCTACCACATTGCTGTGTACTTCTAGTTTCTCCAGTTTGACAGGACTTTTGGCCACCGATGCTGGGAACAACCTTTGAAGGCTGTCACATCCATTAACATACACTTGTTGCAGGTTTTGTAGGCCAACAGCTTCTTGAGGATCTGAATCCCAAACACGTTCAAAGTTTGGAAGCAGCTCAAGACTCAGTTTCTTCAAGCAAAAGGGTGGGGAGAAGGCTGGTCCTGTATTTGTTAACTTCTTTTAGCCTTTTACTCTATCTTTCACTTCAAATATTGTTTTGATGGAATCGCATTCGCGAACTACCAATTGTCCCAGTTTACAAAGCAAACCAAGTACATGAGAAGGTATCGCAGCGCATAAGAATTCACATCTTTCCACGATCAAAGACTTTCAAATTGACGAAGCATCAGAATGGGACGACCGAAATGTACCATGCCAGATTTCATGTACCCCAGGCTTGTCAATAAGCTTCAAATCCTTTACTAATCAAAATCTGAAAGCTGGACGTGCAATCTAATAAAAATGTCAAATTAATTAATCGGTACATATGTCATGTGGTTACTCCAAAATTATCTTTGCTATTATTGTGGCAAAATATTCATCCAATCGGCCGCTAATTAATATATATTGGGTTTTCAGTTTATTTCCTTACATTACCTTGCACTTTGAATTAAATTTCGGTTTGTTTATTTTCTATAATCATCTTAATATCATTTTCAACCTTTCCTGTAACTAAACCATTAGAGGTGGGCTAATAATAGGAAATTTAGATAGTTTACGTGAAATCATAAGTCCAAAGCTCATCACCACTAATATATCAAAAAATAGAAATCATTGTCGTACATCCATCTATTTTGTCATATTATAACAAAATGAAAATGAAATGAAATTACTGCTTTTCTACAAATTAAGGACAATCTCAGTCAATTCATTTCCATATAGAAATTTCTTTTGCTAAATTGTCATATAGTGTCATAATTTGAGATTACTATAAGATACTAATTTACTACAGTTAAAAATTATTGGGTTTCAAGTATTAGAGGCGAAGTCTTACATGGGATAGGAATGGACTATGTGAAGTGTGTTGGCCTGGTGGAGTATTGTAGGAATGGTGAGTTAATATCATTAAGTACTTGGGTTTCCCTTGGAGTGGGGATCATATTGCATGCGTTGGGCATCACACTTGGGTGAGAGATTGTTGTATTTCAGGTGTGAGAGGCAAAGTTTCATATCGGTTAGTAATAGGCTATGAGAGGTATAGCGAGATACAACTCATTGCCTCAAGAGTTTGGGTTAAGAAGTGGCCTCCAATTTGTTTATATGATTTTTTCACTTAACTTGTTATCTTGGATCTCTCCCATATTGGCATCCCTTAACCCAATAAGGACTAGGTGGCAAAGTAATTAAGTTTTTTTGGTATTAATATTTCTTTAGAAAATAAAATATAACCTTCTCTCTTGAAAATAATGCTTTATTACACTTCTCTCACCTTTATTTTTAAGACATACATTGCCATTCTCTAAAAAACTAAGAAAGACTATACTTCAATTTATTTTTATTTTTTAAATTATTCATTTTTTTCATATTTATTATTTTATTTTAATTTTGACCAAAATGTCCTTTATTAATTCTTACATATATTGAGTTTTTTTTATAAATTAAGATATATGTGGCTTATAATAATACAAATATCAGTATATTTATATACATGTATGTAAGTTAATTTTTAAAATTTTACTATATTAAGAAAATAAATTATAAATAGTAGCAATAATTTATACTAATTATTTTTTAAAAATAAAAGTACATATTTTTTAGAGAACATAACAAAAGAATTTTATGATGTTACAATAAAAATATACACTAGTATTATAAAATTAATAGTTAAAAAATACATAACTTTTATGTTTAAACATAATTATTAAAAAATCTTGTAACCATTAGCTGTTTTTAATTCTAGTTAATATTGCTATATATATTCTATAAGCTTGTAAAAAACGAATAATTAATGAAAATTTGAAAATAGGTTAAAATATAATTTTTCTTAATTATATAGAGGAGGATAGCGTAATAATATTATCTTTTAATAAAGTGTGTTGTACTTTACTCAATAAACAATAATAATAAAAAGAGCATCGCTCAAGGGGTTTTTTTTATTATTCAATCAAAAAATAAGTAAATACATACCTGTATTTTGAAAGCCTTAGCTTATGTATGGTAAAATTGAGATAAACTCTTCCCATAGAGTAGTATCTCCATCACTCTTGAACCGAATTGCCGACAAATTGTTAGCATTCATGGTACCTACAACAAAAGTGTTCATCCTGCTACAATTAATTACTGACAATTGCTCTAAAGATGGGAGGCTTAAGGTAAAACTCCCTTCATAAAAGCCTTTGAGGTTTGACAAATCTTTAAGGGTAAGTTTGATTTGATATTTTCAATTTTCAATTTTCAATTTTTAATTTAATTTTTTATTTTTTTTCAGTTTTTCCTTCATAAAAATTTGAAACTGGAAACAGCAAAACAAATACGTCCTAAGATTCAGCTATTGGAGCTGTGCGAATACTTTCTTATCATGATGTGCTCCATCTCCTTCTTTAGACACAACTTCTTGGATTGATTTACAGTTGGACATGACCCCTGGCACTCATGTGTCGCTTAACGTATCGTATAAGTAAAATATAATGGTTGATTGATAGTTGTTTGATTATAGATTAAGGTACCTAATGATATATAATTTTAGGGATAAATAAATAATTTTAAAATTTCAGAAATTAAAGTAAAGAAAGCTTATAAGATTTCAGTGATCAAATTAATACTTTACTCCAAAGAACCGACAACAAGAATCACCATCATCAAACCACCCCCTCAGACCACCACCCACAGCCACTGGATTCAATTAGAGAGACCCTTCAAGGTGAGAGCATCCGGCGCAAATGGATCCAGGCCAATCCATGTTGGGGAATTAGGTGGGCGATCCCTCATGCCACTCCGTCTCCCTCCTCGACTCCGCGGAAGATGCCGTCGAGTACTACTCCGCCATCCACTACATCATCCAGTGGATGGAGAGCCTCTCAAATGCATCGCGGCCTTGCTATGGCGGACCACGTGGAGAACGTGATCCATCTCCGCAGCACTGTCCCTCTCGTTCGCCTCCCACTGCCGTGGTGGCGGCAGCGACTCCATCAACGACAACTTTGAGAGCTTCGGCAAGGCCTCGCACCGGTTCCACTAGCGCGACACGAGCTTCGACAACAACGTTTTCGTCGATTTGGTTTATCATGATGCTATTTTAGAGCTCAGATAAATCATCAATCGAACGGTTAGGTTCGGTTATAAAAGGAAGTGCCTTCAGGTCTATAATAGTGTTCACCGTGAGGCTTTAGATGATTGTTTGGTTATTCTTAGTGTTAAGAGGTTGAATTTGAAAAGCGGAAGCAATTCACTGGGTTCGTTTTGGGCTCTAGTTGGGTGGGCATTTTAAATGACTTTTTTCACTAAAAGTCATATGTTTTTCACGTGACCAAACTTTGATAAACGGATAATTAACGCCAGAGGTCTAAACGTAATGACATTAAACCAACCAAGGAAGGTGAGTTATATTTTAAAATCTAAAAGAAATAAGAGAGGTCATCGTGATTTTCCCAATTTGTTACTCTCTGATATTTTTCTTTGAAGAATAAATATCCACCTTGGCAAAATTTTGTGCATTATCTCACCTATTCGATCAAGTACCCACAGCACATGTGAAGAGTTGAGTGCAGATTGGCTTTTGGTTACCTCTAGTTGCTCCTGATGGTGTCAAATTAAATAACAAAATTGTCATAAAAAAAATCAATTAAAGACAAAGACTTATCGGTAGAGAATAACTAAAGCATTTCTTATTGAATCGCGATAGGCTTTGATTTATTTTTGAATTTCCTTGTCTTATCTAGGGATGGCAATGGGGCAGGGCAAGTGCGGGGGTAGTTCCCCATTTCCCGCCCCGATCCCCAGCGTGGCCCCCCGACCCCGATCCCTGCCGTGGAGGGAAAAGATCCACCATCCCCGATCCCCGCTGATCCCCAATCCCCGATGGAGATCCGCGGGGATTTGCCAAAATCCGAAAAAAAAAGGCCTGAAACCCAAAAATCTTCCAGAGATAACCCAAAACAGTGAATCCCTCAAATACACCAAGATCCAAGAAGCATACCAGCAGAGGTTGCCAAAAAAAAAAAAAAAAAGAAGAGGAAGTTCTAAAACAAATTTTCAGAAACCGTGAGTGACTAAGGAAGTTCTCAAACCCAGAAAACAATGACCCACACTGTCGCCGTTCGGAGCTCGGAGCTCGTCATGGTTCGCGCTTCGTCGGCGTTCGGAGTTCGGATCTCTCGCCGTTCGCGCTTCGGAGCTGTCGCCGATCCCGCGCTCCGCTGTTGAGCTTCGTCCGTCACTGGTCTCGCGCTCGCTGCTGAGCTTCGTTCATCGCTGGTCCCGTGGCTGAGCTTCATTCGTCGCTGCCGTGCTGTGTGCGTGAAATGGGACCAACTGTGTGTGTGTGTGTGTGTGAAATGGGAAGGGTCGTGAGTGTATGTGCAGTGTGCTGAGGGCTGAGGCGTGAGGGTGAGTGTGTGTGCAGTGTGCTGAGGCGTGAGAGGGAGGGTCTGAGGGTCGAGGGAGGCAGGGGCGCAGGGGGCTCAGGGCTGGGAGTGGGAGAGAAAAAATTAGGGTCGTGGGAACGTGGGTGACATTTTTCTTTGAAAAATATTTAAAAAAATATAAAAATTAATTAAAATATATTTTATATAAAAAATTACAAAATTACCTGTGGATACCCGCGCTCCCCATCCCCATTGCCAAGCCTAGTCTTATCTCGAGTTTATCAATCTAGAGATGGATTTGAATTTGTTATTTGAATACGGATATTACTATTCTATCTCGATTTTACCACAATGAGATAGATTTAATTTTAAAATTGTATTGTTACATCTCCAGCTTTCCCAATCGGAAGATATTTAAGTTACCAAAATTGATTTAGTAATGAGAAATTTGGATAATTTGTATGAGATCCTAGCTAGGTTTAAACCTTATTACAATTGATGTAATCCAAGAGTATAAAAAAAAATTTGATAGATATTTTGATTTGTTAAATTTTAAATTTAATATTAGTAGAGTCAGCAAAACATTTATCCATCGTGATCACGAAGCCTATTTCTTTTGATTTTGAAACTCTGCATTTTCGGCGTTAGGTGGTATCATTAATACGTAATAAATGAAATTCGGTAAATATCAACTACAGCCAACTAACAACAACTGTAGAGCAAAATAAAAAATATTTTTTAGAACAAATTTCTTTAAAACATTTTCCATTTAAGAAGAAATAAAATAAAATAAAATAACTTTTTAAAATTTTACATGTATTAAATTTTTGAAAAACGCACTTCATGTGATATTTTATTATTCTTAAAAGATATTTCCTTGTTAACAAAAGCCAAAAAATATATATATTTACTCCATTCGTTCTATATTAACATTTATTTTAAATTAAATATCATTTTAACATTTTATTGTTTTTTAGAATAACTATTACTTTAGCATTTGAATAAAACATCGATTAATTAATACCAATTTTATCTTTGTCAATATTAAATTATATAATTTTTTTCTCCACCTTTTTGGACCAAACATAATTTTTCAAAAGGATAATTTAGTCTTTTAATTTAAATTTCTTAAACTTTAAAGACTATTTAATAATTTTCTTAATTACTATTATATAACTTTAATGAAATTTAATTTAAAATGGAGTTAGTATTATTTAATGTCACTGTAGAGAAAAATTCTTGATCTACAGTATTTGTCATTTTTACATATTAATCAAGTATTTATATTACTTTCCAAAAAGAAGTATTTATATTGATATTGAGTTCTTTATTCTTGACGAAATGATCAGTAGAGTGATAGATAGTATGCACTATGCAGTTAAAAAAGCAATATATAAACAGATATTAATTAAATGTACAAACTATAACTAGTAATTTCCTACAAAAAATCTATTATATTATAATGATAGGATCGGTAGCCTCTCATTTCTCTTAATCGATATGAAAGTGACATATTATTAAAACAAAAACAAAATTGCGATTTCTTGTCGGTCTTGGGGTTGGAACCGGCTCTGTATATTATTGATTGCATCAAAAACATGATATTAAAAAATAATAATAAAGATATCCCCAGTGATTGGCCCTTTTTTTTTTTTTAAGGTTTCTTGATCCTTTCTTTAAAGGTTTATAGCTTTTGTTGGTAATTGAGATATCATTATTAAGGTTTATCATTAAAAAATTAATTTTAACATACAGATAACTAAATCAGTTAAATTTTTTAAATAATGAATATAAAAATTATTTTTAATTATTTATATAATAATATATAATTACATAATATATAAAATAATTTTATAATATTAATATATAAAATTAAATTCTAATAAAAATTGAGTTTAAATCTTAGAATTTACTTTATATCTAATGCCAATTAATAGAATTTTAACAAATGACGAATTATTAAAAAAAACTATGGACTATCACAACTATTCTCTATGATTTGATATTTTGATAAAATTCTTTTAATTAACACTATTAATAGATAAACTTTAAGTATATATTAATTGGTATTTACTAATTGTCATCTAATAATATTTTTTATTTATATGAACTTTTAAGTAGTTAATACGAGAATCAACAACACTTATTAATAGAGGTGTCAAAATGGCTGGCCCGCCCCATTTAAACTCACCCTGCCAAAAGCTCGCAAAAAATGGGGCCAAAATAAAATAGGTTAAAATAGTCAACCTAGCCCATTTTGGGGTAGGTTGGCGGGGCTTGCTAAAAAAAATTCTAAAATAATTACTTTTTTATGTTTTCTTAATTCTTTTAAAAAAATTTAAATAATATTTTTTATTATATATACTCAATTTTTCAATGTCTATAACAATTATAAAGCAACTTTGTTTAAAAAATGTTATTATTAATAGTTTTGTTTGTGAATTATTACACTATTTTATTTTTTAAGTTTTAATTTGAGTGAATAATATCAATTGTACAAAGTTAATATGTTGGTTAGTGTGTACATTTCTTACTTTTTGTTTCATGTTTTTTTTTGTCACACGTTTCTTACTTCTTTTACCAATAAATTATGAATTTTTCTTGTAAAAAAAGACTTGGCCTACTAGACAAGTCCGCCCCAACTCACCAAAACCTGTCAAGTAAGTGGGGCTGATTTGGCAGGTTTGAGTTTTTTATCGGACTTAAAATTTAAACCCAACTCGTTAAAAATTATGGGTTTGGTGGACTAATCCGACAATTAATAAACTCATATAGAGAATATTCCGTAGGGGTGTTTTCAGGTCAAGTTGATTTGGGTTTGGGGAGAAATGAATTTGATTGGTTTAATTTAGTTCAGCTTTAGAGATTTTTTGTGATCAAATTTGAACCAAACCAATTTAGTTCGACTCGGGTGATCATATTCTGATTATTATTATTCTAAATTCATTTCAATTAAAAAGAAAAAAAATCATAAAAAAAACTAAAATAAATCACAAACTTTAAATCTATCAAAGTTTTATTAATTTTAAATAAATATATGTCCTCCATAATATCAACATACATAATTAAAATATGACTTATTAGCCACATACAGCATATTTAGATAGCAAAAATATATTAAAGAAGCTCCAATACATAATATATAATCGAATGAGGTCATCAGATTCAATAAATCACTGTCAGTTTTAATTGGTTTTTATTTTCTGTAACCCAATAACCCAAATCAATTTAATTGATTAGGTTGGATTGTATACCAGCATCAACTTGATCTACTTACACCCCATTAATAAGCCGTGCGTTTGCGCGGGCTAGCTAAAAATCTAGTAATGACTAGTTGACTAAAGCAGCCGAATACGTGTGGAAAATAATAATAATAATAATAATAATAAAACATGCCGTAAGCTGCGAACATAAATAAACCATATATTACCACGAGCATTATCCAACACAAGTTGAATGACATTACAGCAGTTACAATCCCTTTGCTTCCAATCTTCCTACAACAACGATGTCCGAACGAACGTCCTCCGAAACCACCACCACCACCAACCTCGACCCTTACGAATTCCTCAAAATCAAGCTCAACCCTGACGGTTCCCTCACTCGAAACTACCTCGTTCCAACTGTTCCCCCCTCCCCAATCCCAACCTGCTCCGCAGATCCGCACGCGCCGCCGCAACCCGCCGTATCCAAGGACATCCCCCTCAACCACGCCGCCAACACCTCCATCCGCCTCTACCTCCCCCACCCTCCGCCTCCCCCCTCCTCCGGCGAGCTCCCCCTCCTCATCTACCTCCACGGCGGCGGCTTCATCCTCCACCACCCTTCCACTCTCTTCTTCCACCACTCCTGTGCCGCCCTCGCCGCCGGGCTCCCCGCCGTCATCGCCTCTGTCGACTACCGCCTCTGCCCGGAGCACCGCCTCCCTGCCGCCTACGACGACGCCATCGACGCCATCCAATGGGCTAAGGCCCAGGCCCAAAACCCGGCCCATTCCGACCCCTGGCTACGCGACCACGTGGACTTCGATAAATGCTTCTTAATGGGAAGCAGCGCTGGGGGAAACATCGCCTACTTCGCGGGTCTACGTGCGCTCGACCTCGATCTCTCGCCGTTGAATATCAGAGGGATAGTAATGAACGTTCCGTATTTTAGTGGCAACGAGAGGTCAAATTCTGAGCTGAGGCTGGTCAACGATCATATCGTGCCCCTGCCCGTGAACGATCTCATGTGGAAGCTATCGCTGCCCGAGGGTGCTGACCGTGACCACGAGTATTGCAATCCGACGGTCGCGGACGCGGTTCACGGCGAGAAGATCGGGCGGCTGCCGATGTGTTTCGTCAACGGGTACGGTGGGGATCCGTTGCTAGACAAGCAGAAGGAGTTTGTTAAGATCTTGGAGGGACGTGGGGTGCACGTGGAAGCGCATTTTGTGGACGATGGGTACCATGCTGTGGAGATCTTTGAGCCTGAGAAGGCAAAGGAGCTGGGCGACAAGATCAAGAAGTTCGTACACTCCGCTGTCTCTAGATCGACTTTGTGAATGTCGCTCTTTTGGGTGAATGATTATGGGTGCATGATTTTCTTTATTTGGGAAAAAATAAGTGAATAAATTTAAGTTTGATTTGAGCTTTTAGATTTTAATTTTTATTTATAATTTTTTATATTTTTTATAAAATTTAAAAAATTAAAAATAAAAACTTAAAACAAATATGTCCTAAAATTTCCAAAGTTGTAATGTTTGTTATTGCTGATGCCAGCAGAACTTTGTACTTATAATGAATCTCTTATTTCGATCAATATTAATTAACATTCAACAAACTATGAATATTGACTACGATTTAATTTTATTGATTGTATAAAAAATTTTTATCTTATCATTTCTTGGAAAAAAAAAGTATACTACCAATTAATAGAATTCTAAAAATATATCATTTTATGATAGGTAATTATTTAAGATTATATTATCTATTAGGATTTTTTATTGTTCTCAAATTTTATTGGCTAATATTATAAAGTTATTTTAGATTGTTAATAGATATATAGAAACAAATCTCCACGGAATATTAAGATAGTTAAAAACAAGAAAACTCTTCTAGTGTCTATTTAGCACGTAATTGTTTTTGCTTATTAGTGGTGGATGTATATATACCAATTTGGCTTTAATAGGTTGTCATTTGAAGTTATGAATTTATAGCGACTTTTGCAAATGTCAATGGTTTCATGTAGCCAATAACTTGTTTACTTCAAGTTTTGACATTTCAATGGATTAGACATCTCAATATCATGGAGCCATCAAAGCGTCAATCTCTAGCTAACGTAAATTATCTGCGTCAGTTTTTGAAACAAATTATTTTACATCACCCTTCTCACAAAACGAGGTGTTTGGTTTATCCATTTTCTGTTTTTATTTTCAGTGAAAACTGAAAATCCATGTGAAAATATTTTGGTTTTTGAAAAAAAAAATTAATAAAAATATTTCTTAAAAGAGTTGAGAATTTGGAAAGAATATTTTTCGATCTTTTCTTCAATATTCACTGGAAACATTTTCAGATGAAAAGACAGTGGCATGTTTGTAACTTGCTAGTATTGTGAGTTCACCTTCTTTTTACCACGCCATGCCTTGCCTTCCGGCACCTTTTAAAGCATGAATTTTTTTTTTTTTTGGGGTCTGCCTTTCAAAGCATCTTCAGTTACACTAATAAGACTATGAATCAGTGCCGTGAAAATGGGCTAAGCCCAGTGGGTCGATTCGAATAGACCGAAAAAAGTGTACGGACTAGGTTGAAAAAACATGAAGAGAAAATAAAAATTGGCCTTTTTCAACTTGGCTCGATATGGCCCTACACGAATAGGACCAGCCCACCTTGGGTCCGGCTGACCCGATGAGCCGAACATTAATTTTTTATTAAATAATAAATTATACATATGAGGTATAAATATTTGAATTTAAATCTTTTAATCCATTTTTTTACTTAAAAAGTCTAAACTAATAATAAATATTGGCAAAAAAGTTTATATATTTTTGTATGCATTTCACTATTGCATCAAATTAAATTATTGAGATTTCATTATTAAATAAAAATTAAGTTTCATTTATCATTTTTATAAACAAAGCAAGAATAATAACACTACTTACTAATAGTTTATTTTTTATTGACAATTTCTATGAACTATACCATTAAAAAAATGAACAAGAAGAAAAATTAGCCTCGAGCCAGCCATAACCTGAACAAATTGGGCTAAGCTAGCATTTTTTGACCTGAAATTAACATGACCTGAAATGTTCTGCTCAACGTGGGCTAAGCCCAAATGGGTCGGACTGACCTATTTTGACACCTCTACTCACCCACAATAGCGAATGCTCAATATAATTTTATTCAAAATTTCAAATAATTGATTTTAATGAATTTTTATATAGTTCATTTGATCATAGCTATATAAGACAAACGCGATTGTATATGCCTCTTTTATTATGACAATAATTTTATCTGAAATTTTGGCTGGATGATGTGTTGAACTATAAAGATAACCATAAAGATCAAATATGGGGGTCATTTTATCTTTTAGTATTTTCTAGCAGAGTGATAATGATTTCTTTTTATATTATGACTACAATTTAATCAAGAATCAAATATATTTCAGACAGTTACGAGCTAGTAGTTTGATTTTTGGAAAAAAAAAATAATTTTAACTTTATAAACACAATGTAAACAACATTTATAAGTAATATTTTAAAATTTAATTTTTGTCGTTTAAAAACAAATATTAATTTATTATGTCAAATTTGGTTTTCAAAATGAAAACAAACAAACTAAACATGTTTTCATTATTTTCTCCATCTCAAAATAAAATTTAATTTTATAAATTAAACACATTTTCTAGATTTTAAAAACTAGAAATGAAAACCAGTTTTAGAAAATAAAAATAGGAAATGAAAAAAAAAAGTGTTCTTGAACCAAAGGCACCCTTATCTTTTTTATTCGTCACAAAATTAAACCTTATCTAATATCCACTAACCAACATGAAAAGGCAACCCACCAAAAATCCACGCTCTTGATGATATTCTCACAATATTGAGGAAAAGTCAATTTATATGTCACAATATTCTAATAAATCCATTCAAATAAAAAAAAAAAAAAGAAACCTCTGTAAGTAATTTTCAACATCAATATCCATGCCAACTATACATTAATCATACATTCATAATCAAAATCAAATCATATTTTGCAAAATCAGTTCCACTAAAACAACAGCTCAAAGGATAAACTCCTTGACAATGTTTATAACCGCGCTAGACCTCGCAGGATCCACCATGTCAATGTTGTGGAACCCCACTTGATCAAACCGAGCCTCCACCTGCACCCCGCACTTGACCAACATGGTCACAAACTCTTGCTGTCGATCCACCATGATGTCCCCACCATACCCAATAACAAGGCACTTCCCTAGCTTCTTCACCATATCCAAGTGTGGCCCTTTCGCCATAGGGTTACAATACCTATGGTTTCGGTCAGTCTCTTTAGGCAAAGCCAGTTCCCACAACATGTCCAACACAGGCAAAGGCAATATCTGATCCGTCGCAAGCCTAAGCTCTGAAGTTGCCCTTCTCTCCCCACTGAACATGGGTTGGTTCATGATAATCCCACAAATTATCAAAGGCTTCAAATCCTATTGATTTTTTTTTGGGGTTAAAAATCAAAATTCGATTATTGAAAATCTCAAATTAAATTTCATTCAAAACTATGACATGAACAATAATAAATATGTGAATATAACTTTTAAAGGTCTATTTGGTTTAGACATAAAAGTAAGAATAAATTTTTTTTTTGGATGAATTATAAGAATAATATTATATATAAAATTCATTTATTGATATTTTATCGTTACTTTTACTTCTAACCAAACACACCCGGATCGAAGAAATTATGGAACGTACAAATTTTAATTTTGTTTAAAGTAGGCATTATGAACATAAAAATAGCGATTCAAATCATCTAGTAATTGTGGGGTGTAACAAAAATTTTGTATATCTTTTTTGACAATGTACTCTCTTAATACTTGAGATCCAATAAAATCATACTATGTATATTCATTATCACTTTGTCCCAAGTTCTTTCACGACTCAAAAAGATTAGGCGATAGAAATACCTCCTCCAGAATAAATATTGCAGTGTTGAACACAATGTTTCCTCCAGACCCAACACCATAGAGGTAACACCTTGAAGGGTCGCCATAGTCCCTTAGCCATTGTTCTCCGTTAGGGTCAGCCACTTGATTCTTCACCCACAAGATGGCATCGTGGCCATCGTGGTACTGTGATGGGAGCCGGCTCTCCGGTGCGAGGCGGTACCCGACAGAGACCACGATAGCTGGGATGTTGGCGGCGAGTTGGGAGCAATTTGTATGGATGACAGAGTCACCAGGGCCAAGGAGGACAAAGCCACCGCTGTGGAAGAAGAGCAAGATAGGTAGCCTTGCAACTGTGTTGTCATTGGAAGGTAGCTTTGTTGGTCGGAAGATTCGAACCCATATTTGCTTTTCTTGATGGATGGTTATGTCTTTTGAGACGGTGGAGTTTCCTGGAGAAGGCTCAGGATTTGCATCGGTTGTCGGATATTTGAGGCTTCTGGTGAGGGTGCCGTCGGGGTTGAGGGTAATGCCGAAGTGGGTATATGGATCAAAATTGGACATTTTCTTTTATACTTTTCTTTTATTTTCTTTTGTTTGCGTGGTGATTGGTGATAATGATAATGGAAGAGCAAGGCAATGAAGGTAATGGTTTTGGTGTTGGTAGCATGTTGTTGCATGTGGCATGCATGATGAGCACATGTGGATTGGTTGATTTTCTAAAATTGAGGATGAATTGATTGGTCATTGAATAAAGAAATTTTCTTGCTTGATGATGAGTACATAAAGACTGGTTGATTTTCTAGATGTTATTTGATTGGTTGATAAGGAGTACTTTTCTTGCTTGATGGAAGGTTTTTAGGCGAACTAGCAGCTCAGCCCAACATGTATAACGTTTTGCGCCGAGTTAATATATATTTTGGTGGCAACTGATAATCAATATTGCGTAAATCGAGGCTATCTGCATGATGAGCACATGCACTATTGAAAATGCTCTTTAGGTTTTCCTCATCGCTGACGCAGCAGATGAGGTATTGGGCCACTTAAATGATGTTAAGCAATTTTAATATTACTAACACTTCAATATTTACATATAAATATCTTCCTAAAAGGTATTTACATTAATCTAAACAATCAATTGTTATTTTTGTAGCACGTGAATTAGAAATTTAAAACCCATAACTTCTAATTAAAATATTCACTCTATCATTATTATCTTGGATTTCATGTATTTTTCAAGTATGTGGATTAGATTTTAGAATTCATCACTTTAAATTGAAACACGTACTGTATCATCATTCTAATGGATTTAATGGATAAATGAACATAATGGAAATTGAAATAATGTTGCTCATTTTCTTATTATTGTAGTGGGACAATCATTGGTATATATTCGTTAGCAGCTTTACCTGAACACTAGGCTGACCAAACCCAGCATCCGAGCTTACACCCGAAGAGGGGAATTGAAAATCTAGAAACTCGTAGCTTGAGTAAGACTAGGAAGTAATGTTGTGGCTAGCTTATGGAGGTCCCATTTACCATTATTTCATATGTCACAAACTATCAAATCAATGTCACTAACGCACACAATCCATCAAGTTGCACAACTTATCAGCTTGTTGAAGTCAATGATCATACGATATGGATGTATTACCATTCCTAAATTGGAACTCGAATCCATCCTTCATCATATCAGTAGCCTTCATATTAAAACCATGCCACTTACGCGCCCACACACCCCCCTTCATCATATGGACGGTGACATCTGGGTTACACAGAAAAGGGGATCACTCCTAAGGCCCGCGGTATTTCTTAATCAACGCCGGAAAGCTTAATCTATTAATCAGTTCATATCAAAATATTTCAAACCAACCACGAGGCCTAGCACATTTAATAGTTAAGTCCCTTAAGCATCTAGTCATGATTCAATTTAAAACAGTGTGTATGGAGAGAGTCTTGTGACTCAAGACAAAACCCATATATGTAAACTCTACATTTTGAAGGAATTAATCACTATTTTTAACGATAGATACTAAGAGCATGTTTGGTATGGCTCTTTTACGTTTTCATTTTCAGTAAAAATGGAAAATGAGTGTGAAAACATGTTTGGTGTAGTTTGTTTGAAAATATTTTTAGAAAATGTTTTTGAAAATAGGGGAAAATTTGGAAACAACATTTTCTTATTTTCAGTCTTTTCTTTGAAAATTTTGAAAATGAAATCCAAGTGAAAAGGCAGTGGCATTTTTGCAATTACAATCAAATCCACCTTCAACTGGCCATCTCCTTCATTTTCATGCTGTTGAAGACAGTAGGTGATGCCTTTGTTGGTCAACTCTGTGGCTGGAATTCGACCGATCACAATAAGAGCATCACCTTTCACCTGCGATGTGGCTTCAACCTCAATGCGCTTCACAATTACTGAAGACAAATGGGGAGGGAGTAAAGGGGGTAAAACGTAACGACGGCTTTCATGCATGAAGCAGAGGGGGAAGTTGCTGACGATGGGGCTGGCTGTGCGGGTGGAGTCGCATTGCGCGGCGGTGTGACATGAAGGAGAAGGGACCACACCGCGCAGTGGCAGTTTGCCAGCGGTCTGGAAGGGGCATTCGCGGGCGCGATAAGGAGGATAGGTCAAGGAGGCATGGCGGTGCCGATCTAGATGGACGGTGCCGTTGCGACCATGGGAATGGGTATTCGCGCAGAGGCACGGTGAGTGGGGCAGTGCACTTGGTGCGAGAAGCTTTGTGAGGAAGTGGAATGGAACAACGTCGTGAGGATCTAGAAGGGGTTGGCTCTTGGGATTCAGCGGCGGCCCGCCTTGACAGCGCGCGACGATGGAGATCTCACAACGAAGGAGGAGGCCGGCTTGTGGTGGCGGCCAACATTAGGGTAAAGTTGAGCGATATTCTACAGCGGAGATCGAGGGAGAGGTTGCTCGCAATGAAGGGAGCTTCGACGGCAGAGAGGTGGTCGTTGGAGGGCGCGACGAATCCACATCTCCTCTGTCACCGCTTGCTTCCTCCATTGACATGGATTGTCAATTCTTCTTCTTATTCTCCTTCCGTTGGATTTGTTTTTGAGGTTGTTTTTGTTGTGAGGTTCATAGTTGTTTCTGGAACTGAATTTTTGAAATGTTGATGGTGGATCTAAAAATGGAGCTGCGATGGTTGTTGATCTGGATTTGTTTTTCTGGATGTGTTGTTGAATTTGAATTTATGATGTTGAGATTGTTACCGGTGAATGCTGGATTTCTGTGTTGAATTTTTTTATGTCAAATTTTGGAAATATATGTTGAAATTACACAAACCAAAAATATTTTCATTGTTTTCATTTTCTGAAAATAGGATTTGCTTTTATAAACCAAACGCATTTCCTAATTTTGAAATTTGAAAATGAAAATACTTTTCAAAAACTAAAAACAGAAAATGAAAATAGGAAATATTTTCACAAACCAAATACCCCTTAAGATTCACTTAAAAAAAAAAAAACTCCAAACCAGTTTCCGGGAAAGTTCAACGTTGTAATGGGCAGTTAACTTTCTCTAACCCCGAGGCCCGGAAAAACCATTAAGGCCTTCTCTTTTGTGGCCCAATGGACGAAGCGGTTGCCTCTAAAAGTTAACTGTGCGTGACCAGAAAAATAATAGTCGGAGTTCACTGTGCTTCTTGCCTCTAAGAACTTCCTAGTAATTCTATCTTCCTGGCAACCATAAAGACTACATGACATGAATGGGCAAGGGCAACAATTGATTAGGTTTAGCATATGTTTCTAGTCGTGTTTAGAACCTTGCATTTCACATAAGCTATTCACAGTGTTCATAACCAGTAACCACCCTTAATTTAGACTGCTTTGCTCTACAAAATAATAGTACATAATCTGTAAAAAGTAGAAGAAATATAGAAGTGGTAAAGTACACACACTGCATACTTTAGTAGATAGTCTATGCATGAATACAATCTCACTTTAAATGAGCCAAAATCCATAAGTTTATTATCTTTAACTTTTTTATAATCAGTTTATATCTTTATTATTGGGTATATTTAAATTCATCTTATTTTATGTTCATCTATGCTTTTATTTGATATATTATTTTTTGCTAGATATATATCTTGAAGAAAAAAGTACCCAACATTTTCGTACATAATTGTTTATTACTTAATCAAATTAAGAGTTAAGAAGTTTCGAGTTTTATAACTTGGATCCAATTTGAAGAAAAACAAGTATTTCTTTTGGTATACCGAGAAAAGTGATGAACAAAGCAAGCTATACTTCATTAACCATCCCTTCCAAAAATTAATACAGATTGATAGAAGCACATGAACAATTTCATATTAGCATGTCTCCTCACACGAATATCTATTTTTAAAGTTTGAAATATGATAAATGTATTAAAATGAGATAATGATGATCAAATCCCCGCCACTTGGGCACAGGGACACCATACCATTTCATGAATTATTTTTCCTAAAAATTTTAATTAACAATAAATAGAAACATATAAATAATTTTATATTTAATAACTATTAATTACATGTGTATATATAAATTGTTCCAAAAGCATCAGCACTACTTAGACCTTCTTAGGTGGTGATTGTCAATGGATGCAAATCATTATCACTACAAAAGTTTTAACCTAAAACAACAGTTATTTTTTAGAACACATGAAAAGTGTTACTTTTTATACACATAGACAACACATTGATGTCTAAAAAATGTTGCTTTCATTGTTTAAAAGTGTTGCCTTAGACAATTGGCCATGTTTGCTGTAACAGCTCTATGAAAAGTGATGCATTAGCTTAAAAATATAGCCTTTGTTAAAAAAAGGGTTGTTTTATTCAATTAGCCACATCCAATAATGTTATCCAAGTGGCCTCAATGAACTTAAGAGGGGGTAAATTGAGTTCTCAGATTTTTTTTCTTTATTATCACACTCTAATATCCTTTTCCAAAGATATTTAAGAGAACATATAGAAGATTAGATTGAAAAAGAGAAAAATGCAAGTGATTAAGAATTCTAACTGTATAGATTAATAAGATAATGAAAAATAAACTTACAATAAACATAAAAAGATAGGGAAGAGAGAATACAGACTCAATTTATACTGGTTCGATCTCTACTTGTGGCCTACATCCAGTCCCCCAAGCAACCTGCTTGAGAGTTCCACTAACTTTGAATTCTTTACGACCAAAGAACACTTTTATACCTTGGGATCCATCACCTTTTTGTGTTTGAGTCTCTCAAGAACTAAGAGATACTACACTTCTATTCTAAAAAAGAATGTCTCACCCTTTACACAATCTCAATAAAAGAAAATAAGAATTCAATCTCTGACTATAGGAGATATTATCAATTGAAACATTAGAAGTTTCGCAAGAATAAGTGTATTTGGCCAAGTATTGAACAAATGATTGATGAATGAGAATGATTGTTAAAATGATTTTTGTAATATGTTTTTCATGCCTTAAAAGGTGTTAAGGAATGGGGATTTATAGAAAACAAATCGTGTAGAGAATTAATCCAAAAAAATGTATCTCATTAATTAAAACACACCCATTTGCACATTTCTGAGCATGCTAGTCAATTATATGAACTGATAATCGATTACACAATTCAAATTTTGAATACTGATAACAGCCAAGTTTCTGGTAATTGATTACATGGTCTGTGTAATCGATTACAATGATCAAATTTCAAATTTTGGACACATGAACAACATGGTAATCAATTACATTATATGGTAATCGATTACAGCAATTCCAGAAATTGAAAAATCAAAGTTTTTACATACTTTAAGTCACTCTTTCATTCTAAAACATTTTTAAACCTCACTCAAACATTTTCTTTCAAATCATACTCATATTTTCACAAATCAAAACAAATTCTTCATTAAAAACAATTAAATTCTTTCAAATCAAATTTTTCTTAAATTCAAGCTCATTCCTTAGATTAAAAGTTTGATTAACTTAACAAGGGTCAAATAAACTTATTAAATAAAAATATTTTAACAAAGTAATCTAAGTCTTAATTATTCTAACCATTTGACTTATTCATCTTCAAGAAACTTCATGCTCTTGTGCTTCCAACTTTTTGTCATTTACTTTTTGATATCATCAAAATTTACAACATAATATTCACAGATAAAACAACTTTATGAGAAGTGATGTTTAACTTAAAAAGATGTATCTTTTACTATATCTATGATAATATATTTAAAAAAAGCATTGCCTTTGTATACTACAGAGTATAAACAACATTTTTCAAGTGTTCCCAAAATAAGTGTTGCCTAAGGTATAAATTTCTTGTATTGCATTTGTCCCATTACATTGCCCTTTTCCCAGTTCATCAAATGAAATTTGGACATGTGGCTTTGAGTCTCATTTATTACTAGAATTATTATATATGTTATGCTTAAAATTTAAAAGGTCGCTTACTTAGAATTTGTTTGGTTTCAATTTTCAGGATTTTGTAAAGAAAATACTTAAAATTGGAAATAAAATTGAAAATTAGAATTTGTAGTTTTTAGAATTTTCAGTATTTCTTTCCCAAAATCTAAAAAACTAAAAAACTGAAACTGAAAACTGAAAACTGAAAACTCAAATTAAACAAGCCCTTAGCTTCCACCGCCTCTCTCTTTCTCTCATTTACATTGTATAATTAATTAAAACCCATTAACATACTAAATTGAAGCTAAAATGGTTACCTTCACATCTAAAAGCTAATAATGATCTAAGGCTCTCATTTAGATCTAGGCGAATCCTTCATGTTCCCATTTGAAGCTATTGTCTAAATTGGGCGGGTCGCTTGTAGCAACACCATGCCATCAAGGATGCTGACATTTCTTCCAAGCACCTCTCGACCATCAACAATGGCATCTCACATCCATCCGCTCGTGTCAGTGTCATTCTCCTCTATCACCACCAGGACGTTGGTGCTTAACCAAAACGCAATCTTTCCTAATGCTACCAAACCAAAACCATATATTGGTCACCCCAATGATTCAAGAAAATACAGGAGTGCAAGCAGTATGATGACATTGAAGCAACAACAGTGAAAGGGGAGTGAGGTAGTCACAGCTCTTTCGACTAAGTATTGCTGTGGAGGATAAGACCATTTTTGTTCAAAAATATAATTAAAGAAAGACATTATACAATAAATAAATTAGCATAGTTATAGAAATAAAGAGGCTAAAAGCCACATGTCCAAATTTCATTTGAGGGACAGGGAAAAGAACTAGGTACTAAGACAAATGATTTGCATCTATTGTCAACATTCCAAATCATAAACACCTAGACACACTTTAAAAAATATATATATGGGACCCATATCTTTTCTTATTCTCTCCGCATCTCCCTATCTATTTTTTTAGGATGTTGGATGTCCATCTCAAAATGGGGTGTTACAATATTTTTTCCCTATTAGTATTGTTCTTTATTAAAAAATATTATTTTTACTCATTTTGTGTTGGATACCGTGCTAACTTGCCCTATACACTATCGGATAGGGTGTGAACCTTACTTGAATGGAGTCCATGACGTATTTAATGATGTAAAGAGTGTGAGCCGACCCAAAATCTAATGTATAATAAGTACAAATAATACATTTCTTTTTAATTAGCACCTTTTCTCTTATTATTGAATTGGCATAAAAGTTAATTTCTCTACAAATGTCCGTAACAGAGCAAATATTCTTCAATTTTGTCACTTTAGAGATAGGCTCTCTTTAACATTTTCATAAAGATATGTGTACAATAAGTTTTTGAGTACATAAAATATGAGATTAATTTGCATATGTTATTAGGATTAAGCACTCTATATCATCAACCAATTAATTATATTTATTATATGTATGATTTGTTAAATTGCTATTGTAAGAGTCAAACATCTTTGATAATAACGTGATAATGTGTGTTTATAGATGTCACGACCTGATCTGGGCACGTGACCGGCACGTGGGAAATTCCGTTCCCACGTAAGTCTTAGGACTTGCTGACTGTCTCTAAATGCATGCTCTGTTCATAAAGTCTATTTAAATTATTATATTTTCTGTAAACCAATCACATATTCTCTAAAATCACAATAATTACCTCTGAAATCTTATAACAAATCTTTCAAGTTTAACTTCTGAAATCATTTATTTATATAAATCAGCATGCGCTTATCTGATTGTCCGAGTCATGATATACAAAACAAACGTAACTATAATATACCCAATGCAAATTACAATAGGCTCTAGGTCCGGGATCCTGCCTGCATCTACACTGGAGCACACTAACCCATGAACATCATGCTCACCTCTTGAATCTAACACTGTTGGAAATGCCCTCAGCAACTATGGTATCTGTAAAAATAGGAAAAGAACAGAGGGGTGAGTTTTGTGACCAAAACTCAGTGAGTGAGCCCTCACCTGAAACCCCCTATCGTGGGACACCAAGGAAATAATGCATGAAAACATAATAACATAAATAATACTCTAATACACATATACATAAATAAATACTAGTCATCATTTTCCAAACTCAAACCAATTTCCTCAAATCACGTTCGTCTCTGAACTCATATTGGCCTGTCATATACCAACTACTAAAGAACAATAATCTATAATTTTGTTCAGTCTATTCTTTGTCTCTATTATGTTTAATTCTCTATCTCTGTTCTATTTCGGGCTCTGTTTCTTGTAAGTCAAGTCCCTCGTGGGCTTAGTTTAATAGTTTCACATAGTTTCATAGTTTCTCTGAATATATATAGTCCCTCGTGGACTAAGTCTCTGAACTGCCTCTTGTGGGCTATGTTTAATAGTTTAACGTAGTTTCATAGTTTCTTTGAATAAATTGTCCCTCGTGGACTAAATCTCTGAATTGCCTCTCGTGGGCTAAGTTTCAGTGTTTCTTTGTGTAAATTTTCCCCTCGTGGGTTATTTTCTCTTATAAGCTCTGAATCTATATGATTCTAACAGTCTGACCTTAGCATAATTGTGGCTATGAAATCATGTCTAAGGGATCACCAACTTAAAGCATTATGATTTCAAGCCATAGAATATGTAGCTGTCAGTTGTTATGAGTATGCAACTCTAACAATCTGACTTTAGCATAACCATGGTCGTGAAATCATGCCTAAATGATTAGCCCTTTATAGACATCTATGATTTCATACCTCCACAGAATATATATCCGTTAACTGTTCTGAATCTCATAAAGATTCAAGCTCTAAAACTGTTTTTGTTTAAGTCTCTAAAACATAATTCCAATTGTCAAACTTCTCATAGTTTAGAAGTTCAGCCACATACTTAAAATAAAAGGTTAAACCCACAGTTCTAATCATTTCTCTAAACTTCATATCTCATTATAAAACTGAATCATATATATAAATCAGTTCCAGAATCCAGTAAAATAATCACACATCTCTAATAGTGACACAAATCATCAATTCTGCATAAAATCGACCAAGTTCCCAATTCACAATTCCATAATCTTTCTAAATAGCACTTCAACATACATAACTATGTTTTATTCATAAACCACTTCTTAAATCAATTTTGCATTCATAAATGCTTTCCATAATCACAATCCACTTCAATTACACTTGAAATCAATTCAACAAATATGGTCCCATGAGTTTTCTTAAAAACAGGTTTCATGCTCTAAAATCCATAGTTCAAAACATATAAATCAATAGTAACTTAAAATCCTTATACAATATTTCTCTAAAATCAAGTAATAAGTCATATATTTATGAAAATAGCTCTAATGCAGAACATAAGGATTTTAAATGAAAACCCACTCACTTGGAGGGGTGAATAGTGAGGAACTATCACCAACAACACCCTAGGAAGTAGACCTGATAGCAAAATTTGATATATAAGGCATAGAACTCAAAATCACTGTCTAAAATATCTGAATATTCAAGAATCCATCTCTCATGAGATAGAAAACCTGCCCTCCTTGAGGAGCTTAGAAAATCATCCTACTAACCCAAAGAAAAGGGAGAAAGGAGAGCAATACTAAGACAATAACGTACCTTAAAGCCTTAGGAACGAGAGATTGAAGCTAGAATTGAGACAAATGGAGTTTGGAAGGTGAGAAATGGTGGGGGAACCAAGGTTGGGGGTGAAACTCACGTTTCTCTGCAAAGGAAGAGGGTAGAGAAATGTATAGAATGGTCTGGAACCCGAAATGTGGGTTTTTATCATTCTGATGACCGCCAGGGCGGTTATATGACCGCCAGGCGGTTTCTAGAGAGTTACCGCATCGACTTATTTTTCCTGATGACCACCTGGGCGGTCTCAATGACCGCTTGGGCGGTCTCCAGAGATTTTTTTTTTTTTTACATCTAGGGTATTACAATAGACATGTAGAAAAATTTTACATATAAAACTTTTTTATCTATACAATATATCAAAACTAAATCTATTGTTTAGGTTTAATTAACATTGAATTGTGCCAATCTACTATTATAATATGAGAGTTATTTCTTGGAAACTTTTACATGTGTCTTTCATATAGAGTTTTAGGATACACATGTCACTCATATAGTGATTTAGAGTCAATTTTTACAACATTTATATCTACAGATTTTTTTAAACTTAATTTACAATTTAATTATTAATTATTAATAAAATTAAATATTACAATCATTAAATATTACATAAATCAATAAAATTAGAATCATTAAGATATATTCATGGGATTAAAAATCATTAAAATTACTATCTACTATTAAAATTAAGAATCATTAATATTGAAAAAAAATATTATACACACACACACACACACACACATACACACACTAATATTCCATACTCCTATGAGGGAAAGTTTTCTAAGCGTTGCAACTAGAATAATTTAGGACTCACAGTTTTTAAGAAATTAATCATTAATTATTTTTTTGAAAAATTAAAACTATAATTATTACATATTATTAGAATATTATTGACAATCATCAGTATTTAATGATAGGATTGTTCATTGTTCATGTTTCAAAAATCACTTTTAAAGTTGTCTCAAGTATTTTAACGTAATATATATGTAACATCTCTTATGAGAGGTTTTCGACATATCTGTTTGCTCTATCAGTATGTTTCATCTTGTTGAATTCTTCCTTCTTGCTTCTTTTCTTTGTTTGCAACCTCAAATATTGTTTGACAATTTTTTTTTATGTTTATATTGTTTTATGTCTTACTGCATTTTTATTTCCTTTGTTATTTATCTCGTGTTCTCCACTTCTTCTATGATACTAATATATTGATATACAAATATGTAAATTCCAATTATAAAATGTGAAATATTTTACGTGTGATAAATTTATATTATTCACTGATTTTTAGTTTTTTGAGTTTTTAACCTGTTCTTAACTTTACCATGTTCTTTTTATTGTTTTCATTCTATTTTTTCTTGGGTTAAATCCTGATTGTTTTCATTTTAATTTTCTTTCTAATTGCTTCAATTTTATTTTTTCTTTGTCATCAATTTTTCCTTTGTTATGCATTTTTTATTTTTTATATAGAGCCTTTTTTATCATTGATTTTTTATTTTTCCAATTTGCCATCAAGGTTTGAAGTAGATTATAGCATTATTTGCTCAAAGGTTTTGTGTTGTTGATTTGTCATTCTTATTTATCTCTTTTTCATTGTGGTAGCTCATCAATTGCTCCTATTTATATGATCTTTTGGTTGAAAAATTGATACTTTGTTGTACTTTTTATTCTGTCTATAATTTGTTTGCATATATGAATGATTTATTTTATACATTGAGTCATTATTATTAATTCTTAAGCTTTAAATAGCAGAGGTGAATCAAAGTATTTTTTAACTAATCTTGGTATTATTTTTATACAATGCAATTTTCAATCTCTACAAGATCCTAAAATTTTCTAAGAGTGCATTTGGATGGAACAATTGTAGGGAGAATGTAATTTTTTTAAAGGATTTAAAATTCATCATGATAAAATATCCTGTTAGGATATTTACTTAGAAGAAATTGCAAAATTTAAGAGATTTTAAAGAGGGATTTTATCTACCTAGAATAGAGGATTTTAATTTCCACCTATAGAGAGAGAATTTTGAAAATCCCTACATGTACAAGTATAAGCTTTTTGTATTTTGGTAAGTCTCACTTTTATTATATTCTATTACAATTTCTTTATATTTATGATATTTTTGTTTAATGTTATTTTTAATTCATTTTGTTGTATTTTGAATTCTTTAAATATTCAGTTTATATTATATGATGTTACATTTATGAATCATTCCATTTTATTTTTATAATAATTAAATTTTATAATTCAAATTTAAAATATTTTGTGAATGAAATTTAAGATAATTTATGAAATATGAACTCATTATAATTGATTTTAGATTGGTTGAATTTTGATTATTAATAAAAAACTTATTTTTTAAAAAACATATTTTATGCTTTTCAAATAAAATAGGTTAAAATCAAGGTAATGTAATTACCTCACCCAAATAAAGCATTTTACAAACAAAGTAATTATCTATCCAAATAAAAAATTTAAAAATTGAAGGAAACTTAATTGAAGCATTTTAATTTTCTAGCATTTTAAATTCCCTTATATTTTAAAAATGCTCCATCTAAACCCATCTTATGTTTATTTCCATGTTAGATATTTCGTTTTTCAATAATTACATTTTTTTTGTGCTATATAGGATATGTATATTTATAATATTTTCATATCTACGAGATTTTGGTAATGATATGTAGGAGATTTTTAGTCTTGGATAGAAGTACTGATCAATGGACACCCAAAAGAGAAAATAAATGTTGACAAAAATAAGAGAATTTTTAAAACTTTGTTTTACCGACTGAACAAATGGATGAATCACCACTTAGTATACATGAATTAATAAGGAAAAAATATGCAATATTAGTCATTAGGAAGTCAATTGCATAGGGGTTATGATATTCCTATATTATTATATTATAGCAAATGAGAAGGAGAATGTGAACATTATGGGAGCAGTTACCTTTTCCCTTACATATGATTACTTGATTAGGAAGGGGACATTTCTTTTAATTTAATCACATATAATAATAAAAATAGTCCAAGATGCATGCAATTTTATTAAATGATTTTTATCATTGATTGGTGGTTCACGTTACAGCCACAGTAATTCCATATTAAATGCATTTTTTAAAAATAAAAAATTAAAATGGAACATTAAAGAAATTAAATGCATTTATTATATGAATTAATTTGTTAATTTGAAATAGATAAGTTTCAAATCATATTCAAATGATATTTTGAATATGATTATAAGGATTTAGATGATATTTACGTAGCGAATTGACAAAGCTATGAAGCAAGAAAGATTGGATATAACAATTGTGTGAATGAAAGAAAAATAGGAAACATAACAAGAGATTAGGAGAGTTTAAAATTGATATTATGAGTCATGATCCTTTGTTGTAACGGTATGATTTTCTGCTACTACAAACCTTAAATATTCAAAGTTTAACAAATGACTTTGGTATTTGATTTGTCGAGGTAGTTTATTACTTAAATTAAAAGTCTTTTAGCAAGTTTATATATTTTTGTTCACCAAAGTAGAAAATTCAAATTTTTATAATTAATTGTATTATTGTGTCTATTAATAGTGAAAAAATGAAGCAACAAATGTTTGAACTTTCATATACCTGGAATCAACTTTAGAAATCGAGATTTGAATTGATTAGAAAGTTTATTATTTTTTTAAAATCAATCAGTTGGTACTTAAATTTAAAAATATAAATTAATTTATTTTCTTCCCATTTAAGTTTTAAAGCAGATGATTTTATATTGAATCAAACATAATTTAATGGAAATTAAAAATTTCAATAATTCAATTTATTATGATTTATTAAATCAAAGCAAACATATCTAAATCAGTTAAGATATCAATATATATATGTTAATTATATTTGTAATATTTATAATATTAATATCAATATTAATTTATTAGTTTGCTATCATTAATTTATACAATTTCAATATTCATAATAATCATTTTTAATATCTACACAATTTATACTGAAATCTACATGGCAAGAAATATTGTATATTATTTTAATAATCTTATATATTGGAGTTTTTTAAAATAATTATTTATAAATAATATAATTAAATAATTAAAAAATAATTGTATATTTTATATTTTATATGTTTAAAATATGTGTTTAAAAATATTTTAAATAAGATAAATTATGTTACTTTACTTAGATACTCCTAATTATCAATTAATTAATTAATATATATTATTGGTTAATTACTATATATATATATACACACACACACATACACATATACATGGTAATGATATCATATCAATAAATATTGATATCGAAAGTAATCATTTTATGCGCTATTTTTTTTTATTTTATACATTATTTCAATATTCGGTATATAATGGATTTTATATGTTATTTCAAGATTCAGTATATAATAAATATAATCCATTATATTTAAATCAATATATATGTTAATTTATAATATTTGCTACAAATTAGAAATTTAGCCTTGATTTATTAAAATAAGGTAAATGACTCATTATATAATAAGAGCTTTCATTATGATTGTTTATTAATTTTATGTCATAACTCTTTTACTATCTTTATTGTTTATTGTTTATTTTATCTTTTTTATTTTAGTATTATATGTGTAGTCTCATGGTTAGTTATCACTTTTACATAATGACATTTATAAAAATTAAAAGAGATTTTTAAAAATATTTATAAAGATAAAAAAAACTGAATTTTAAATGTTCATGAAAGTCGAATACATATTATAATATAGTTATATATGGCTTAAATTCAAAATGAAAGAAACCAAGTAGTTTATAAAATTATAATTTCCTTATTTAATATAAAATTAAGCCTTAAGTATTAAGCTAATGCGATTTTAAGTATTTTCAAATTATCCTTAAAAAATTATAAATCTATGTATTAAAGTATGCTTTAAATTGTTATTTAAATTTTTTATCAATGATTTTGTTATTATATTTCTAAATTTTAAAGACAAATATTGTATTTTTTAGAATAAGTTAAGAGTTTCATATTGTCATAAAAAAAAATTTTATATATATTTTGCTATCCTAGGTTCATGGCTAAAGAATTTATCTTTAATTGAAATTGAAAAATTACTTAATTCAAATAGAATTTATTTGAAAGAGTTTAAGTACATATCATACCGAAATGATTCTTAACTCAATTAATTTAAAAGTCATCTCTTAGTTAAAGAGTTAGAATAATGACAGTGAGCAACAATCCAATAGAATATGATAGAGAGCAACAATCTAATTATCTTAAATGGTACTTATCTTCGATGAGCAAGTTTATAGGATAATTTATGGTAACATAATGGACTCAACGTAATAACCATTAAGAAATGAGATTTTTTTAATTTTGAATACGATTATAGAGGAACCAAAAAAACATTCATTTAGAGAATATTTATTAAAATGATGTAAAAGGAAATAATATGTAATTAAAATAATGTAAATTAAATATTTTAATTTACTATAAATATGTAAATGGCTAAGGATAATTAAAAACGTCAAAGTGGTACCCGCTAGGATTTCCTTAAAAAAAAGGACGAAAATGTAAACTCATTTAATCTTCACTAGGACGAGGTGGAGTCATCGTTTTCTAAACGAGGTAGGGAGAAGGAATGAGGTTCATGTCCCATGGAGACTTGCAATTCTCTATTTATATACATTATTTAAATATTCATTTTCATACACACACACAAAAGAGAATCTTAGCACATTCATTTTTTCAATTATCTTTATTGAACTTATATTATGTATATATTTTAATTTTTAATTTTGATTATATTGTATTAGTAGTATTATGTATATTTATGTTTCTAATATTGAAATACTTTTCAAGTGTTTCTTTTTTTGGAATTATTTTAATAAACTCATAAATATCCCTAGGGATTCAAATCCCTGAAATAGGCAATAAGGACCTGAGACGGGAATGAGGATGAGGATAGGAAGCAAATTCTAAATGGGAACATGATAGGGAGGCATGCCTACTCTCTTATGGATACCTATTGTTATCCCCAATAATGGTATATGATATTGTAAATATATCTACTTATTCAATTTCATTATTCATCAATTTCAATTGTTGAAACATGCAAAATTTTGATAAAATAAGCTTTGTATTGTTAGTTAAATGTTGTCTATTGAGATTTCCTCAATCTTATAAATATCATATTTAAAATAAGATGTAAAATAAAATAACTTATTTCAGATCCATAATCACTTATATTTTTGTTCATTTGTTTAATTATTGAACTGTTAACTTATTTTCAAAATAAGTTTATAAACTCAATTTTTTATAAGATATATTTAAATAAATTATTATTTATTTTTTATAATGGTTAATAAATTATTTTTTATTATCATCTCGTGCATCGCACGGGTCAAACTGCTAGAAATTTATAAAGATTAATTTTGATGTATTGACATTCAGTCATGTATATACATTTATTTATAAAACTTTCAAGGAGGTACTAGCTAGTGGGTGATTGAGTCAAACTCTTTCATTGATGTGGTAATATATTATTAAATATTTTATGTAAAACATTTTTACACTGACAACACATAAATAAAGGTTTTAACTCAAATACATTAATAATGTAAAAGTTTTTATATTGTTATCTAATTGAATTCTCCCATGTATATGACTTTTGAAGTAGTGGCATGAGAGTCAACCATATTTTGTTTATGTTATAAAATTTGATTGAATGATTGTGTAAAAAAAATTTATACTGTGAATGTACTAGAATTGAACTCTATAAACAAATTCATACAGGGGGAAACTTTAAAAATTAAACCCAATTCATGAAGTATATGAGTAGAAGATCGACTAAACAAGTTAGCCCTTGTTGGCACTAATCTTATTTTTCTTCTCCATTTTATTATCTTATCTTTTCTAACATCTTGGAAAGCTTATTAAATTAGTTGTCAAGTTTTTTTTATTCTAAGTTTTTTGTAAAATTAATATCAAACTAAAAATTATTTAATTAAAATATAATTAATTTTCATACAGTCTAGTATAATAGATCCTATTTTATATATAGAATTTAATTTGATGCACTAACAATGTTGTAGTGGACTAGAAATATAGGCCCAATATCTCAACTCATATATAGAAAACTCGGATATCTCCTAGAGATTGGCCCAATATGCAAAGAACTCATATATCTTTTCTTTATTATCTACTATTAGTGTCTTACATATGTATAGTACAAATAACTCAACTCATACATAGTTTGCCTATATGACATAGTGGTCCCCTAGACATTCTCTCCTGATTTAACCTGGGATATCTCCTAGATTGTAGTGTAAGATCTCTTATTGTCTCATGGAATGAATCTCTTATAATCCTACCATGTCTTCTATATTAGATCATATCTCCCACTAAATATAGAATATATATAATCTCTACTAAATATTAGGAATATCTCCTTTATTCAAGGAAAATTATCCCTTGATTTACCATGAGATCACATCTCACGACAAAGGGGCTCAATACTCAGGCAACACAATTTTCTATCACTCATTACACTCTTAAAATCTCCACACCTCATTCATTCACTAATTTGAGTATCGAAATATCTTTACAGATATTTCACTCTCACTTGCACGGATGCCTGGAGACACCTATAGCCTTACTTCCACTTTCAGGTAAGAACAAGTATAAAACACTTTTATATTATTATTCAATCAAAATATTTTATTTGCATGACTTTTTTAGTAGTAGAGAAAAGACCAATCTATTATGACTGATATGATAATATATAATTGAATAACTGTATAAAAAAAAACTTTTATATTGTCATTGTATAGAAATCAAATCATTATACATTTTAAATTAAATTAATTTTTTGATGAGTATATTAAATTAATTTTCCACATACCAACTTGCCTCAAGATAAGTACGCTCATTTGAAGACAAAGCAACTGGCTTTTAAAATTATAGAGATGTGTTAACATATATGAATTTATTTCAACAAATTAATTATTATACATTGATGATGTAAATTAATAAGGTATTTATAACTTATTCACTTAATATAATTTTTTAAAATTTAAATTAGATTTGAATTGAAAATGAAATATGTGACAAATTTGTATTGCATGACACTGTAGATATAATTAAAAGTCAAACCAATGTAATTAAGAGTTTAATTTTTATATATTAACATTGTTATTTAATTAAATCTCCTCTTTTGCATGGTTTTTCAAGTAGTAGTGTGAAAGTTAACCATATTTATTTGATAAGATGTTATGTAATTAGATTAGATTAGATTAGATGACTGTGTAAATTTTTTTATGCTATCACTGAATAAAAATTAAATCCTATAATTAATCACTCCCCATTACTTAAAGATTTGATTGAATGAAGTACAACCAATGATAAATAGGGTATGAGTCGACGTAATATCTTATATACAATAAATATAAATAATATATCTCTTCTTCATTAGCTCCTCTTCCTATTATTGCATCAGCACAAATGTTAGTTTCTCTAAATGTGTGTAATAAAGAGTAGATATTCTTCAATTTTTTCACTTTAGAGATAGGTTCTCTTTAAAGAAGATTTTCATAAAAATATGTGTACAATAAGTATACGAGTACATAAAATATGAGACTAATTTACATATACTATTAAGGTTAAACACTCTACATCATCAATCAATTAATTATATTTTATTATATGTATGGTTTTTCAAATTATTATAGTAAGAGTCAAACATCTTTGATAATTGTAACACCTCGAGTATACGTGTCCGTAAACGAATTCAATATGGCCTTAGGGTCCCTCAGGACCCTCCCATATAGCCCCAGATTGCAAAAACTACATTGCAGCTACATGTTCTGCAAAATTATACATAATAGGTTTTCCTAGTTTTGGGTTTTAAAAACCCCCAAATTGGGTTTTCCTCACAAAAACTAGAAACCCTATTTCCTAAGCCCTCTTCTAACCCTTTTCTCTCAATCTCATCCTAATCTTCCTCCTTCAAGATCAAAGATATTGGCGCTATTATGCTCCACAAAGCTTAGTCGGTGTTGATGCCCTTTCTTTCTCCTTTCCAGGTGAATGGATTTGATCTCGCAGCCTTAGTTTTATCATTATGAGTATGTTTCTGGCATGATGATTATTAAATATGAAAAAAATTTGAAATGAATATATGGTTTTGCAAGTTATGGCAAAGATGATGATTTTGAATATAACATGAAAATGTGTTTTAGAAAACCATAGGACCATGTTTGATACATTGTATGATATGGAAATGTTTTATGTGCTCAAGTTTAAAAGATTTATTGGAAAATATATGATTTAGCTAGTTTACTAAGGTTGTCAAATGTGTTTTGTGGATTTATAATATTGCCACATTTTCAAGAGATCCCAGAGAGCTTTTAGAATATCATGTAGATCATTATGGACAAATAAAGAGCAGAGTATGATTTAGTGTTTCAACACATATGTTATGATGATTTTAGAGTTTTCATGATTTTGATTCCTATGTGTTTTTGAAGTATGATATTGAGTTTCATAGTTTTGGAAAAATATGTTTGCCTGAGAAATGATTTAGAAATTCAGTCAAAAAGATTTTAGAGCATGAATCTTCTTATAATTTATAGCGATTAGTGGCTACATACTTTGTGGGTCTTAAAATCACAATGTCTGCAAGTGGGTGATCCCTTAAATATGATTTCATAGCCACAGTTATACTGAAGTCAGACTGTTAGAGTTATATGAATTCAGAACTCTCAAAATATTAAGATTTTTCATGAAACTAGGAAATATAGAATTTTAGATTGTTGATTTTATTCCTTTTCAGTTGAGTTATGCATGATGAGGTTGATTAAACCAGCATGATTTATGTTTAAAAGTCGTTAACCTTGGTACATTTAACTGCCAAGGAGGCAGTGTACTAAGTTGTATGGAGGCAGTTTTATGAGATGTTAACCATAGTATACTTAACTGCCAAGGAGGCAGTATACCAAGCGGCCATGAAAGCGGTATGTCAAGCAGCCATAGAGGCAGTATGTCAAGCAATCATGGAGGTAGGCTTGTTCAGAGACTAGAGAAGTTCAGAACCTAGTGAGATGCCCATAGAGAGCAGAGTTATTTACAGACAGCTATTATCATTCTTTTGTGTGTGTGTGTGTGTGTATTCTCATTATGTTTAGAATATTATTATTTATGATTCAGATATACCACATGATATGGTGCCTAAGAGGATAAACCCATAAGTAAATATTTATGATTCAAGGGAATGCTTATTGAATATGAATTCAACTTTAAGTTAATTTTCTTTAAGTTGGAATTTATTTAGTTAAGTTAAAGATCGAATTGCATATATCTGAATATTATTATCATGTAATTACTTGCGTTTCCATGTCATTTGTATTATTGTTTATGTATATCCTTTGGATGTCCCATGTAGGTGATGGGTGAGAATCCACTCACTTAGTCCGATGACTCACTTATCTTTCTTCCTTCTCACAGTTGCAAGTACAAATATAGTTTAGTCATCGATCCAGTAGCAAGCAGCTGTTGGTGAGTGCTCCAGTAGATGTGCAGGCATGATCCGAGCCATGCGTTTATTTTCAAATTATATATTTAATTTGAGTTAGAAGCACTCACGTATACGTTTATATATTTCAAGTATAGATTTGAAAATTGAAGATTGTAACTAGACTTTATGTAACAAGTTACAGATGGATATATAATTAGGTTTTCAAGTGTTAAACAGATTTTCAAAGTATGACTAAGATTTTTTCAGAGCTCTATATATTATAGTATTTAATTTTTATGATTTTACACATAAATATTTGAATAAAATTTTAAATGAAGCCATCTTTTTATAATAAAAATTTCAAGAATTATGCATTTAGAGTGACACATCATGCATAAGGCTGATGTGGAGATGGGATTCCTCATGTGCTAGTCACGTTACTAAATCGGATCGTGACAACAATAATGTGATAATATGAGTTTATAGACATGTAGACAAATTTTACATATAAAACTTTTTTAGATATGCAATCTACCACAACTGCATCTATAAATTATTACATATTTTCAAGAGTTATGTTATCTATACTCATAATATATGGGACATTGTGCCAACTAATGGTAGATGAGATGTGAGTCAGCACAGTGTCCTATGTCTTATGAGTATAAATAACATTTTTCTATTTTTAATATTCATATATGAATTATGCTTACATCATTGGCATCTTGTAATCCAGGTGTACACATATTAGTAGACAAGTTCTATACGACCCTAGAATCTCTCAGGACCCACCCATATAGTTGGGAAGGCCCCGAATGTAGAAAACCATGTTGTAGTGCAGCTAATGCAGAATTATGCAAAATAGCCTTGCTGCAACGAGTTTTACTCTCTACAGTGAGGACCTCGAATGTCAACATAGTAGAAAACAACACAGTTTGATAAGTGAGACTTCTTCCTCTTTAAAACCCCAAACCAAGCTCCCTTTCTTCTAGAACCCAAAAACCTTTCTCCATAAAACATTTTTTTCTTCCTTTCCCAATCAATTATCAATCCTTCTTCTTCCAAGATTAAAGATAAGAGTTTTATGGTTTTTTTTTTAATCTTCTTCCTTTTCATTTCACGTCCTATGGTTTGAATCATTATTTTTGTCCATTGTTGTCAAGTGAAAGTGCTCCGCCAATATTATTAGGGTTTATCTAGGTTTTTTTTGGAGATACCTATAGATTGTTTATAGGTTTATGTTACCCTATGGCAGTTGTTAGTACCATTCAAAGCTCTCTAGGTTAAGTTGGTGTTGTCCATATACTCCCAACTCCATACAGTGAGTGGATTCAAAATCATGACCTTATTTTCAATCATTATGAGTATGCTTTATGCTTTTTGATTGTTGAACATGAATTTAGAGATGGTACTATGTATATAATATGATTTTACATGTTATGACAAGTTAGCAAAGACTATGATTTTGGCTATTGACATGAAAAATGTTACTTAAGAAAACCATGGGATCATGATTTGGATTGATGCATGTTATAAAAATGGTTTACACACTCATGAAATGATTACTGGATAAGTATATGATTTAAAAAGTTGTTATTTTATCAATCATGCTTTGATAGTTTATGATATCACTATATTTTTAGACTTGAGATTTCGAAATATGTTTTTAGAGTATCAATTAAGATATATTGGCAAGACTATTGAACAGAAATTATTATTATGATTTCAGAGTTTTCAAGATTTTGAAATATGATGTTTGAAGCATGAAATTAGAGTTACCAAGTTTGTGATAAGATACTAGTTTGAATAGAAAACTTAGGACCTGTTTGCTTTGCTGGAAACAGTTTTCAGTTTCCAGTTTTTAGTTTTTGTGAAGGAAAAACTGAAAAAACTAAAAGCTGAAATTTATGGTTTTTAGTTTTTTCAATTTTTCCTTGACAAAAATTGAAAATTGAAAACTGAAAACTGAAAACTGTTTTCAGCAAAGTAAACAGGCCCTTAGAGTTTCTGTTTTCATGATACCCAGAAATATGGAATTCAGTATGATTAAGAGCAACTGCCAGATACATATTCTATGGGCTCTTGAAATCATAGTGCCTACAAGTGATAATCCATTGGGCAAGATTTTATTGCCACAGTTATGCTAAAATCAAATTGTCAAAGTTATATGAATCCAGAGTTTTAGAGTTTCCAAAGCTTTAAGAAATTTAAGAGTTTTCGGAATATTTGAATTAAGTACTATGTGTAATTTAATATAGTTTTCAAACTCATAGGAAAGCCTAGCACAGAGTTTGGAGAAAATGATTAGTTTTTATGATTAAGAGGCAAGACGGTAGTTATAAAGAAATAGACAGTGAGTTAACAGCTAAAACCCGATCATTAACCTTGGTATCAAGTTGTCTCAAGAGGATAATCTCACAGAACAAATAACAAAACTTATTAAGTCCAATTTAGATACTTAAGGGATTATAAAGATTAGAAAAGATATTATGCCATGGTTGACATGCATAACTAGAGAATTTGTTATGTCACTTTTTTGTGCATAATCAGAGATTCCTTTTTTCTCTAGTAGAGTACTGTTATTTATGTTTTCAGATATTATTAATTTCAAAGCTATTATGTATATGAATGGAAAATGATTTCTTGATACATTATGAATTTATAAATGCTTGTTTATGAATCTATAGAATGAAAAGTGTTTTCCTAACTAGTCATGTATTTAAATATTAAATGGTTTATAATTGCTGCATGTACATCACATTATATATATATATATATATAAAGAAAACTGAGTTCGTTGACTCACCCCCTCCTGTACATACACCGCTTCAGTTGACGTAGGTATTTTCAGTATTGAGCCTTACTTTGAGGTAAGACTTAGTTTAGAGTCTTGTTTAAGTATTTTAGAGTCTTGTTTGAGTAGAATGCTTTAGTAGATGTGTAGGTAGAATTCGAGGTATGCATTATTTCCAGATTATGTACTTAATTTAAGAATTAGAAATATCTACATATCTGTCCACACATTTTAAGGATGGGTTGAAATTGCAGTTTTTGATAAGTTTATGTAACAAGCTAGAGATGAATTTACGATTGATTTCAAGTGTTAAATTGATTTTCATAGTATGGTTAAAATATTTTCAGAGCTTTATATATATATATATATTAAGTATTTTAGTTTATAATTCCATATATCAAGTTTTGACTAAAGATTTAGATAAAGTTATGTTTTTAGAATGAAAAGTATGTTATTTTATGCATATAGAGAGACTTAGAGGTCACGAGGCTTACGTAAGGATGAGATTTCTCACGTATCGATCACGTTCCCAAGTCGGGTCGTACACAGGTACATAGTTTAGGTTTAATTAACATTGAATTGTACTAATAATTTATAGGGGTCAATTTTGATATATTGAAATTCAGTTATGTATATTCGTTTATTTATAACATTTTCAAGGAGGTACAAGTGAATGATCAAGTCAAACTCTTTCATTGATGTGGTAATATATGATTAAATATTTTACATAAAACTCTTTTACACTAACAACATGTATAAATAAAGGTTTAATTTAAATACACTAATAGTGTCAAAGTTTTTATATTGTTATCCAATCGAATTCTTCCATATATATGACTTTTGATATAATGGGATGAGAGTCAACCATATTTTTATTGGTGTTATAAAACGTAATAGGATGATTGTATAAAAAAACTTTATACTATCAATGTATCAAAATTGAGCTCTATGAATAAATTCTTATAAGAGAAATAAGAGAAACTTGAATATCAAGCCCAATTCACGAAATGCAGGAGCAAGAGATTGAGCAAATAAGCTAACCTTTATTGGCACTAATCTTATTTTTTTCTCCATTTGATTGTCTTATCTTTTCCAACATACTGGAAAGCTCATCAAATTTGTTGTCAAAAGTTTTTATTTTTTTGGTGCTAAATTTTTTGTAAAGTTAGTTTCAAACTAAAAATTATTTAATTATAGTATAATTAATTTTCATACAATATAATATAATTGATCCAATTTTTTATATAGAGTTCAATTTTAATGCATTAATAATGTTATACTACCCTAGAAATACAGGACTAGGACTTCAGTCTATATACAGAGAACTCGGCCATGGAATCCCAGAGCTCACCTACATGACATAGTGGCCACTTAAAGATTTTTTCCCAATTTAGTTTGGGATATCTCCTAAATTGACTATCATTAACCTCCTATTATTTCATGGAATCTCCTATTATCCTATCATATTTTCTGTATTATATCATATCTCCCACTAAATATAGAACGTATATAATCTTAACTAAATCATAGAAATATCTTCCTTTTAATTAAGATTATCTCCTAATTTATCATAGGTCAGGGCTCAATATGCCCCTAACTAATACAATTTTCTATCACTCATTACACTCTTAAAACCTAAATGTTTCATTCATTTACTAACTTGAGTATTAGAAGGTCTTTATAGGTATCTCATCCCTGCTCACACGGGGGTCAAAATACAGCATTACCTCCACTTTTAGATAAGAACAAGTGTAAAATATTTTTATATCATTATCCAATTAAAATATCTTATTTGCATGACTCTTTTTAGTAGTAGATAGAGACTTAGCTATTACGATTAATGTAACATTATATAATTGAATAATTGTATAATTTTTTTTTATATTTTTAGTGTATAGAACTTAAATCATTATACATATTAAATTAAATTAATTTTTTGATTAGTAAAGGTTCTTTTCTTCTTTAACTGAGTGTCTGGTGTTTGATTCTTAGTTTGAGAATGGATGAGTGTCTATCACCTTAAAAATCTTTTACAATGACATCCAATTAAATATATTTTATTTTGGCATGATTTTTCAAATAGTAATGTGAAATCACATATTTGTTTCATGTATTATTATATAATTAGATAATAATAAATAATTTTTCTACATAATCTATTAATTAAAGTTAAATCCTATAATTATATCACTCCCCATTACCTAAATTTGATTGAATGAGTAGGAGGGTTTTTTCGTTTTTTCAAAAAATGAAAACAGAAACATATGGTCCGATCCAAAAGAAAAATATTATTATATATAGTCACAAGACATATGATATCATATTGATTCACATATAATCTATTATTAAATGAGATATAAATTCTATTTAAATAAGGTCTATACATCTAATTTAATGATAGATGAGATGTAAGTTAGTATCCACTCATATATATTGTAATTATAAATTTTATAACTCGATCGAACATTCTGTTCGCAACACCAAAATCCCATATAAATTTCACCAAACGACGTTTACCAGACCTTCGCTTCGAAGTTTCCCCGCTCTCTTTCTCAAGACGAAACGCTCTTACTCGAAAAAAAAAAAAAAAGACTCACTCACCTCACTCCCACTTCAACCAAACCCTCCGCCACCTCCATGAACGGCGGTGGAGGCGACCCCCCACCGCTGCCGTCACCTCCCTCCAACGGCGGCGAGTATCTCCTCTCCCTCATCCAACGCCCCCACCACCACTCCCATCACGCTCCTCCAGTGCAGCAGCAACAACAACAACAACAATCTCCGGCACTCGATCCCGCCGTCGCCGTAATTGGCCCCACAATCCCCATCTTACCCCCGTGGCCATCCAACGGTCATGATCATCCCATCCCCCTTCATCCCCTTCATCCCCATCATCACCATCAGCAAAACCACCTTCCCCCTTCTCCTTGGCCCCACTCTCACTCTTCTCCTTCCCCTTTCCCCCCAAACCTCTTCGGTTTACCCCAGAACCCCTTCCCCACTCCACGTTTACCCGAAACCCTGGCCCCAATTCCATCCTCCAACATCGGAATCGACGATCTCCGAAAATTAGGGTTTCCGATTGAAGCCACCACCAACACCAACAGCACCAACAGTACCAACGCCAATAATAACATTAGGGTTGATGCTTTCGTTCACCAGCAGAAGCAGCACGAGCTGAAGCTAAAGTTCGGGTCTTTCCCCAATGACGCTTTTGCGCCTGGGGTTCCACTCAATGGGGGTTTGGTTCTGGATTCCTTGCTCAACTTGAAGCTCAACAATGGGAGCTTGAAATCGGATCCCAATTTCCCGGATTCAGCTGGGAATGCTAATGTTGCTATGCAGCATGGTGGTAATTATGATGCTGTTGAACATGTTGGGGGAGGGGTTGGGAGAGGGAGTAACAATAGTTTTCATGGTGTTGGGAATTTTAGGTCTGAGACTAGTAAGGCGAATCCACCAGGGTTTGGGAACAAGCCTAGGGGGAAGGGTTATTGGGGGTCTGGGGGTAGAAGGAAGGATTCGGAGGTTGATGAGGATAGAGTGGTGATGGTTGATTCTGGTGAATTGGGTGGTAGGAATGAGGGTGTGCATACTAGGAAGGAAAATTTAAGGGTGATGTCTGTTGGAAGGAGTGGTGGCAGAGGCAAGTCAGGGCACGAAATGGGGCTTCCTGAACAGCTTGATTACCCCGGGCCACCTGCCGGGAGTAAACTCCATTCGGTCTCTGGTGTCCATGTTGAAGAGTCCAGATTGAATCTTCAGAGTGTGATCGCTGATGGTGATGAGGATGTTGGTGCCCTTAGGGAACAGTTAAGTGATTCCTTGTTGGTTGAGGACGAGTCTGAAGAGAAGAGCAACTCAAGGCAGCGGCGCAGCACCCGGGAGAAGGTTAACACTTAAAAAATTTTGTTGATATTGTTGGTAACTATGGATTATCATTCATTCTCTATAACTGGTTTTTGAATTGAATTTAATCCTCTAGGTGGTTTAAGTATCTGCTTGCTTGGTGTTTTTGTTAATGCTAGAAAGAACTGTTTGTGGAAAGATTTAGAATCTAGATAGAATACATTTAGAATCTAGATAGAATACTGAGTGTTGAATTTGGCTATCAATGATCAAATTATGAGGTTTCAGATGGTGTTTTGTCGTTTTAGATTGAAGCAAATGGATTGTTAAAGTATAAGGGTTACTTACAGAATTAATTATCAGGATGCCAGATCATCAGATTCAAGAGGACAACGGTTGTTAAGCCAGCGGGCAAGAATGTATAAAAGGCAGATGACATGTCGAAGGGACATTGATAATCTCAATATTCCTTTCCTTGCAATATACGAGTCTCTAATACCCCCTGAAGAAGAAAAGGTCAAGCAGAAGCAGTTATTAGCGTTATTGGAGAAATTAGTTAGCAAGGAGTGGCCAAAAGCACGGCTTTATCTCTATGGATCATGTGCTAATTCATTTGGCGTTTCTAAAAGTGACATTGATGTTTGCCTTGCTATTGAGGAAGCAGACATGGACAAATCTCAGATTCTAATGAAACTGGCGGATATTTTGCAATCAGATAACCTGCAGAATGTGCAGGTGAGAAGATTGCTATGCTTTTATATTGTTACTATTACTATCATACATCTTGTTGATTTGTATTCATTTAAATAATGTTTGACTATTTTTCTTAGAGAAGCATGCTAAGAATTTTGCATAAGGAAGATATAATGATTCTCGTTTTTGTTATATATGTGGAAAATTAGTAAATTGCTTTGGGAGCTCGTCTTTGGATTTTGGGTTAGATGAGGGATAAATAGACTCTAGTTGGTAGATATTTATTTCTATATATTCCACCCCCCTGTTTGGATTTATGTTAGTCTTCACTGGATACTCTTCCAATTACTATTTTTGGAGGCAGTGAGGGCATGCATGTGCATAATTTTACTGTATTTGTAAACTTCTGTTAATTATCTTCCTATTGTGAAATTTAATTTTCTAATTCTCCTATCTACTTCATTGCTATTCGAGTTAATAAAAATTTATCATCTTGGGGAAAGGTGGAGGTGGCAATGAGAAAGGAGGGAGGGGGGTTTGGAGAAGGTATTCATTCATTTTTCGGCCTACACTTCAGTTTATGTAAGCTGGATGCAAGCTGCAATTTATGAGCATTTTTTGCAATCAATGAACCCTTAATCAAGCTCCAGTGAATCACCTAGAAATAGAATAAATGTCCAATTAATTACCTGGACTTTAGATCAACATGTCCTTACCTAATTACAGACATTCTGTAATTTTTATACCCTTTAACATTATTAGAGAAGTTGTAAGGTTGAGACTAAAATATCCTTCTTGAAGAAATCCATAAAAATACATACATGATCAGCACAAACAGTAAAGGCCCATCAAGTAAGAAAAGCTTGCCAATCTCTCTGCATATCTAAGAAAGAAACTTCTCTAACTGTTATGCAGTCATTAGCTGAGCATTACAAACCCGAAGAAGACATTTTTTGTGTGTATTTCTCTCTCTTTTTTTTTTTTTTGGGAAAGCGTTTCCTTTAGAAGTCTATTATTCCTTTCCAAATGAGAGGAGTCATATTGAAAGGAATATGGCTTTATTTTCTTTTTGGCATAGGCGTGGGACATATTGTTGTGTTTTGGCTGTATTTGTTGTTGTTTTTGGATTTGTGGATTGTTTATATGGGCTTTCTCAATGACTGACATAGAAGCTGTTAATCTATTGATTAATTCTGGTGCATAGATTTCACCATACACTCTATTGCTCTATCTGATTCTATATTTATTTTCCTGTTCTCCCTTGTAAACTTAAAGGAAAAAGGTTCATGATTGCATACTTCACGTGCTTTGTTTTCTAATTTTTTTTTGTCCATTTTTGTCTGGACAAATATTTATTGTTTCACTTATTTTAGGCATAGATCATAGTTCTTAAACAAATGCTTGTGTACATGCAAAAGAACAAGCCACCTTAAAGAGGATGTTGCTTGGTATGCTATGTGCCCTTGATTTTGGCAAGATGTTGGTATGCCAAGGGTGCCTTGGGAAATAAATAGCAAATAAATCAAATATGTGAAAGAAGAAAAGGATAAAGATAAGTAGAGAGGGAATGTTAAAATTAAACAATGACCTTATATTAATTTTATTAATTTTTGAATGAAAGAGATCTTCATAAGCAAAAGAAAGTTTAGAATTACGAATTAGATATATTAAGAGAGAGATGCAAAGCTAGAAAATGTTTTATCAAGAGCAAAACAGTGTTCAGTGATTGAAAAATAAATTGGGAATCTGAGTCAAAGGATTGAGGAAGCTGACTACTGCTGGATTACTGCTCAAGAAACATTCATTTGAAGTAACTGATTTGCAATGAACATTTTTTTGGAGTCTTTAATTTAATTCCTTTTACAGGCTTTGACACGGGCAAGAGTTCCTATAGTAAAGCTCATGGATCCTGTGACAGGAATTTCTTGTGACATATGCATCAACAATCTTCTGGCTGTTGTAAATACAAAGCTTCTACGGGATTATGCACACATAGATGCAAGATTACGACAGTTAGCATTTATTATCAAACATTGGGCAAAGTCTAGAGGAGTCAATGAAACTTACCATGGGACATTATCTAGCTATGCGTAAGTTAGCTTCTGGTGCTATTCTTGTGGAGATGAGTTTGCTTTCTCTTCTTTATCTAATTTATTATTTATATTAAGTAACTAAACCAATATTGTAAAGATCAAAGTGGTTGATTGAATGACAAAATCTTGTCCTCAGAAAAATAATTTGTGCAATTCTAATTTCAGGTATGTTTTGATGTGCATTCACTTTTTGCAACAGCGAAGGCCTGCTATACTTCCATGCTTACAGGTGTGTACATTAGTTTTCATTCTTCTGCTGCTCTGGGCAAGATATATCTGCTCGTGCTATTTATGTGTCAGAAGTACCCTTTTTGTTGAACTCTACACAACTTTATAGTTCCCATACTTTATGTGTGAAAATTAAATTAACTAAGGCTACTTATGTTCTTTTTAGTTTTCACTGTCTGGTTTCAGGCAATTAGCTGGACATCGATACAAGTTAATTAGTATTGCTGTGTATACTGGTTACTGAGCTGCTTTAGTAAATTTTATTTTCATTCTCCCAGTTTTGTCCAAACCTTCTTTTTTTCTTCCTTTCTTATTATCATCTTCTCTGCCTATCGAGTCCTTTTTTGTTTTTAAATTTAGACAGCTTCTCTAAAGTAAAGATGTAACTACCTTTAGATCATTTACTGGGTTAAGATCACAATGCACTTTATTTAATTTTCATGTTCAGTTCTGGGCCAGCCTTCTGGCTCTGGCATTTGGTTTCATATTTACTATTGCATAGCTGATATTATCAGCAGAATAACATATTTGCAGTATGCAAAGTGAACATGGTTGATTCCTCCACTTTCAGCATGCCATCTGGGTCACTTGAATAGTGTTTATACATTTTATAGCTATCTTTGTATTTTAATACATGTTTCTTGATTAAATACTTTTTTCTATACAGGAAATGGAGACAACATACTCTGTGACGGTGGACGATATTAACTGTGCTTACTTCGACCAAGTTGAGCAACTATGTGATTTTGGACACCGCAACAGGGAAACTATTGCTCAACTTGTGTGGGGATTTTTCTATTATTGGGCATATTGTCATGATTACGCAAATGCTGTTGTATCTGTACGTATGGGAACCATAATAAGGTAAGAGAACTCAATCTCTGTAATTTGTCATAATCCTTATCTTACCTGTTCCATTGGTTATTGTTGTCTCTTTTTATTTCTGTAGTAATTGGTTGTTGTTTTCTGATGTGCGGGGTTTGTAATATGAAAGTAATGTGAAGTTTTCTTTATGCACCCCATTCTTCGTCTGCTTGGAGCTGCACAATTGATAGCAATAATGCTGAACAAATCAGGCAAAAAAAACCAAAAAACTGTTAGGTCGAGCATTCAGTAAATCTGAAATTTCTTTTTGGGCATTTTCTTTCATTCTTTCTTTCTCTTCTTGCAAGTGCTTGCATCTGTGCGCTTCCCAGCACAGTACCCTTATGGTATCACTTTGGGGCTATTATTATCTGTTTTCTGTGGCATGCAGTTGTCATATTTATCTAGCTTTTGTTGGGATTGAAGCTGTCATGCTACTCATTTAAATCTTTATGAGGAGATTATTATAACGTGGCTAGACTTTTGATTGAATTGAATGCATGATGCTCTTTTTGGGTGTAGTAAGCGAGAGAAGGACTGGACAAGGAGGATTGGTAACGATCGCCATTTGATATGCATAGAGGATCCTTTTGAAATATCTCATGATCTGGGTCGAGTGGTGGATAAACATAGCATCAAAGTTCTCAGGGAAGAGTTTGAACGTGCTGCTGATATTATGCAGTATGATCCAAATCCATGTGTTAAACTTTTCGAGCCCTATGTCCCTAGTTGATTGATTAGTCGTTTTGAATATATAGATTTATAGGTGAGGTGGTGGACACTCAGCTTGTAAAGCTTCTTTTGCCATATTTTCATATATAACCTTGTGTCATGTTTATATGTGTATGTTTAAGGTTTTCAAAATGTAAAATCTTTTGGCCTTCTTGATCTTATATTTGAAAGGCAATAATTTCTGTTATGTGGATCAGTCTTCCGAGATATCAATTGGCCGTTAGGCGTTGTGTATAATGTTCAGACATGGTTGGGACTTGGGAGCATGTAATGAAACTGTAAATAAACTGAGTTTTCACCTTAGTTTGCTCACCAAATATACATGTCCCCAACATTTGAGCATTATGCAATTATCATGGGCATCATTGAACATTTGTTATAACCTTTATATCCTCATATACTTCACTATATGTAACTGTTTCAACTTGGTGTTCTTCTGATCTGGGGTCAATTTGTTGTCTGGCAACTGCTGAAAACGTTGATGTGGCTGTCCCAAATAGTAATAAGTTATCAATTCCTTAATTTTTTAAATTAAAATTGTATTTTTCTCCTTTTAGCGTGTTTAATGTTAATGTTCCGCCGGCTTTTAAAAAAGGGTTTTTCGTTGCATTATTGCATAAACTGACAGCTCAGTCGGTCCCTGACCAAGTCACCATTAAAATTTGAAAGTAAATGAAGCGTTTGAATCGCTTATTTAAAATAAAATTGATTCGATAATTTGTTCTGACAATATCTTAAAGTCATTTTTTAATTTCCTTTAAGTAGGGGGGAAAAAAAGTAAAAGAAGATCAGCTGCACACGAACAGACAATCGTTCCTATCGGCTATTAGCCTGCAAGCAACCTAGGAGTAGGACTTCATGTTGGGGATCCTGCCAAAAGATGGAATGCCTCCTGCCAATGAGCACTGGTTTGACAGCTGGCTTCATTTGTTTCGGCTTTTTTTTTTTGACGGGTGGAGTCATTGGTTAAAAAAGAATAGAAAGCTTTATTACATCTGGTGAAAGTGAAAAATAAAATAAAATAGAAAGGATACATTTTTCATTTAATATTTATTTTCCGATTTACATTTTTCATTTAATATCTATTTTCCAATTTAAAGCACAACTATAGGTGTGTTTGTTTTAGATTATGAGGAAAATGATTATGAAATATAAAATTTATATATAATTCAAAATTGAATTGAATTTTTAAATTCTGATGTTTTTAAATTATTCAAACATAAGGAGAATAATTTATTTAGATGAAAAGAAAATGATTTTGGATCATCCAAATGCATTTATATGTGAGTTGAGAGTTTAATTTTGGGGTTGTATTTACTTTTAATTTTTTAATGTGAGATTTCTTTTTTGGGTTTAAATGTTAGCTGTTAGTGTGGAAAAATAAAAATACTAGATGCTAATGCTAGTTTTACCCAAAAAAAAAAAATCTCGATACATTGTATTTTATTTTTATTTATTAATTAACTAATAGAATTTTATTCATGTGATAAATTGTAGAGAATGATTATTATTTATTATCAAAATTGCCTAATAATTTGTTATTTTTGTGAAATTTTATGAATTGATAAAGTGTAAAAGTATTTTATATAAAAATTAAAATATAAATTACTATTAATCTTTAGAATTTGAATTCATGCAATTTATACGTGTTAGACAAGAATGAGAGTGTAAAGCACACATCATCCAAATTAATCTCTATTTTTTAGCTAATAATAATTGTGCAAGACATATGGCAACAAAAGAACAATGTTATGGCTTGTGAAAGACGTTGATTAACAAAAATCTTAGAAAGATTCCAAATTACTTTTTCAAATGCACCGAAACCACCCACTTTCATTGCCCAATCTCCACATCGTAACACTTGCAGGAGCTCCAAAATTCCCATAGCCTTCAATGGCAGAAGAAGAACCTTCAAAACACAAGCAAGATCTTCCAAAAGTGCTTGTTTTAGGTTCCCCAACGTGCTTCCCAACACTGGAACCACTATACTCTCACAAGTTCCATTTCATAAACCCAAACCCCTCACTCCCACTCCACCAACTCATCCCTCCGCCCTCTTCATCCGTCCTCGCCCTCCTCTGCAGCGCCGCCTTGCCCCTCACCGCCGCCGTCCTCCGCCTCCTCCCGTCGCTCCGCCTCGTCGTCACCACCAGCGCTGGCACCGACCACATCGACCTCCTCGAGTGCCGCCGCCGTGGGATCCAGGTCGTCGGTGCCGGAAAATTGTTCTCCGATGAGGTCGCCGATCTGGCCGTCGGATTACTGATCGACGTCATGAGAAGAATCTCGGCGGCGGATCGATTCGTAAGGACAAGCTGTCACTTTGGCTCTCCGGATTTCCCTCTAGGATACAAGGTTTCCATTTTTTTCATATTTTTATTTTGAATTAAAATGTAATTTTGATATATTGATGTCAGTTAATTTTAAAATTAATCTTTATCAAGAAAAGTTTTTACAACAATTATTAGATAGGCTATTTTTTATAAATAAATCTTTATTTATTTACAATATATCATTTATCATGTGATAATTAATTAGACAAGTGAAATAGCTCATACTTAGTTAATTACGTCAAAATGCTCACTAATAAAATTGCAATTCAAATTATAACTTTAATTGATATTTATTGAAAAAAAGGCAGTTTAATATATATATATACAAGGATTATTATTTGATTGAACACTAGAGTAGATTCAGAAGTACAAGTTATTTATATTATTTAATTCAGTTTAATTATGTGCTTGTGAAATCAAATTACACTCTCCTGCTGCTGTTTAGTCAACGTCATCTTTTTGGGGTTTACACTTACAGCTCGCAACGGTTACGAACATATGATGGTTCTGACTTCTGAGTACCCAAAAAACATATAATGGTTCTTTAATCTCTTGCTTCATCTTATAGTCGAAAAGAGTTACCTTTTTAAAGAAATTATTTAAAAAAATTTAATTTGTGTTTATCTGAGTATATTAAAAATAAATTTAAGAGAATAATTTTTATTTAAATAAGATAAAGTAAAATTATTTTTAGTTATTAATATGATAATGATAATAGGATTTTACTTTTAAATTATTTTTTCTAGAATGAAAAGTATATTCAATAAAGGTTCTCATAAATATACTTTTCAAGCACTTAAAAAATACTTTTAGTAGAAAGAAAAATTTATCAACTGTATTGGTTATGGTAAACCCCATTCTTATTATTCTAAATCTACTTTTGGAGCTCAAAAAATGTAAAACAAACACACAATAATTCAGGGGTCCATGTAGGTAGCAGTGAATCTAGGGTCAAACTTTATTTCGGCTCAGTTTTTATTTTTAGATTGGGTTATTTGCTGGAATTTGAACCTAATCGAACAATAATTTAACCAATGGCTAGATTAACTCGACTTTCAATTAATATATAAAAAATCTGGACACTATTTATGAAAAAACTGTAAATTTACGTTGTGTTAAAATTTTTTTAGCTATATATTTATGTATAAATAAATATTTAAATGATTTCACATCAAAAAGGGTAGTGATTTCATCCTCCCTCTCCATCCCATTCCCAGGAAACTAAATTAAGGTGGCTATTGTTGTTATTCCTCAATTCTTACTTAAGTTTCTCTTTTCTTTTCCTAATATTTAAGATGGCTAATCCCCTTGTACAATTAATTAACGTATTACCGATAAGTGTGGAACATTTACTGTATTTTTATTTTTTTGGTAGTGATATGATGATATATTTGAGAATAATTCTGAATTTTTTTGGAAAGATAATAAATTCGACAGTTGTAGTGACTACTTACCAGGAGGGGGAAAAAAAAATCCAAAGTGCTTTTATTATTTGAAGTTTCATATGAAAAGGAATAAAGGATTTATGTTTCAGCTATCAGGCAAGCGAGTAGGCATCGTTGGATTGGGAAGTATTGGCATGGCAGTGGCCAAGAGGCTCGAGTCTTTCGGTTGCTTTGTCTTGTACCACTCTAGGCATCAAAAAGCTGTTTCATACCCTTTCTATTCCAGTGTTGTTGAGCTTGCAGATACTAGCAATGCACTTGTTGTGTGTTGTGCACTGAATGAGCAAACACGGCATATAATTAACAGGGAAGTCATGTTGGCATTGGGAAAAGAAGGATTTGTTGTCAATGTGGGGAGAGGGGGTCTCATTGATGAAAATCAATTGGTCAAGTGTTTGATGGAAGGCCAAATTGGGGGTGCTGGTTTGGATGTGTTTGAAAATGAGCCTCATGTTCCTCAAGAGCTCCTTGCAATGGATAATGTGGTTTTAAGTCCACACTGTGCTGCTTTTACTTCAGAATGTATCACCCAGTTGTGTGAGCTCGTGGGAGGGAATTTAGAATCCTTCTTCTCAAATATGCCCCTAATTTCTCCGGTGATAGTTGGTTGAATTCATCTTCTTGATAGGTTAGAGTCATTACTCAATGATTCTTGAATACTGTAGAGTTATAAGTGGAGGATGTTGTTATGTATATTGTAAAACTAAAAAAAAATTCTAAAAATAGAATAAAAATAAAAGAATTTAAAGAATAAAATCAAATAGGAATAGAATAATGTGAATATTCAATACTGAGTGAAGTTGTTTTATTCTTCTGAACATAGTCTGTTATTGATGGAAAACTGCAAAATGATAATTTAATGTGAAAAGATTATTGTCAAAGTATATGATTGATACTGAAAATTAGTTAGAATTGTTAATATTTGGTTAGGAATTAGTTAGTAGGTGTTATCCTCATATGTCATATAAGGCCATCACCTTTTTCATTTCTATAGTAAAATTTTTCATTCCGTTTTCTGCGTTTGTGAATTTCAACAATTATGATTGAATGCAGGAATGCGATAGCTTGCCTAAACAAGTCTTGGTATGGCTGCAGATTTCGTCACTGCAATACACAAAGGGGTAACAATGAAAATTAGTAGATATCCTTCTTTGTTCTTTGTGAAGGAGATAAGCTCGAGGCTAGTAACAAACTTCAGCAGTAGCTATCGGTTGTTTGTTAATTCATTTTCGATTTATAATATTATATAACATTTTATTCATCAGTAATTCGAATAATTTTGTTATAATTATGGGAGTATTATCATTTTAACCCCCTTCAAATTCATATAATTGGTAAAATAGTTTATAAAAGAAATTATATTCACCCATGTCCCTTCAAAAATTCATTTCATTTAACAAATTCATCAAAATATCAATTAGTCTCAATTTTTATCAACAAAAGTATTTTTTTAGGGATTATTTTACTAAAGATATGATTTTTTGAGAGTTAAAATGGTCATTCCATAATGTTAACTTGACACTTCAGAAAGCACATTTCTCTATAAACAATGCACTTTACTGGAAAATGAAGGAAAATTTGAAATTTAAATTTAAAGTCAAACTCAGTCAAGAACTGACTCGTTATCTCTTCCACTAACTTGGTCAACTGCTTCAACTTCTAGAAGGGAAAGTTCAGAAACCTCGTTCAGAAAGTAAAAAATAGTTTTTGAAGGTGGACTCAGAAATATCTATTACATGATGGCTTCTATAATTGCTCTGACAACGCCAAGCTACTCCTTTAGACTATGTTTTCAAGACACAAAAAGAAGATCAACACTTGTTATTAGGAAAACAGATCAAGAGCAATGATCATAAAGGCAAGATCAAGTATAAAAGGAGGTACCATGCTTACAAAGAGAAAAGACTTTGGCTGATAATAGTGCTAAAATGTTGAAGAAATTTCCCTTCATCCTTTGTAAAATTTATTGCTGCTTGTAATCAGTTTCTTCTTGTAAAAATTTTCTTTCTACATTTTTAGTAGATTACATCATTCTTCTTAGGAAGAATCAATAGAAAGAAGTCATTCAAGTTTCCTAGATTTGTTATTATTCATCATATGAAAACTTGAGTGTTGGTTAGTTTGAGTGTACCAATCCAAACACAAATCTTTGTAATCATGATCCGGTAGTGATCAATGTGAATTAGCTTAAAGAAGCTAAGTAAATACTACTTGTAAAGTGACAATATAGTGAGCTACTGGTCATGGAGTTTTCTTGGAAAGACTAGTCAAAAACAACTCCAGTGTGATAGTAGAGTGAACTACTAGTCACTGGTAAGAGCTTAGAAAGGCTACATTTTGATTTTGTCAAGCTAAGAAAGATGTTAGTGAAACTCAATAGTGGTTGAGAAATAGATATAGGTAGATTGATTGAACCAATATAGAAATCTATGTAGTATCTATTATTTCCTTTTTACTTGCTACATTGTGCTTTTCATGCCATGTTTTTCGGAAAATCTTTTTCTTATTAACGCCTTGAATAGTTGAAAAAGTTACTTTTTTAAGTATACTAAAGTTTGTTTCTGCTGCACTTCAAGTCAATACTTGATAGTATTTGTTTTAGTTTTCAGAAATGCAAAAGGAAAAGAAATGTTCAACCACGATTCAACCCCCTATTTTCGTGCACTTTTTAATCTACACAAGTGAAGACTCGAGTCGTGTGGCCAATGGATTGGAGAAAGTTTTTGGTGTATAGGAAGCTCCTGCTACAGCCATCAAGGATGATGTGAAAAGTGTAATAAGCTTAGGTTCCATGGCATGGATCTAGAGCGCTGATACCATATTAGATATCAAACTGAAGACTTAGAATGTTGAATAATGCTTGTTATGAGAATTGTATTATTGTATTTCATTGAATAAATGCCTAAAGTGTATAACAAGAGTGTTATATATAAACACTTGCTTAAGCCAATAGACCTTGATAAAAAATTTATTTCTACCTTCTCAAAGTGGATGTCCATTAAGACATTTACTTTGTGCTCATTGAACGTGATGTTCATCATGTTCAATTATTATAAACTAACTGTCTCAATGGACATATATTTTTAGGGCATATTTGATGCACCGTATTGAATAAAACATGATAATATTATACATGATAATACAAAGCCTGATATTATAGTATAAGGAATCCATTATATAAGTTTTTATATTATCCATTGTTTGATGTACCACATAATCAAACGACTGAGGTAAGGCAGGGGCTGAATGGTGGGTGGTAGACAGTGATAGAGGGATGAAAGGCAGCAATTAGGGGATGATGAGTAGCAACGAGAGGGAGGTGGCCGGTGACTAGTGTGTGGCGGGCGAAAACCGATGGGTGGCGGGCTACTATCGGCGATGGGTGCAGGTGGAGCTTTGGCATAAAAGAGTAAGTCAAGGTTAATTTTAGATTGTTTAGTTGAAATAATATTCTTTAGTGTTATCAGGCCTTTTATAATCCAATAACTTATTTCTATAGTCATAGAATAAAAATGGTTTGACCATATATCATCATATTATTATATGTGACACAAAAAATGTGATAAAAATTAGATTTATAATATTAACGCGGGCCTTGTATTACGTATCAAACGAGACCTTAGGGTTTCAAATAGCACCACTCCACCACTTAAGGGTGTTCATAACCTAACTTGGCCTACTAGTTTGGTTTGGCCCAAAACTCATGGGACAGGTTCGGGTCTTGAAATTTGACCCATTATACTTTTCAGGCTGAATCCAAATCATTTGTCAAGTTGACTTGGCTCAGCTTAAAGTTAAATAATTTCTTATGAAATATATTTTTATAATAATTTATGAAAAATTATAAGATTTTAAAGTTTAATTAATATATTTTACATAATTTGATACTATTTTTATATTGATATGATTTATTTTAAAACTTATATTATAAATATCTTTTAAATTTTATTTCTTATTTATAAAATTTTATAATTTTACTATATATAATGTCTAAATTTCTATATGTTATTCGAATATTGGACTAACCTAGTACAACCTGATACATTATTGGGTCGTTATAGAATTGGACTTGAATTTAAAAAATTGACCAATTTAAAAATCGGATCAAATTTAAATTTTATTCCATCTTACCCAATCCATCCGTTCGGTTGTTCACCCCTTGCTCCACTTTGATCTAATGGAACGAACTAATCCGACAAACTTATTATTCACCTACTCTGATTAGTAACGACAGATTTACAACTCATCGCCCATCACTTTTGACTAGGAATGAATTATTGGTGGCAGGAAAGCAATGTTTTTTGGACATACTCCTGATCTTTATAAAAAATGATATACACTTCATTTTTTTTTTTTTTTTTAGTAAAGTATGCAAGAAAAAGACAAAAGATACGGTTACATCCTCCAGAAAAAGGTGCGGTCCTTGTCCTTTACACTTTATCTTTATGTTTGAATTTATTTTTTGGGTAATGTATAACATGTATCCATTCGTTTTTGATTAAATGTTTATATCGGGCCTTAAAATTATAGACGTAAATTATTTTACTTTTCAAAATTTATAAATTAATTTTTTTATTATTAAAATTATAAATATGAGTTATATTAATCTATAACTTTATTTTCATTCATGTCATTATATTTTTCAACTTATAACCTCCTGTAATTTATTAAAACATGTATGAGTTTATAACTTCCTGAAAATTGTAAACTCATTTACAATCGACATTTTATTTGAGATAAGTATGATTGAAGAATAAAATATAAATTTTACATATAAGTAATATTATTAGTATATTTAATATATTTCAGTAATTTAAATCTATTATTTAACAATATCATATTTGAGTCTAAATAGGATGTTAGCCTACCAATATATCACTTAACGGGCATTGTTAACAACTATGTTCAGACAATACAATAAAAAATGGAGTCATAAACTAACTTAACTCACACTTTAAACCTTTAGGACTACAAAATTTATTTTTAAATTTTAAAAATTAAAATAACTCGAGTATAATTTCAATTATTAAAATGATCATTTTGTTTCAAATTTGACAAGGAGCACCCTGAAAGTAAACAAATTATGAATAATGTATGCAATATTCACATCCGAAAAGTTGATTGATTAGTTGATGCAAATATGAGAAAATAGTCCTGCTTCAGAATTTAAGATTTTTGTAAATGAATACTGTTATTTTTCATAAACTTTTATGGGGTAAATAAGAGATTGATTTTGATGCACCCATAATGTGAAAGAGTTTTTCATTGTAATTCAGTCATATGCTTTTACTTATAAAATTTTGAAAGTAATAAGGAGTTAAGTTGAATACTTTCATTAATATGTTAATATATGGTTGAATATTATTTATGTGAAAAAAAATTATATTGGCAGTGCATATAAATTAAATTTGGTAAATTAATATTTCTAGAAGTAATTTGTATCTTTTTTCTCTGAAGATTTTCAAATGATATCAGATTTTTTATTGAAATAAAATTTAGCGATATATATGTTCAGCTTAATTATTTAAGTTTCTGTATATATTATTTTTCTAAGAAAAATAACTGCAGCTTTTTTCAGTAAATTTTTTTTATTGGTAAAGGTTAATATATTTTAAAACATAAAACTAAAACTAATAGTAGATTTGTTTCTTAAAATACGCATTAAATATTGTTTGTAAATCTGCAATAATTCTGTTCACGACAACATAAAGGGGACTGCACTAATTCTTGAAATTGTGTCGTCTAATACCTTTTCGTCAATAATTGATATTGTCAAGTATATAGTGCGTTCACTGTGAGGTTACAATTTATTTTCTCCCCACGCTCCCATTTTCCATCAGTCCTATACTCTCTAGCTTACGAGCATCTTTTAGGTTCGTTTCTTTTGCACTTGATCTCATTCATCATGTCACAACTTCTTGTGCTCTCTTCAGTTTAATTTCTGGCCTGGAATAGCAATCATGAAATACAGGAAGATCTTAACTTAGGGTCCTCCTAATCGAAATACTAAGGTTTGGAGCTTTCAACTCTTATGTTGTTGTTTCACACAAACAAGAAAAAGAAAAATTAAAAGGTTTCAAAAAGTAATATAGCTTAAGCTAAGACTTCCAGGCTTTTAACAAAATATTGGTAAACCCATTTCAACTAAGAATGAATTTTGCAGGGTCGAAGATTCAAATTTAGGTGAGTATTCGAAAAGGGGAGGAGACGTATCTGAAGGAGAAAAATGTAGAACTGGAGTTGTTGCAGCAGAATAAAAGCTTCTCACAATTAGTTTGTCTTGGACTGAAGGTATGATCCAGCATTACATTCATAATATCTACTTTAACGTCTCCACCGCCATGGATTTTTTTTTTCTTCTTTCTTTGTATTTGTTTTTTTTTTTTGGTATATTGAAAATCTAAACTACTTATATGGTTGATCGTATAATTCTTCGATTAAAATTGTTGTTAATTGATCGTGATTCTTATTCAAAGTTGAATTGAAACTTTACAAAAGGTATGCACAAAAATCAAAGAGCCGATTGGAGAATTAATTTTTTGTTTAGGTCAACTGATTGGAGACTTTCTAAAGGCGATATCTGGAAAGCTTGGGCATGGGATGAATTTAGAATTCGATCCCAGTTTCAGGCTATTATCTAGATTATGTTTAGCCACATTGTCATAGTTTGCAAGGGGCCTACCTCCACACACAACCAAACTTTCATAACTTATGGAAGTAGTCGACTGATAATGACAAGTTAGGCAGAAGAACCAAGCATTTCTGTTGCAAGGGTGAGGTGGATGGGAAGCGGACGTTTCTGCAGGCCTAATGAACGAGATGAGTTTGGCTAATTTGGGGTGAATTTTTTAGTGAGGGTCATGTGATCTTTTTATTTCTGTTTAAATCTCAGCCATCGATTTTGATCAAAGAGTTGAAAATTATGTTCTTATTTCTCGTATAAGAAAATCATTCTCCCTTAACATATCCCACACACCCACCCACCCACCGCCGGTTAGAGCGGCAAATGCTTTGCCCTTAACCAGTGGTCTAACATTTGAGCCTTGACTATCAAAAAAATTGATGTGGGGAAAGGATGCCTGTGGAAAACTTAAAATAATAATAATAATAATAATAATAATAAATATTGTCAAAATATTAAATCTTTGTCACAAATAATCATGTACATATCAAACATTATTTTTGTAACTTAAATTAATAAATTAATACAAAAAATTGATGTGGGGAAAGGATGCTTGTGGGATACTTAAATAATAAATATTGTCAAAATATTATATCTTTGTCACAAATAATCATGTACCTATCACACATTATTTTTGTAACTTAAATTAATAAATTAATACAAAAAATTGATGTGAGGAAAGGATGCCTGTGGGAAACTTATAATAATAATAATAATAATAAATATTGTCAAAATATTATATCTTTGTCACAAATAATCATGTACATATCACATTATTTTTGTAACTTAAATTAATAAATTAATATATATAGGAGAGATCAGTATAATTTTACAAAATAAAAGAGGGATAAATGTAATTATATTAAATCTCAAGAAAAGCTTGTATAAGTTACTCTAAGTAAATTTGTATAGTTATATCATACTTTCAAAGATATATTCGTGTAAGTTCATGATATTCTTGTTAAACTCTCATTGGCGAGTACTTGATAAAAAACTCATGTTCAAAATAATTCTATCAAAACATCGTCTTTAGTAATTTGGCATCTCAAATGCAATAACTGAAAAAAAGCCCGAATTTAAGTTTTATTTTTCTTCATTTTTCAATAATTGTTTTTTTACACGTGTACCTATTATTATGTTTTTCAACTTGAGAAGAATTCTCTCAACTACGTATATAGATTGAAAATTTATGCATAATTTATTTAGAAATAAGAGACACAGTTTAAGAAATGTTTCATAATATATATCTTTAAAAAAATTATTATATTAAAACAAAAATGATATCATATTATTTAAAATATAATAATAAAAAGAATTTAATTTATATAAATTGTCATTGTATTAAGATAAAGACTTGGATTGATGAAAACTTAAAGAAAAATTAATCCTCAAACCCTTGTATGCCGAATAGTGTAAAATAGACTTTTCGTTAATGAAATATCCATTTACACTGTTAACTCACTGTGTGCATGTCACGTGAGGTAATTTTTGTTTACATTTTGTGAAAATTTTCCAACCTTAATCCTTTTTTAGAAAACTATCACATACAAACGCCTATCTGAAGTTAAGAAAAAAAAAAATAAAACAAATGCACACGAGCATCCCCACCTCAATCTTCAAATCTAATCTGAAATCAGAAACCAAATGAATGAAGGAGCACAGAATAGACACCGTTCAATAATTTAGGGTTCTGTTTAGTTTTGGGGCTTTGGGTTGTAAAGAGGGAGAAAGCACGAAAGTGGGAGGTCAGCGAAGCAATGATGATTAGTTACAGTGGGGTAGTGGCTCACTGGCATGGTGACTCTCATGATCGCAGAAGGGCATGGCAGTTCATGGTTATCAATTGCGCAACATAAGAGAGCTTGCAGAACCGATTCAAGGTGGAAGACGTGGTGACAATGGTTGCTTATGGTGGTGCTCGCAACAGACGAGACACGGCGATGACGATAGAGGAGGAGGAGAAGTAGGCTGCAATAGCTTTGCAGTGGTGGCGACGGGTGTCTCCAGCCGTAGTAGTGCAGCTAATGGGATGGAGGAAGAGAATGATGGTGGTGCTTTGGATTTATGGTAGCAACAGATGCTTCCTTTATGTTTCTTCTCTTTTTTCCTTTTTTCTTTTTAATTTTTGTTTGAGTTTTAAAAAGATTTGGTTAGTGGTTTTGAAAATCGGTGGGTTTAATTTTGGTTTTGTGGATGGCTCGATGTTTGTTGTTGTTGCTTCATCATTTTTTTTTTCTCCCTTTCTTTTGTTGTTGATGAATTATTGAAGAATGGGGTTTGGATAATGGTTTGTTATTGTGTGTTTGGTAATGGTTTTGGAATGGTGGTTCTTCTTCTTTTTCTGTTGAAAGAGATGGAGTGATTTAGTGGTAGATGAGAGATGCGTGCGTTTGTGTTCCTGAAAAGGGAATTAGGGGTAGGAAATTTCAGAAAATGCAATGGTAATTTTCTCGCAAAATCATTTATGTTTGACTGGAAGAATAAGAGTAATATTGAATCTGGAAAAAAAAAAAAAATTAGAGCATTATGGTGCGGTCCAATCATTGCGTCAGTGCATCACTCGTACATATAACAATATTACCATATTTGCATTGTTGTCCAATTTTACCTTCTCTTTTTTCTTTTTTCTTTGTTTTTTTACCTTTTTTTCGGCTATTATACTCCCCCCCGCCCCCCCTTTTTTTTTTTTGGCACATAGACCACCGTATCTCTATTTTCTAAACTAATAATAACACTAAGCCAACTTATCAAATAAGGGGCTACTTTCCTTTTAATTTTTTTCCTACTTGGTACACTTTGCCTTTTCGATTTTGTACTCTTTATTTTTTTTTTACAAACAGGCTATTCTCTGCTTCTTCTTTTTTTAAATAGTAACACAAAACCAACTGATCATATGAGGAGTAAGAGAAGAAGATGTTAGTCTTTTTTTTTTCCTACCCACTACTCTTTTTTTTTTTTTTTACACCTACCATTCTGTCTTCTTTTTTTTTTTTTGTCAAACTATAACACAAAACTAACAGATCAAGTAAGAAGAAAGAGCAGGGACTATATTTTTTTCTGCCTAGTGAGTAGTTCACTTTTTTAAATTCTAGTGCAACGATGCAGATATCACGATCAGATTTGGGAACGTAATCAGCATGTGAAGAATCCCATTCCCACATAAGTCTACTGGGTGATGTGTTTCTCTAAATGCATAATTTATCATAATATAATACTTAAGATGTGATTATATTCTAATCCAACATTCATTTCTCCATTTAAAGCATAATATTTAATTTCATAAAACTGGAAGTAATTGGTATTCAAATTTTGAAAACATCTTGGCTAAGCCTACTAACCATGAAATCATAACTATTTCAACACATAATATAAATCTTAAAACTCAAAATTTGCTTAATGGTTGAAAACTGAATTACAAATGCATCATAGTTCATCACATGAATCTCTAACCACAGTTTACATTTTAATTACATAGTTAATCTTTAAAAATACTATAATATATCAAAATACATGTGTGGCTAGGATCCTGTTTACACATTTACTAGAGCACTCTACTCTAATATAATTCTACTCTAGGCCTTACTGCAAAGTAAGACTCACTACTAAAAATAATTGCGTCTACTAAACTAGAGTCCGAACCACCTCTGCACTTGCAACTATAAGAAGGAAAAGAGAGGGGTGAATCAATGGATTCAGTGAGTGAGCTCTCACCTATCACCAAGATGAGATGACCAAGGAAAATACAATATATAATATACATGCAATAATCTTAAACCATTTGATATTCATATGCATAACTATATAGAAAAGATATCTTTGTATTTATAAATTTATACCAAAGCATCTCTAAATTCTTACTCTAACGAGAAATCATTTTCCATACATATACATAATAGCGCTTAAATCAAATTCTCTCTAAAAAGCATCAACAATTCATGAAAACATAATAACAGTACTCTAATAGAGATACATGGACCTCTAGTTATGCATTGCATAACAATACATTCTCTAGCTATACATGTCAACTATGGCATAGTGAATTTTCTCTAAAATCCCTCAAGGATCCAAATCATACAAACCTAACTAGATTCCATTCTGCTCTATGACATTGCCCTCGAGGAGAACTTAGTACCAAGATTAACGATCATTTTTTTCAGTCGTTAACTCATTGTTTGTTTCTTTATAGCTACCGTCTAGTCTCTAAATCATGAAAACTAATTATTTCTCTAAAACTCTATTCTAGGCTCTTCTCTGGGTTTAAAACTCTATCATATAATTACTCTACTCTTAAAATCATAAAATCTCTAGATATATATATATATAGAGAAACATTTAAATCATTTAAATATGAAAACTCTTAAAACTCTAAAAGCTGTGGATTCATATAACTCTAATAATCTGACTTTAGCGTAACTATAATTGTGAATCATGCCAAAGGGATCACCCACTTGTAGGCCTTCTAATTTCAAGCCCACAAAATATGTATCTGACAGTTGTTATGAATCATATTAAATTTCATACTTCTGAGTATCACGAAAACTGGATTTCTAACATTTCATTTATCAAGCTAACATCTTTTCATAACTTAATAATTCTAATATCATACTTTGAAATAGAAAGGCTTATAATCATTAAACTTTGACATTATAATAACATCTCAGTCCATAAAATTAAGTCATACTCTGTTTGACATTCTTGCCAAAATATCTTAATTGATACTCTAAAATCATATTGGAAATCTCAAGTCTTGAAGCATAAAGATGTCATAAATTTTTAAAACATGTTTGACAAAATAACAACTTACTAAATCATATATTCTTGCAATAAATCTCTAAGATTTGCACATAAAACATTTCCATATATACAATCTATCAATCATGGTCTCATGGTTTTCTAAATTTCATTTTTTATGCTACATTAAATGAAATTCGAGTTAGGATATATATAGGGCTCATTAAATGAAACTGCGTCCTTTTGCACCGTGTTAACATTGGGCTCGCTAGTTGCAGGGAGTAAAGCTCACTGTAGCGAGCCTTCTGGCCCACCTGCTTGCTGCAGCGAAGCTGTTCTATAGAATTTTATAGTAATAACACCCAAACTACATCTTCTATCATTTAGGCATCTGGGTTATCTCAATACTCACTTATTTACATAAGTGAATGTCCTCATTTACTTTACTCTCCATAAACTTTAAAACATAAATGTAAATAACGAAATAGCCCTAATTTGGATTCAAATAAAATATCATAAAAATTAAAATTCTCACAATTCAAAATCCAGATTTTGAGTTTTAGTTCAAATATGGGAATTTTTAAGATTTTCTAAACTTGTGGGACTAAAAATGAAATATTTAAAGGTTTCATAAAATTCATTAAAAATCACTCTTTAACTTATTTTCTGTTAGGGAACAATTACCGGGACTTTTAATCCCAAGAATGTGACTCTATCATATAGCCCTTTAAGGTCGTATAGGATCCAGACTTAGTCGAATTCAGGACCGCAATATAGATAAGGGTAACTGACATTCTTTCTAATTCAAAATTTTTTTTATAACATTTTTATTTAAAACTAGGGTATTAGAGCATAACTCTCATGACATGGAGAGGAAGAGAACTACTCTCTCTTTCTCTTTCTCTCTCTCTCTTTTCCTCTCCTTAATACACTATTTTTTTGGAGACATTGTTCATTCTCTTTCAACATTCGAACCTACAACACAAAGTAAAACTAATGGAATTACAAGGTAGAGTAGAAGGATGGCTTTGTGCGAAATTTGGTTTGTCAATTTACTTTTTTTCTATTTTTTTGGGGTTCTTGCTTGATTTTTTTAATTATAAAATTAAATTTAAAGGTTTTTTTTTTTTATAAATCTGGCTCTATGTGAGATTTTGTAAATTTATACTTTCCTAAGTTTTGAAAAACGTCATTCTACTATAAATCTAACACTTCAAAATCATACTAAAAATGTCCAAAATTATCTCACGTCATATGCACGCACATGGTGGGTTAATCATGTAAACAGATGTTCCATTAATAGAATGTCTCTTTTGCCTTACTTGAAAACTATAGGGGTCGCATTGCATAATTTAAAAAATCATGATCTAAATTGCACATGAATTAATACTAGAGGTAAAGCCATAATAATAATAATAGTAGTAGTAGTAAAATTCAAGCTCATCCTTTCAAAGATGACTTTATTACACCCCCTTCTATCTATTTATAAAACATACACTCCTCTCCATTTCATTTATAAAGCATACATTCCCCTCCTCAAAAAACTTAAAATGACTTACACTTTAATCCATTTTCAATTTTTCATATTTTTTTTTTGTTTTTCACTAGAATACCCTTTATTAATAAGTATACATATTAAGTTTTTTTTTTTTACAAAATACTAATAGAACATTGACATGTATGATTTAATTTTTAAATTTTTTACCATACTAAGAGAACAATTAATTAATATTAAAAATAATTTGAATATTTTTTAAAAAAATAAAATTACATATTTCAAGGTATAATTTTATAATTTTAATATATATGTAAAAAATTTGCTTGTACATATTGTATATGAAGATGAATTACGTGGAAGGTAATGAGAATAATTTTAAGAGCTTACTATAAAAATACATATTAACACTATAAAAATAATAGTTTAGTGCATACAAAATTTTTATTCTTTAAAAATAATTACTAAAAATTAATGTTACTATTAATAATTTATTTTTCTTAACATTTTAAAAATTTTAAAAGTAAATCACATTAAATATATGTAAACATCAAAGGGTAGCTATTATTATTAGTGACAAATATTTTATTTTATTAAAAAAGTAATGTGTATAACTTTTATCAAAGGGTAATTTGGTGAAAAAAAATAGTAATCTTGAAGTAATATAAATTTAATGAAAAATTAAAAATGGATTAAAATGTAACTTATTTTAAGTTTGTAGGGAAGGAGAGTGTATGTGTTAGAAATAAAAGGGTGGAGAGTGTAATATTGTGGTTTAATTACTTTAAAGGTCTTTATAGTTTTATTCAATTTTCAATTAGATCCTTATAGTTCAAAATTTTATGTCTTTATAGTTTTATTCAATTTTCAATTAGGTCCTTATAGTTTAAAATTTTGTAATTAAGTCCTTATACTATACAAAAAATTTTAGTCAAGTCTTAGTAGTTTAATAATTTGTGATCAAGTCTCTATAATTTATAAGAAATTTTAATTACATCCCTATATTGTGTAAAAATTTTCAATCAAGTCTTTGAACGTATATTCCTAAATGTACACTTGTTTAGAACTTGATTGAACATTTTTACATAATATAGGGATTTGATTGAAAACTTGTGTATGATATAGGGACTTAATTGAAAAATTTATACAGTATGAGGATTTGATTCCAAATTTTTAAACTATAGGAATTAATTAAAAATTGGTGGTGGTGGTGGTGGTGGCGGCGGCGTGGCGCAGTGAAGGTGGCGCGGTGGCATGGCGGCGGCGGCAAGATAGCGATGGCAGCAGCAGCAGTAGTAGTAATAATAATAATAATAATAATAATAATGGTTTAATTTTGATGCACTGACAATGTGAAACACTTATACACTGTCATCCAATCAAATCTCTTTTTTTGTATGACTTTTCAAGTAGGGTAAAAAAGTAATCATATTTGTCAATGTGTCATTATCTGATTGAATTAATGTGTAAATTTTTTTTACGGCCAGTGTATTCTAACTAAATTCTAATAATAATGATGATGATGAAATCTCAAAGCAACACACCTCTCTACCCCTTTCTCCACTCCTCCTCCATGCTAACCGTCGCATAGTCACACCGCTACGATTGATGCATTTCCTTTGCCAATCTCATTGTCATTGTTGGGAATGGCGCGGCGGAATTGTTCCCAGAAACAAACTCATATGAATTCGATAAACCAAATATAAAACATGATAATACAAGGGACAAAATAAATAAGATGACAATGTATATATAAATTCAGCATAGTTCGATAATTCAAAGGTCTACATCCACCCTAAAAAATAAACACTTTTACTATGAGAAAAAAAAAAAAAGAAAAACTGTACAAGATTCCCAACTTGTTCCTATACCCGGCCCAAAGCCTCTTGTACATCCCCCCTCTTATAACAAAGTCTACTATATCTATCACTTGTTCTCTCATATTACCATGCTCCTAGGTCATTGATATTATTTATAGCCAAAAGTAAGAGTTTTTTACATAAATAAAACAAAAAAAGACATTATATATATACCCTGTTATTAAAAGTATTACACATGTCCTTTTTTTTGTTATATAGAAATCGGTTTAAACCGATTTTAGTTCAAGTTAAACCAATTACTGTAGCTCATCAGATCGCATCAGAATGTGTCAAAAATTGGTTACCGATTTTTGACACATTCTGACGCGATCTGACGAGTTACAGTAATCAACTTAAACCGATTTCTGCCGTGAATTTTCCTATATAAATGGGATTCAAAACAATTTTTTAAAAAAAGAGAGTTAATTTTTCAATTTTTTAATTAAATATAAAATTTAAATTTCATAATATAGTTTTTAAAATTTAAAATAGATGTACCCTCAATCTTCACATCTAAATTAGAGGAATAAATGGCCGCTAAATGATTGCGAATTAAATTGCAATTAACCATATAATAATGTGTATTAAAATTGAGGTCAAATCTAATTACTCCTTGTCAGCACCCAATTTTGATCAGGTTAAAAAAAAATTCTTTCTTTTGAATCCAGAAAAAATAAAAATAAAAATAAAAAAGGAATAAAATTTGACAAAAAAATCAAATCTTTCTAATATGTTTTTGTTAGAAAAAAATGATCTTATTTGACATTTATTAATTGATTATAACCTGATTTATTTTATTAATTAGCTTGATTTTATTTTCTCTAATTCGTGTTAATAGTATCAAATCAAATATTTTGTCATTAATTATATTAGGGTAAACTAATGTGTATAAATAGTCATTGTTAGCAGTCAAAAATATTTTTCGCGTTGTGGCGACGTTATGACACTCCTTACTAAACAAAATTTCATCGCACAATCTATATCAAAATCACAAGGATAAATATTCAGTCTTAATGAATGCAATGCAATGAGGCAGTTTTGTTTTTTTTTTTTTTCAACTTCAAGTGTCCGAATTGGTACTATACAAAGCCTGCTAAGTTGCATTACCATCACATTCTGCAGTATAATAAAAAATAGAAATGATTATTATATTCAAGAGATATATGACACTATGTCCATTCACATTTTATTTATTATTAAATAAAATGTTTATCCTATTTGAATATGATTCATGTCTTATCCAATGATAAATAGGATGTGCGTCGTCATAATATCTCATATCCTATAAATATAAATATCACTGGTATAAAAAAATGTTCGCCCACTAGAAAATGGTGCTCTGCAATAACCGAAATAACCAAAATGAATAAAATTTGTTAAAATTTTGGGGTATATGTCTTGAAACCAAGGCACTCCTCAAGTGATAATTGGCATGTGAATGGGAAGCAAGCATGTTTATAAAATCATTTAGGTTATAAAATTGATTTTGGATCTCAAAATTTATTCCATTAATTTAGAGGTGAAGATTGAGGGTCTATTTATTTTAAATTTTAAAAAATGAATATAAAATTTAAATTTTATATTTAATAAAAAATTGAAAAATTAACTTTTTTGAAAAAACAGCTCTTTTTAACTTCTATAAAAAAGCTGAAAACTATTTTTTTGAGATTCTAATTATTTTTAAAAAATATTTAAATACACAAAAAATAAGATACGAACTACAGAGTTATAATCATTAGTAAACTGAAATACATAAAATAAACCGGTTTGAATCCAATTTATATAGGAAAATTCAATGCAGAAATCGGTTTAAACTGATTTTGCACCTCGGTTTAAGTTGATTACTATAGCTCGTCAGATCGCGTCAGAATGTGTCAAAAATCGATTTAAACCGAATCGGTTTAACTTGCACTAAAATCGGTTTAAACCGATTTCTATATAACAAAAAAAAGGACATATGTGTAATACTTTTAATAATAGGGTATATATATAATATGCCTTTTTTTTGTTTTATTTATGTAAAAAACTCCCGAAAGTAATATCTCTAGAACTCTTAAGATCTTAACATATTATTCAAATCTTCGTAGATTCTTCAAATTAAATTTTAACTGATTTTCCAAATCTAAAAGAATTTCTCATACCCTAATAAACTTCATATATCCTACCAGATTTAATATATCTTTAATTTAAATATTCCTTCCTATATATATATATATATATATATAAATAAAGGATATGCAATAGTCAAGGGTTTAAGTGTTTAACAAATGGTGTCGAGAGGGTGTTAATATTTCACCTTCAATAATTTTTTTTTCCTTATGGAGCCAAATGTTAATTCAGTATCATCATAGCAATTTGAATATTCCTTTGAGAAGTAACCTTCAAGTTATCTATTCGGGATCCAATAAGCTTTTCCTTTAAAACCTACTTTTTAGCACCAAGTCATTCAAAACCAGTATAGTATAGTTTGCGTCTGAATGGGCAGGGGTGGGACCCCAACTTTAATAGTGAAGTTATTGCCTTCTTTTTGTTCTTAGTTGACATTAATTCGGCTAATGGCTCTCACAACCAAATTCGGGAGAAGACATTTGGGTTGGTACTGCTCTTGCTTCCTGGGCTTTTTCTTTTACCTTTCTTGCATAATGTCTTAAGTAGTTATTTCTGAGCTAGAGATTATCAGCTCTTAGTTACAGGTTAATCACTCATATATATAAGCAAGTTCATCTACTCTTTTCTGTAACTCAACTCATTCAGAAATTCAATTGAGTTCATCACATTTTTCTGATATCTCTTTCTTTCTCCTTTTTCTTCCTTTCGGTTTGTGTTACCAAGAGCCATTCTTGATACCATTTTTCACAGTTACTGGATTAGAGTCTTTTCTTCTTTTACTTGACTTTGTTTATCTTTTCTATAGCCCTTACTCAACTAATTGAATCTTGATTCCTCTAAATTTTCTCTTGTAAAAGTAATTATTTTCAGTGCTTCACTTCCTTTCCTATGGAAAGATTTATCATGGACAATTTTATTCGGAAATATAAAAATCTCAAGAAGTTCAAAGATTTTTGTTTAGATTGCTATTAATCTATTATTAACGGGATTCACAACATCTCACCGTGGTTAATGCATGCCTTTCAGTTATGAATAAAGGTGTCATCTTTTGTTTTATTTTTGGGTAAAAAGGCTTCAGTTTTTGGTCGAAAAGGCTTCGTATTTTCCATTTTTTCCTGGGCCAACGGGGGTTCAAACGGCTTTATTTATGTGATCTCTTTGGAAGCAGGTTTTAGGATATGTTTGGATATGTAGCCCCACTTCACTATTCCTTTTTATTTTAGTTCACTTCACTCTACTACTTACCATCAACACAAATATACCCAAGATTCATGGGACTTGCCCCTTGCCCCAATGGACTTAGTGAGAAAGCAGAGATCTTGTGGTAGGACTTGGTTTTTGTTATGCTTTGGAGTATATGGTTACAAAAGGAATGCTAGAATTGTCATTGTATTTTTTTTTTTTTACGGTTGATTTGGGATAACATTACTTTTTAGACATCCTCTGGTACTCTACTTATTGTATAGGTATTCCTTTATCTAATTAGAAAAGGTATTAACATGCTTTGTTGCATGGTTTATATCCACCTAAGATTTGGTTGTTATTTTCTACTTTATGTGTAAGGATGTTTTATCCTCCATTATAATCATTTCTTCTCTTTCAATAAGATTTCCTTTCCTATAAAAAAGAAGAGTTGATTCTAATTTTACACTCTGAATCAAAATGACGCTCAATAGAGGACCAACTAGAATCTCAGCAGAACCAATTTAGTGTATTTAGTCAAAATAAGTTTTCTTTTTTTTTTTTTAACAACTGATTAACCAACCAAGCAGGATCGAGAGAAAGAAGATGATTTCAAGTAATTAAATATTCATTGATCAAAACCTTAATTATTACATACTTTCATTAATTCAATTTTTTCCTGTCCACATATGTCAGGGAAGGAGATGTAGTCCTAGTACAGAAAAATCAAGACGAAGCATGGACGTTGCATTTAAGTTTGTTGAAAGAGCCATAGATTTTGTATTAGAGGCGAGTATTCGGCAGGTTGGTTACATCATTTGTTACCAGAGGAATGTTGAGGAACTACGACAGCACACTGAGGATCTGGAAGGTAAAAGAAAAGTTGTGGATGACAAAATTGAGGTTGCTAGAAACAATGTAGAAAATATTTCTAGTGGTCCTGAAAAATGGTGTCAGGAAGTGGAGAAAAAGATAAAAGATAGCAAGAAGTTTCAAGATGATGAAGCCCACACAAAGACAGGGTGTTCCAGGGGTATTCTTCCGTTTTTGTGGTACAGGCATAAGCTTGGAAGGACAGCAAAGAAGATGGCAACGGAATTCGAGTCGCTGAGCAAGGATAGCCGTCTGAATGAAGAGGTTTCTACTAAGCAGAAGCCAGGCTCTTCCGATACCGCTTTATCTAATGATAGCTATGTTGAAGTTGGATCAAGAAATGAAAGAATGGAAGAGATAATGAAACAATTAAAAGATCCCACTGTGAGAATGATCGGAGTGCATGGGCCTAGTGGTGTGGGCAAGACCACTTTTGTCAAAGAAATTGCTAACAAAGCTAGAGACGACAAGCTGTTTGATGTGGTAATTATAGTACACGTAACGAGAAATCCAAACCATATAAAAATTCAGGGAGAAATTGCCCACCGTTTAGGATTGACTTTTAAAGGGGAAGGTGAGTATGGGCGAGCAGATCTTTTAAGAGAGAGATTGAAGCAAAAGAAAGAGAATACCCTTATAATCCTAGATGACCTTTGGGATGAATTGAGCTTGAATATGTTTGGGATATCGTTTGATGATGATGATTTAGGCCATGGGAATATCAAAGATAGAAAGGACTTTGAGTACCAAATGACAGGGAAAGAAACACGAGCTAGTGATGATTATGTTGGTAAATATTCTCCTAGTGGCTACAAGGGGTGCAAAATTTTGCTTACTTCAAGATCTAAAGAAGTGTTGTCTGATAAAATGAATGTTAAGGAAAATTCAATTTTCCATCTGATGGAGTTAAATGATAAGGATGCTATGAAGTTGCTTAAGAAGGCGGCTGAAATGCCAGATGAAAATCCCAATTTTAAACCCGAAATTGTTAAGTATTGTGCGGGATTACCCATGGCAATACTTACAGTCGGAAAGGCATTAAGAAATGAGAGCGAGTCAGTGTGGGAAGATACACTAAAAAAATTAAAAAAACATGCATTGATGGAAGTGCAAAATTCAATGGAGATTCCAATGAAGATGAGTTATGACCATCTAGAAAGTGAGGAGCTTAAGTCCATTTTTTTACTTTGTGCACAAATAGGTCATCAACCATTGATTATTGACTTGGTGAAGTACTGCATTGGTTTGGGTATACTTAAAGGTGTGCATACATTAAGAGATGCTCGTGATAGAGTATCAGAGTCAATCCAGAAGTTAAAAAAGTCAAGTTTGCTATTGGATGATAATTCTAATGATGATTTTAATATGCATGATATGCATCGGGATGTTGCCCTGTCCCTAGCACACAAGGTTAAAAATGTATTTACCTGGAGAAATGACAAGCTAGATATATGGCCTAACAAGGATGAACTTAGGAGGTGCACTGTTATTTCGATATACAAGAGTGATATTGTTGATGAGCTCCCTGAAGTTATAAATTGTCCTCGACTTAAGAGTCTTCCACATTGACAGTGACTATCCAAATTTGAATATACCTGATAGGTTCTTTGCTCGAATGGAAGAACTCGGAGTATTAATATTGATCGGAATTCATCTACAAAGCCTGCCATCTTCAATTAAATGTCTATCAAACCTCAGAATGCTTTGCTTGGAGAGATGTGATCTAGGTAACTTGTACATCATTAAAGATCTGAAAAAATTAAGAATTCTCAGCCTTTCAGGGTCCAAAATTGAAGATTGGCCAGCAGAGTTGGGGGGCTTTAGCAAGCTACAGTTGTTAGACATCAGTGATTGTTCCATAGGCAACTTGATTCCACCTTGTTTTATATCAAGCTTGTCTAGTTTGGAAGAGTTGTATGTAAGAAAGAGCTTGATGAAAATGGAGGTGGAAGGAGAGGCAAACCAAAGTCAAATTTCAGTTTTTTCTCAACTAAAGCATTTGCATGAATTGAAAATTATAGATGTGTGCATCCCAAGTGCTGATGTTTTCCCAACAGACCTCTTCTTTGACAAGTTAAATGATTACAAGATTGTGATTGGAGACTTCATGACGCTTTCAATGGGAGATTTCAAGATGCCTATTAAGTATAAAGCTTCGAGAACTTTGGCGCTGCAACTAAAAGCTGGGATGGATATTCACTCCCTCACAGGAATTAAAATGCTGTTCAAAAGAGTGGAGAATCTGCTATTGGGAGAGCTTAATGGAGTTCAAAATGTTGTTTGCGAGTTAAATTTAGATGGATTCCCGGATCTTAAAATCTTGTCAGTCGCAAATAACACTGACATTGAATATATTGTTAACTCAATGGAACTGTCACATCCTCTGGATGCTTTTCCCAAATTAGAACATCTCAACCTCTTCAATCTGATGAACATAAAGAATATATGTTGCAGTCCTCTTACAGATGGCTCATTCTCCGGATTAAAGACTATCAATGTTAAGATGTGCACCAAATTGAAGAATCTCTTCTCCTTTAACATTGTTAAATTTCTTGTTAATCTGGAAACAATTGAGGCCTCTGAATGTGCTTATTTGGAGGAGATTGTGGTTGATGAAGGAGAAGTATCTGATAAGGTTAAGTTTCATACGTTATGCTCTTTGACAGTCCAAGAGCTACCATCATTTGTCAGTTTCTACACCAATAATAAGACGTTTTCCATACCTCAATATATGGATAGGCAAGCAAGACACACAGATCACACAGAAATTGTCAATGCAAAGAATGAGCAAAGTGTCACCACTTACCTTTCTCTCTTTGGTGAAAAGGTATGATATTTTATATTAATTTATGATTAAATATTTTTATCAATTGTTTAAAATACATATGATTAAATATTTATGATTAAATATTCTTGTGTGCGTTCCTGCAGGTTGAAATCCCAAACTTGGAGATCTTGAATTTGTCATCAATCAAGATCCATAAGATATGGAGCGACCAACTTTCAAGTTTCTGCTTTCAGAACTTAATAAAATTAACCGTGGATGATTGTTGTAACTTGAAATATTTATGTTCATTGTCTGTGGCTAGCAATCTGAATAAACTGAAAGGCCTATTTGTAAGTAAGTGTCAGATGATGGAAACATTATTCGTCACTGAAGGAGATAGTAATGACTACTCAAAGGTGCGTAGGGCTGTACTTCATATTCTGTGCTCACCAGGGTTTTAAATTGCGGACCGCATCACGTGATGCGGCCGCAATATTGCGGTTGCGGTCCGCAGCGCAACCGCATCGGACCGCAATCGCGGTGTGATGCATTTTCACATCCGTTGACCGCAACGGAACCGCAATGGGACCGCATCAGGACCGCATCGGGCCGCATCGGGCCGCAACAGGCCGCAACAGGTTCTTTTTTTAAGTTGCAAATGCGCAGAAATTTCACACCGCATTAGCCGCAACACGCGTCGCAACGGCCGCATTATCCGCAACCGCAACCACGACCGCATCCGCGACCGCAACCGCAATTTAAAACACTGGTGCTCACTAATTCCTTGTGTTGCGCTTTTTTATTTTTCCAAGATTCATCACTTTATTACTTGATTCTATTAATTACCTAAATAATGGATTGTTTGCTACAAAACAGGAATGCATCTTCCCCAAGTTGGAGGAAATCCAACTCATCGACATGGATATATTAAAAGACATATGGCCAGCTAAAGTCAATGCAGGTTCCTTTCCTAATCTCATTTCTGTGCATGTTGAAAGGTGTAGAAATCTTGACAAGATTTTTCCTAGTCACATGCAAGGTCGGTATCGAAGTTTAGACAGCTTGAAGGTTGTTGGTTGCAAGTCAGCGGCAGTTATTTTTGAAATCAAGTGTCCTTTGCAACAAGGTGCATTTAAAGATGACACAAAATTGCAGCTTATTGATTTAACTAATCTTCCAAAACTGAAACAAGTGTGGAGCACAGATCCAAATGGAGTTGTTAACTTCAGAAATCTGCGAAGTATAAGTGTTTCCGGTTGTGACAAATTGAGCTATGTCTTGCCATCTTCAGTAGCCAAAGGTCTTGCAAAACTTGAAGACTTTTCTATTCAATATTGTCGTGAAATGGAGGAAATTGTTGCAGGATTAGATACAAACAATGAACCATTTGTGTTTCCTGAAATAACCTCCATAAATTTTGATTACCTAGAAAACATGAGTTGTTTCTATAAGGGAAGACATCCTATAGAGTGTCCAAAACTGAAGCGGTTGGCGGTGAATGATTGTCGAAATTTGGAAACCTTCACAATAGAAAGTGCAAATGAAGAAGAAAGACCAGTTTTCTCGGCTGAAAAGGTATAAGTGCTCGTTAACTATAGGACCTTATTCCAACTCATATGAATCAAACCATCGTCAGGGCTTCATAGAAATCAATCAAATTAAAAACAAAATGCATTGGTAGAATATATGGCCTTGAAATTTAGCGGAGTATATAAATGAAGGATTTTATTTGAATGCACATTCATTATTTGCTATGTCCTTAAAAATATTTGTTTCATTCCTTAAAAATATTTACTATGTTCGTAATAACCTATGGTATCATTTGGTTGATGATGAAGGAATGTCATCACTACGATGTCTATTTGAAAAAATGTTTAGATTCCCTCACAGTAATAAAGAATCCATTACTATGTGCGTATAATTCACAGCTTAATATCTCTTCTATTGCGTTATAAATGTAAGCAAAAGTGCTGAATGAAAACCCTTAAAAACAAAGTATTAAACATTAAATGATTTATAGCAACACATCTAATTTCTTACTATTTTAAAAACATTTAAGAATTTCCCACATAAAACTACATCGTGTGTCGTATGTTCAGTTGTATAGATAATTATATATATAGCATTGACGCTTAATTGTTTAATTTGTGATCTCTAGGTAATCTCCAGTTTGGAGTATCTGAAAATCGGCCAAAAAGAAGCTGAGAGGTTAAAGAGCAACATAGGGAAGTGCCGCATGCACCGTTTGAAACAGCTTTGCTTGAAGTTCGTGCCGAGTGTTGAGATTCTCTACTGTTTCCTCCACCGAATTCCTAATCTAGAAAGGTTGGAGTTGTATTCTCCTGACTCTAGCATTCAAGAGTTAGTGCCAAGTGGAAACGCTCCACAGCAAAGGTTGGGAGTCGTATGGCAGCTTAAGGAATTGACTTTGTCCTGGTCAGAGATAAATATTATTGGATTTGAAAGAGACCCGCTTCTCCGGAGACTAGAACGCTTGGTCTTACGTGGCTGCGACAGATTGATCAACTTGGCAGATGACACAGTGTCCTTTACTCAATTGGCATATTTGGAAGTAAGTTTTTGTTACAAATTGAAAAAATTAATGGCAGCCTCAACGGCAAAGAGCTTGGTTCGACTCACAACGATGAAGGTAATCTATTGTCGAGAATTAGAGGAAATAGTGACCAATGATGATGAGGGAAGTGAAGAGGAGAAGGTGGGGGGTAATATCGTGTTTGACAAGTTAATAACTATAGAACTCGAGAGTCTAACAAAACTCACATGTTTCTGTAGCTACAAGAAATGTGACTTTTCGTTCCCAGTGTTGGAAAAACTGATTTTGAAAGATTGCCCTAAGATGAAAACGTTCACCCAGAGTCGCACAAGAGCACCGAAGCTACAAAATGTACTTGTCGCTGAAAGAAGATTTAAGGAAGGGGAATCGTATTGGGAAGGTGACCTAAATGCCACCATACAAAAGGTACGCATTCATTGATTAATTTGATACTCCTTTTCGATGTTTTATGACTTAATTCTTGAACAATTTTTTTCTTAAGAATGTTTTTAATTCTGAATTTTAATAATGGGATCTTTTTTTTTTTTTCCCCTCTAGGATTTGGTACATTGCAAATGATGATTATAAAAGTTTTAATTTTTTTTTCAAAAAGAAAAAGAATTAGCTACTGTCCTTAAGTAGCTTTTTTCTTCGAGTCATTGTTGTTGTATTCCTTTGCTTTTTGTTTATCTAAGAGTTTGGCGGCCTCTAATATCAAAAAGAAAAAAAAAATCTATTACTAAAATTTGTATACATTCTCTACAATACTTTTTTTTGCCTAATTTTTTCACATTATATCATTATTATTTTCTCTATCCTATTTCACTTACCAAGATTTCACTTTCCAAAAAGTTAACAATTGTTAAATGCAAACATTTTCTTTGTTTTCATTGTTTATTGTTTTTTTTCTTTCTAATATAATTTTGTAATTTCTATATTATTTATCCACTTTTCTCTTTTAAATGTTAATTAATAGTTGGACATGTTTGTTAGTCGAAAGTTATCATTTTTTTCCATATATTTTCATTGTACGTTTTTTTTTTCTCAATTCCCAATTTTGTAAAAAAGTTGTCTTATTTTTCTTATTTATCGTTGCTTCTTATTATTTTTCATTATAGAATATTAATATTTTTTCAGTTTTTTTTATGTTCTCTCCTTTCTATCTCATATATTGGTAATATTTTGAGATGACAAAATGATATATTTTTATTTTGTGTTTTTGAGATATAAAGTTTGACTCAACGTAAAATGGTATATTTTTATTTTATGTTTTTGAGATATAGAGTTTGACTCAATGTAAATATTTCAAATAATTATAATTATATGTAAAAATTTAATAAAAATAAAAATTATAACATATTAGTTCATTTAATTATTTTTAATAGTTAAGAAGTAAAATATTAAAATCCTAAAATAGAATTTAATTGTTAGTATTTAATTATTTTCTTAATTTTTTATTCTACACAGTTATAATTTATATTAAATGGTATTTATTATATTTATATATTTTAAATTAAACAATATATATATATATATATATATTCACAATTCAATTAAATTCACTGGACGTGCAAAAAACGGTACTATGACTGAAGTCTGGTTACACTTCAAAACTAAGTCTCCTATCACAACTGAATAGGTAAACAAACATGCAGTAGCTTTTATCATTTTGCATTTTTTTTAAAATAAGTTTCGTGCGATTTAACATTTTGTTGAGTTGAAATAATTTTTTATAATAAAATGACATAAATCATATTGAGACATATTTTTATTCAACTTGCTATATTAGTCATATTTTAATATGCAACATTAGACCAAAAAATTCTTTTTCTTAAGAAAGGGAAAAAAGGTTATTCATTAAGCTAAGCATAATATAAATTCAACTCATATATTATTTTAATTCCATTTTTTTTATGAATCAAAGGAGCCAATGGCCCGACACAAAAACTAACTAGGGTCTAACAAGTCTCGGTGCCATCTATTAAATCATATATTTTATAGTTAAAAATGTAATAAAAATGGGTATTGTTATGAAAATTCAATTATTTAATTGCAAGTTAGCATGAATTTGTTCTTCGTATCTTTTTTTTTTTTTTTTTGGTCGTGTTCTTCGTATCTACCTTTTTAAATCTTGGCGTGCGGTATTTTAGAAGTCTACATGAGAAAAAAATTTCCATATACTCTGAAATATTTAGTTGTCCTTTTTACTAAAAAAAATATTTTTTATGTTCTAATGTGCATGAATATAAGGATTTTTTTCTCAAATAATATACATCAAAAGAACTTTGAATATATAAACTGTCTTGTTTTAACTAAAGTTGAGCTTTGAAAAACACACATAAAACACTCTTAAAAGTGCTTCTCTGTATCTTACTGTGCGTATGATAGTTTTACTTTTGTAAACTTTCTTCTTTAGAATAAAATGCTTGATACCTTAGCAACTCTGACTTGTCACGGCACAAATATTTCTTCAGACATCATCTAGTATCCGCAAAAACAATTGGTGAAATCATTTAAGTACAAAGAAAAATTTTTAGGTGCAAGTCTAACAATTCATTCTCACACAAATTGTCATAGGATATACACAATAAACAGTAACTTCTGCACATATTGTTGGAGTAAATAAATGGTTTTTTTTTTTCAATCATTTATAGGTTTCTGTCGACAAATCTCGTCTTGAGCTTTCCAATTATCCAGAGTTAGAACAAGTATGGTGTGGCAAAGATTTGGTACCAGAGAACAGCTTTCGAAACTTGAAAACTTTGGTTGTGTCAGATATTGGTTATCTTGTGCATGTAATTCCATCTCATCTACTTCCTTTCTTTAAGAATTTGGAAGAATTGGAAGTAGAAAGTTGCCATGCAGTGCAGGTCATCTTTAATATAAATGACAATAGGGTGACAAAAGCGAAGGGAATTTTCCGTTTGAAAAAGTTGTCTTTAAGGAAGCTACCAATGCTGGAACATGTATGGGACAAAGATCCGGAAGAAATTATTGGCATTCAAGCTCTACGAGATTTGAGCATTAAAAAATGTAGACATGTAGTAGCCTTAAACATGTGTTTCCAGCATCCGTGGCTAAAGATCTTGCCATGCTCAAAATGCTTTCAGTAGTAGACTGTGTGCATTTGGTAGAGATTTTTGCGGAGGATATTGAAACAGCCTCAGAAGGAGACACCAAATCATTTGTGTTTCGTAGTCTCACCTCATTGAAGCTAACAAGATTGCCAGAGCTCAAATACTTTTATCCCGGACTGCACAATCTAGAATTTCCTGTGCTAGAAGAACTGCATCTACATCCGTGTAAGTGGGTGATACTCAGTTGTCAAGAGGCAAAGGTTTATCTAGAGGAGCAAGTCCTGGTTGCAGTTGCAAAGGTACTTACTGTTCCAATTGTCCTTAAATAATGATAGAAAGTTATATCTTGTTACGTTGCGTCAAATTGGTGAACCTTGGTTCAGTCACTCTATTACCAGAACCTTATTTTTCATTTTATTTAATTAATAAAATTCAAATAATTTGTTCTCATGAAAGTTATTTAAGCTTTTTTGTAGGGAGTGGCAATAGTCACTCCTGAACGACTATTGTCACTCCCAATTGGATTAGCTGTTTTTTAGTTTCACTAAATTACCCCTCCCCGTTTTAACTAAAAGCATACCTAACATAAGATAATTCATAATACTATTAAAAGTTATTATTATAAATTTAATTAAAAATTAGTTTAACTACATAAAAATATTTATTATCTATTTTATTTTTAATATGCACATAATTACTAGATATTATTAGTCTTAATAATTTATTTTTTATAATGGTTTAATTCAAATATTAAATTACTTTAAATTTTGTATACAAAAATATCTAAATAATATAATGTTGAATATTTTTAATAAAATAATAAATAAAAATAAATAATAAAAAAGACATGATAGTAAATTATGGTGTATAATTACTTACATATTTTGTAACATCCAGTATTTATATTAAAAAACTAGTAAATAAACAAAATGATACCATAGTTTATTTCTATTGGATTGACAATTAATTTTTATTATAGTTTTTATTTATTCATATTATTAAAAATTGAGTTAATTTTGTAAGTTAAATTAATTACTTATTTGCATCAAAAAGAGTTAAAAAGGGTTAATTTTTTTCGATGCATGAATAATATAAGGGCTATAGTATTTATTTTCTATTAGATAACATATATATAATTTACATTTTTAAAATAAATTTCAAAGCAAAAATTTAAAAAATACAGAAGAATATGTATATATATGTCTTTAAGCCATTAAAAGTAAGTGATTGTAAAAAAAAAATCTTAATATAATAAGTTTATTTAATATTTTTTAAATTATATAAATATTTGATGTTAAAATTAAATAATAAAATGTGCATTGTATAGCTTGATTTAGTATTTATCTTTTTATTACTCATTATTCATTATTTTTCACTTTTCTAAAATATTTAGGTAATTATCACCTTAACAAAATTTTAAAGGAAATAATTCAATATATAAAATATTAATTATTACATCAAATAAGTTATCGTAAAATATTTGTAACTAAACTAATAAAAATAATATTAAATATTCTAACAATTAAATTATTTTTAATTAAATTAATAATAATAAATTTTGATATCATTATAATCACTAATAAACAATCAATATCAATTATTTATTAGTTTTATTTGATTATTTTCTTTAAGTAATGTGATGGGGAAAAACAAAATTAGATTGTGCTCATATACTATATGTAACATCCCCTGCTGCTTTATGGATTGACGACTTTCCCCACAAACCAACACGGGTCTTTTCAGCATGCTTTGTCCTCACTCACATGCTTCCTAGGAAAACTTCCCAGGAGGTCACCCATCCCAAAATTACCCCAGGTCAAGCACGCTTAACTGTGGAGTTCTTTTAGTTTGGGCTACCGAAAAGAAGATGCATCTTGTTGATATAGGTAGTGCAAATCAATTCATATAAGCCCTCCTCAACTGTATAGTCCCATACCTATACAGTCTTAGGATCCCTCTCATTCGGGTGTGTAATCGGTTCATTCATGTACCCCTCCGCTTGGAGGACCTTGCGAGGAGCCGCTCCTTGTCCATGCTCTCTTTGCACCGGCGATCACTCCTCGTCCTCGTCCCCGGGCGTTACACTATATGATGTAAATTTGTTTGTCATGCCATGGTAATAACATTTAGAACTAGACATTATAATGATTGCATATATTAGTTTTATTTGATTAAAATAAAAGAAGGATAATTTAGTGAAACTAGATAACAATTAATGCAAGTAAAAGTGGCAATATCCATTTAGGAGTGACAATAATCACTCCCTTTTTTTATAATTGAATATGTTTGACTTTTGAAGGGAGAAGCAAAAGATACATCAAATGTTTGACAATGAAAATGAAGCGGCGCTAAAATTGAAGTGGCACAGAACAACCCTAACCATCGAAAGACAAAACGACTGAGGAAAATGTCAGAGGCTCGGTGAACACTTGCTCAACTCTTTTTTTTTTAACAAGAGGGAATCATTATTTACTCTAGCTCTAAAATGTCCTTTAGGTTATTTTGATAGTTAGCTTTTTTATTTTTAAAATTAAATTAAAAATTATATATTAAAATCTCAGTTATCTATTTTCATTTCTTATTAACTATTTTTATTTGTAATATTTCTGAATGCTTTTAATTAAAAACTTATTTCATATTTATAATTAATAGATTGTTGTATAATATTTTAAATTTATATTTTATAATTGTACTAATTAATATTAAACATAAAATTAACCAACATAACAGAAAAACATTGACCAAAAAATATGACGTTTAACTTGAATTAGTAAGTGTAGTAAAATAAAATTCAAATAACATGCAAATTGAATCAAATATAAAATATAACACCTTTTTTCAAGTCATATAATGTATTGCAATTCCATAAAAAAAAAATTCATCATCAAAAGCCTTATTGCTATATTTGGTCCCGCAATAAGTTGGACATATATATATATATATATATATATATACACACACACACACACAACTTTCAAACCAAATCATATAAGTTCACCATGCCTAATCAATCATGACTACAATCAATAAGTGAATAGAAAATTATAGTGACAAATTTGTTGTGGAATAGCAGGTCTAAAATGGGCACAAACAAAGTAGTGTAACATAAATATGCAGAAGTGTAAAAACAAATGACACAAGAGAATTAGTGTAGTTTGGCTTTTAGCCTATGTTCATGGATAAATGTGACAACTAAATATTTCACTATATAAATATAATGGAGATACAAAAGATGTTTACACTTCACTCAATACCCAAATTCTAAATACACCCATAATACCTCATTGTATTTTTCTCATTGGAGTACACTCTCAACTCACAATATAGAGATAAACAATGGAAACAAATGACTCTATAAATATTTAGAAATTGAGAAAGAGAGGATTGTATTATTGTTTTGGTATTGAGAACTAATAAACCAAGCTCTATTTATAGAGTTCTTGGTGCATCCATCCAAATAAATATCATTAATGCTTGATCCACTTGATGTAGCAAAGTTTGAATTTTAGAAATTCAAGCTATATGCTGGTTGTAAAGATAATGAAGAAATTAAATTGGATTTTGATTCTTCTTGCATAATAATTTGACCACTTAATAAATGGTTTAAAAATTCAAAATCATTTATCACGCAATTATTAAATTCCATTAAAATAAATCATAGTATCAAGTAAATAAAACACACACATCACAAAGATCGTGCATAATGAATTCCTTAATAGCATAGATAACAGTATTAAGACTTAGTTGCATTTACCATCATAATTAGGAGTATTTTTATTTATAGTTCTAAACAAAATATTCTTCTTATCCTCGATCTCATACTTGAATAGTCAAAATTGTAATGTTGGCTAGCGGTTATCAAAGCAAGAAAAAAAATTCAAAGTATCTAGAATTCGACATCAGTTGGGTATTCATTTAATTTGAGGTGTTATTGAAGAACAAGAGTCCTTACAAAATACCTTGTTTAGCAAGGTCTTTATTTATAGGCATTCTTTTAATCTTTCATTCATTCTCTGGTTTCTTCCCAATCTCAGCTAGCTAGTGTTGAACAAAGAAAAATATCTCTAGCCCAATGTCAATGTAATAATTAATTTGTAATGAGAGGAAATAGTGCAAATGTCAGAGGCATTTCAGAAATAGTGCACATAGAAATAATTAATATGGAATGGTAAATGATAAATAGGAGTGACAATGCCTTGACATGATTGTGTTGTCACCTTGTTTTATATCACAGTCATATATGTTTCTCTTTCCATCCTTAAATAATTATCTAATCTTAAATATATACTAGAATTAATAAAATGATTGATAAAACATTAATGTTAGTAATAATTAGGAATAATATATTGAATTATCTTTGTTTCTTTTTAATACTTTAACTTTCTTTTTCCTCCTTTATTAATGAGTCAATAGTATTTAATAGGGATAATATTAAAAAAATAATTAATACTATTTAAATTTTTAAAATAAATAATTATTTTTAGACAAAGTAAATTTTTTAAATGGATAATTATTCAAGAATAAAGGGAGATATTTAATGGGAAGTAGGATGGGCTAGGAAAGAAGGTGGTTTAGAAGGGTTTTACTTATTTCTTTTCCAAGTATAAAATAGTTAAAGAGAACTAGAGAAGAAAATATAAAGGTCTCTAATATATTTTAATAATTTCACCCTTTTGAAAAATAACTAAATATAATTAATATGTTCTGTTCCTTTGGGGTCTTGGGCCGCGTTTCTCTTCAGGTGCTTCACTTGCTCTACTCGGCCCAATACTTCCTCATCAATTGCTACCGGATGGAGTTAGATGCTGGGCTAGATGGGTTGGATGTTGGACTCATGACAATTGAGCTTGACTTATTCTCAATTTATTAGTGGTTAATTTCTCAGCTTAGTTCGTCATATCCACTGTCTTATATTATATAAGGACAATGGTAAAGATCGCACGTTCGAGCTATGGAGTTAGAGACTCCCCGGCGCCCCCCTGACAAAAAAATGAAATGTTTGGTGCCCGTCACGACAAAAAAAATCGAGTTTGATGAGTGCTCAAATTCTATGTTTGATAAAGTCGTCCTTTAGTTATTGTATATTTTTGTTACAAAAAAAATTAATTTTTCAATATAATATAAAAAAGCCTAGGAGTAACAGGATAGTTGAATATATTGGATAATGCAAATGCAACCTTACTTTGTCATCATGCAAAAAGAATAGGACAAAAAAATGCCTTTTTATGGAGGATCTCAAAGTGATAAATTTATAATTAACATTGCCCTTTGGGATGAAGATTTCTTTCAAATTCCAATGAAGCGATTATTGTGGAAAGATCACATAACTATTGTGCTTTTAGAGTTAAACGAAAATTAGTGCAGTTTTTAATGAATCAAACTTGTAAAGATAAGTCATAGTGTCATCAAGAAGAACAATACTCGATCTCGTTATATGTGTAGATTGAATTACTTTACTAACTTGTTTAAAAATGATTTGAGTATGATTGCTATTAGTCTACAATATAATTTTCCTTATTTTGCGTTGCTTCATAGGTTAATCTCCTTATCCACAACTTGAAGAAATTGTCCTTTGATATGGAAGCTACCACGGTGACTTGGAATCTGAAGTCTCGAAAACTGGAACTTGAAGGTTTGTTGTACTTTTCAGAACAGTCAGACGGTGTTCTATACCGATTCCTTCAAAAGGTACCCAATGTAGAAAAACTTGAAGTGACTGGCAGTTCATTGAAAGAAATGTTCTCTACAGAAAGACCTAATGCCGATTATGCTGGAGTCTTCTCGCACCTAAAAGAATTAAGGCTCCATTATCTGAATAAGCTCAAATCCATTGGTTTAGAGCACTCTTGGATACAACCCATTCCTGAAAATCTCCAAACATTAAAAGTAAAACGGTGTGATCAATTGAAGAAATTAGTACCTGCAGCAGGAAAGGTATCATTCTCCAATCTAACTGATTTGGTTGTATCTGGCTGCTATAATCTGGTCTATTTGTTCACATCCTCGACAGCCAAAAGTCTGGCTCGACTCGAGCGGATGAAGATACGCAATTGTAAATCAATGCAAGAGATAGTGTCTACAGAAGGTGATGAATCACATGAGAGTGGACAAATAATATTTGAGCAGCTCCAGTCGTTGAGTCTGACAAAATTACCAATGCTCAGATGCTTTTACTCGGGGAATTATACTTTATGTTTTCCATCATTGAAAGAACTATCCGTATATGAGTGCCTCTCGATGCAAACATTCTGTCCACTTATGATGATAAATCAAGATTTTATTAAAGATGCAATCCGATGGGAAGGTGATATTAACACCACCATTTGCAAGCTGAATGAGAAAAAGGTATGTATTGCATTTTTTTTAATTAAAAAGAATAAATGTCCTTCCAGTATTGATTGAAATATAATATTAAAAACGGAATTGTTTTTAGAGTTTGATATTCTTAGCATAAAAGTTTTTAATATTGTGAATCAACGTAATTATATATTACTTTTTATATAATTTTTTAGATAATTATTATAAAATAAGACATATCTAATGATATCACAATATATACTAATTTATAGTCTATTATAAATTTTCAATTATCAAACTTAAATCCATTTTTATTATAACAATATAATGCTGTATAATAATTAAATTACTAAAGTGCTAATTATAAAACTGAATCTGATTTATTTTCAAAATCCAATATTTGGAAGTCGATATTAAGAAGTTATTTTAACTAATTTTTGAATTTACTTTTTCTTTTTTTTTTTATGTTAGAACTACGTAAATTTAAGGTGAATTAGTTTTTCATTTTGTTATCCTTGCTTAAATAAGTAATATATTATTTCAATTTCTGAATTGAAAATGGCTAAACTATCCATTCAAATTATTAAATATAAAAGTAAGTTCCATTTTATCTAAGTGAATTATTGGCATCCATCAAGATATTGAAAGTCTATTGGCTATGACAGGAAATAAAGTAAATGATTGAAAAGTCAGCTTAGCATATTAATAATGTCCGTCATTGAAGCAAAATACTTAATCCATTTTATCTTTAAAGAACATTACAAATTAATAATCGTAATTTCAAATGTGAAGTGTTATTCTTAGCATAAAAACTGTAATTATGTTTATTCGTTTTGCGTATGTACAGATTGCAAAATCTGCTCGCGAATTAAGAGATTTGAAACTTGGATCCAAACCACATTTTCAAGAGATGTGGCGTGGCTCATCATTGCCAATCCCAGACGCATGCTTCAGTAATCTGGAGTCTTTGGTTATGAATGGGTGTGAATTTTTATCTGAAGTACTACCTTCTAACTTAATTCCTTTCTTAAATAAGATGCACAAGCTGGAAGTTCGAAACTGCAGTTCTGTGAAAACCATATTTGATGTGAAATGCATACCAATAGACAGAAAAATGAGTATGGAACCAGCACGCCTACCCCTCCCTTTTTCCCTGAAGACATTGGTTTTAGAGAAGCTGCCAAATCTGGAGAGTGTTTGGAATGTTGATTCACACTGTGAGGGCTCGTCGGAAATTGTTGCAAAAGCAGCCCCGGAAGGAACAAATCTAGAGCTTACTTTCCCTTTTTTGACCTCATTGACGCTACTGGATTTGCCGAAGCTCAAGTGTTTTTACTGTTCACTACGCTGTGTCCAGTTGAAGAGATCAGATGAAGATCCACATATTGAAGATCAAGGCTGCGCCAAAGAGGTACCTAATTCCAGCATGTTCAATGATCTCAATCTTGATTTTGTCTCGTTCATCCTTTTAATCTCTTCATTTCAAGCATAAAATCATCTTCTAATTATAATGTTGCTCTAACTTGTTTGAAATGCTCTTAACACCTGCTTTTGCTTTGTGATTCATTTCTCTCCCTAGATTACCCCCAACTTGGACAACTTGTTACTCGGTGAGAAAGAACTGAAGATGATTTGGCATGGACAATGTCAGGAAAATCACTTACCCAAAGTGAAAGTTCTGGATTTGCAATACTTTAATGTTGAGTCAAATGAATTTCCATATATATCTCTAAATCGTTCCTTCAATGAGGTTTTTGGCGCTCAGGGACCTAATGTGTACTCTACTGGAATTTTATTACAACTGAAAGGATTGAAGCTGGCTTCTCTTTCTGAACTGATTTCCATAGGATTAGAACACCCTTGGGCAGAAGAATCTTTTCTCAAAGAATTAGAAACCCTGGAAGCAACAAGCTGTTCCCGTTTAAGAAACTTGTTACCTTCTTCCATACGTTTCTCCAGTCTCATGCGTTTGACCGTATCTAATTGTGAGGATATGATACATTTGTTTAACACCTCAACAGCTAAAAGTTTGGCACAACTCAAGCATATGGATATATCACATGGTAAAACAATCCAAGAGATTGTGTCTAAAGAGGGAGGTGAATCACATCATAATGAGATAGTATTTGGGCAACTACAAGAGTTGAATCTTAAATATTTACCAAATCTCGAAAGCTTTTACAAAGGGAGTTTGACCTTAAGCTTCCCATCTTTAGAGAAATTGTCAGTAATCAAATGCCGCAGGATGGATACCTTCTCTGCAGGTACCATAATGGCTAACAAGTTGTCAGCAGTTAAATTCGACATTTATAGAGTTGCTACCCCATTGGAAGATGACCTCAATTCTACCATACATAAAGCTTTTAAGGCAAAGGTATGTATTTATTTATGTTTATTAATTTTTTTTATTTGAGGACAAACTTTTATTAAGCCATTTCTTCTATTGTTTACAGAAAATATTAATATGGGAAAATGGATAGCTACTTTGCCACCTTATACTTCATTCCTAATTAGTTGACCTCTTGCCGTGATGTCCAATTATCACACGATTCACATTACTTATTCAACACTAGAAGTTTTTGCATGTTAGTGACCGAATTCATCATTAATTTGTTACAAAAGCAATAATTTCAATTTATTAAGTCGTAAAAGACAAAATAGAAGGAGCTACCACAAAAACAAAGATATAAGATGATTTTAGAAAATAAATATACCAAAATTTAATTCAAAGTATGACAAGGTATGAAAAGAAAATTGAAAGCCCAATATTTATCAAGTGATTGAATAAATATGCCACCAAGATAACAAAGATAATTATGGAGCAACCACAAAACATATGCATTGATTAATTTGACATTTTTATTATTTTGCACGTCCAGCTTGCAGAATTTGTTATGAAAAAAAAGAACCTGAAGCTTCTTGACAAGCCTGAGTTACACGCAATATGGCACGGTTCATTTCCAGTCCCACTCCCGCGCTTCATCAATTTGAAGTCTTTGATCCTGGAAAGATTTGAATTCTTATCCTCTGCAATTCCTTCTCATATACTGTGTTTGCTATGTAAATTGGAAGAATTGGAAGTTCGCCAATGCCATTCAGTAAACACAATATTTGAAGTGAAAGATATGGTAAAAGGCAAAAAGAAGTTAAATACAGGACCAGCCCTGTCCCCATCCTTTCGCTTGAAGAAACTGACTTTTGAGCTGCTTCCAAACCTTGAACATGTTTGGGATTCAGATCCTCAAGAAGTTATTGGCCTGCAAAACCTGCAAGAAGTGTATGTTAATGCATGTGACAGCCTTGAAATGTTGTTTCCAGCATCGGTGGCCAAAAGTCTTGTGAAACTTGAGAAACTAGAAGTACAACAGTGTGCTAGACTGGTGGAAATTGTTGCAAAGGATGAAGCAGTCAAAGGAGGAGCAACTAAAGAGTTTGTGATGCCTTGTATGACCTCCGTAAGACTATGGTGTTTGCCAGAACTCAAGTGTTTTTACCCGGAACCGCACAAGTTGGAATGCCCCAAGCTTAAACAAGTACACTTATTCCATTGTGATAAGTTGAAGACATTCACTTGTGAGTCTCAAAGCTTACCAGAATCACAATCAGAATACCAAGTTGGCATTCCGTTGAATCCGCAAGCTCTTTTCTTACTGGAAGAGGTATCATTCAGAAATGCATTTATGGGACATAGATTATTTCTGATATAAATTTTAATTCGTGTTTGATATATTGATACACAATTTCCCAATTTCTTAAACTCCTAGCTGAAATAATACTAGACATATTAACTTCTCTACCAACAATAGTAAATAAGTAGGGATATTGAAATTACTAAATATATATACACAGTCATTAAAAAAAAAGAAAAGAAAAATAACATTTGTCTCCTGATTATGTATTGTTAATTTATTAAAGAAGATTGACTGCAATAGTTGTTACTTAATCAAAGCTTTAACTATATGTTTATTGCTATGGTAGTATCTTATTTATTAAATGATAGTATAAAAAATTGTATACTAAATTTATGTTAAATTTAAATACAGTGTTGGTTTGGGTGGAAAGGACTTGGATTTATTAAGTATGAGGTCTTCTTTTGTATTAGAAAAATACTATTAGGAGTAGTTTCCACTTAGGTGTCTAACTGTATCTCAAGAGATTAATCTCTCACTTGCTACGTTATAGTCTAATAAACTATTACTTATTCTTTTCATATATAAGTGACATTTTTATTTAGATGGTAGCATTCAACATATTATTTTTGGTAGGTGTATTCAATGATGGGAATAAGTAAATCACCATCAAACACCTAATAGTTTCGATTTCAAATCTTTTGCCCTTATTTTATCTCACTCGTTGTTCTCCTTATCACATCTTGTCATGTACATAACGATGATGTCATTCATTATTTTTTATCCAATCAAATTTTCTCGGTTATTTATGATTTTTATACATAACCAAATTTAATTAGGGAGATAGGATGGGACCAAAAAAAAAAGAAAAAGGACAGCAGAATTTTGTTCAATAGTTTGGTCGTAGTATTTTTCTTGTTGCAAACACTTCCATAAATATCTGCCTCATTATTTTCATTATCATTTTATAGGCGTGATTGGTTTTTGTTTGCAGGTCATCCCCAGCTTGGAGTTTCTGGCAATCAACAAGGAAATGGCCATGCTGATCTGGCATGAGCAATTTGATGCGAAACTTCTCCACAAATTAGAAACTGTTCAGTTGCAATGCTTTCATGATGATTCAGACACTTTTCCATATGGATTACTTCAGAATGTGCCCAACACAGAAAAGCTTGTTGTGAGTTGTAGCTCCTTCAAAGAGATATTGAGCTCTGAAAGACCAACAATGGATTGTGCTGAAGAAATCCTTTCACATGTAAAATGTTTGAAATTGAGTTCAATGTCTAAGCTGAATTCCATTGGGTTCGAGCATTCTTGGGTTGACCTCATTTCTGAAAATATTGAAAATTTACAAATAGAACAATGCCACCGTTTAAGGAACATAGTGCCGTGCAAGGCATCATTCTCCAACCTAATAGATTTGAATGTATCACAATGTGAGGGACTCGCGTCTCTGTTTACACCTTCAACAAGCAGAACTATGACTCAACTGAAGAACATGTCGATAGAAAAATGTGAATCATTAGAAGAAATAGTGTCCGAAGAGGCGGAGGAGTCATCAAATGATGATGAGGAGCAGATAACATTTCATAAACTTGAAACCTTGTCTCTGCACTCTCTACCAAGGCTTGGAAGGTTTTACGGTGGGAGTCTTGCTTTAAGTTTGCCATCCCTGGATGAATTGTCAGTAATCAATTGCCGCAAGATGGAGAGTTTCTGTGGAGGTGCCATTAGTGTGAATGTGAACAGGTGGACAACAGTTAAATTCAAGGAGGATGAAGATGCCGACATATTAAAAGTTGATCTCAACTCTGCTGTACGGAAAGCGTTTGAGGGGACGGTAAGTACTTAATTCCTTTCTTTTTAAAGTTTTGAGTAAATTAGAGTTTACTTTCTTGATATTTATTCAATTTGTGCATGAAAATTGATTTTTAATTTCTTTAAATACGGAACCTTTTCACTTTTTTAGTTAAGAGACCAAATCTAATTAAAGTAGCATTTTTTGTCCCCATACATAGTTAACTCGCTGTAATCAAATAACCTTTACTGCACATGGCTAGCTACTTCAAATAGCCATATGGCTAATGCTATCTTGACACCCAAAAAGTGGATGTCTATTCAGACATCCATTTTATAATTATTAGATGTGATGGATGTTAAAGATAAGTGGGGATAATTATCACATCCAATTATTATAAAGTGGGTGTCTGAATAGACACCCACTTTTTGGGTGTTGAAATATCATTTTCCATAGTCATATATGCAGGTCAACTAGATCATAATTGTGTCTTTAGCAATCTCGAAACCTTCTTTTTTTCCCATTATAAAAGTAGGTATATATGGACATGAAATTGGAGGAGTAATTTTACTCAGCTCTTCCATCAGTCATAAGTCTTGTCTTTAGGCAGCTGGTTTTGGGTTTCCTTTAAAAAGAAAGGTTTTTTAAACAATTTATTAAAAAAAAATCTTTTATAGAATTAAAAGATGTTTTATGATTAGATATAATATTAATTTATGTTTCAGTATAGTGTTAAAATATTTTATTTATCATCAAACATTTTTTATGTTATAAAAACATATTTGTTAGAAAGTTATAGTTTATTAAAAAGGATCTTTTTTTTACTTTCTTGAGTGATACTGTTTTTACTTAAAAAATTTATCCAAATATACTTAAAAACACAAAAGACCTTTTTTAATTAAAATAATAAAATTCAAGAGAGCATTTTATTTATTATTTTTTTTGGCCCCAGTGTCATGCATCCATCATAAGTCAAACATGCAGAATGCCCTCTAGACTTGAGGAGTTGAGGGTTTTTACTCTTTAGTGCGTGTTTGATTTTTCATTAGGAGCTTTCAAAATTGATTTCAGGACACCTGAATCAATCTTGCAGCTTTTCTATCTTGTTTTATTTTCTGTTACCTTCATTCTCCATAATCAGTTTTAGGTTTAAATCAATTTGCATAAAGGCAAAAAAAAATTGTTGAGATTTTTATTTTTAATTTTTATAAAAGTCACTTTTCAAATTAAATATCAAATATAAATTACTTTATAAGTTAATTCTACAAATACAAAACCTAATGACTATATCCAACCAGGACTAAAGTTATTTAGGTCGAGTCTGAATCCTTAAAATTAGATTTTGTGCATTTTCGGATTTCATTTACAATATATTTTAGTTTGGTCTGCTTAGATCAATGTTATCAGTATTCCAAGACTTGTAACTTTTTCATAGTTAGAGATAAATTATAATTTTCTTTTTTAAAAAAATTAAAATGAAAAACCTTATATATCCCTCCTTTAATCAATTCTACGAGTGATACTGATAAATGTTATCTTTTATGCCTTCACCCATGACTTAAGGACACGAGTGTTATTCTTGTCTTGTACCTTATTTTTATTAAATTATTTATTTTTTATTCTTTGATTTAATGTTCTTGTATTTATTATTTTTATTACTAAGATAATTTTTATTTAATTTTTCTAACAACATTAATTTTTATTTTATGACTTTTATTGCGCCTATAAAAAAATTTAGATTCTTCGAGTCTGAATAGTTTTTATTTTCATATAGTAAATTCAATATGTTTTATGGTTTTAAAAATTTATTAAAAAATAGTAAAAATAAGAAACTTTTTTAATTAAACTAACACTATTATATCAACAGCTTTTCTAGGTCAAGTCCAATTCCACTTCCAATGATGTGGTAGAAGACGGAAGAGGATATTGATGGCAAAAAAGTGTTGATGAAGAGGAAGGAAGAAAGCAGTCTACATTACTTAGTTTGCTTTATATAGTGCTAAAAAATTAAAAAAAAAATCAAAATATAAAAAATTTAAAAAAATTGTGTGTGTGGTGTGGTTATAAGTTGCAGAAGAAAAAAAAAATTGATGAAGAAGTACATTATATTGTTCAACTATATTAATGTAACATTTGTGTTGTGTGTGAAGTGTGATTATAACTTATGGATCGTGGATGATGAAAGAGTTGAACTGTATTATTATCAACAAAGCTTTATGCAGTTAGGAAAAAAAAAAAAAAACAAGAATGTGAGTGTTTGTATTAACTTTCCAGTCATGTAATGTTGTATTAATTATGTGGATTTTATGCGTTAAAAAAAAAAGTGTTAGTAAGTTTATATTTGTTCTGTTTTGTTTTGCTTTCCACTTATTGAAAGTCTTAAAATTAAATCACTATAGTTTTCTGAAAAATTTGCAAGACTCAAATTTGTCACCAAACAGTTTCATGACAACTTGTTGGATGTACTTTGGAATTGAAGAAACAAAGATTTTTTATTCTCATTAGAAGAGACCCCCATGCACATAAGCTCATAATTGCTCTGTATGGATAACAAAAATGCTATTTCAACACCTAAAAAATGGGTATCTATTGGGACACTCACTTAACAACTATTGAATGTGATGGTGAATCCCACATACTCCATACATTACATCACATTCAATAGTTGTTAAGTGGGTGTCTCAATAGACATCCATTTTTAGGTGTTTAAATAGCACTTCTCGTATGGATAATGAGAGAAAATAGAAGGAAAGAAAATAGAAGAGAAAATAAAGAGAAAAGATATATTTTCTTTTTAGTTGTTTAGTTTAATAAAAAATTAAGAGGAATGAAAATGAAAATATATGAAAATAACTATTTTATCCTTTCTTCTATACTTTCTATTAGGATGAGTTTTGTCCTCTTAGAAGACATGCTTGCCATTTCAAATTTTTTCCACCTCTTTGTATATTTTAGAAGAGAAAACTTGACATATGGGCCCTCCATACTTTTACCCCTTTCTCTTTTTTTTTCTCCTACTTGTACCAAATGAGCGAAACTAACTTTTCATTTGGTTTTCGTCACTGACATTCTCCATCGCTTCATTTTTGGCGGATCCAAGAAAGATGATGAGATTCTCTATTTTAGCCAACACTATAGTTGACTTTTGAATTGTAATTAAGTTGGGTGTATATATATATATATATATAGAACACACACACACAAAGAACTTTAGTTTTATATATATGTATACACTAAGAATTTTTTATATATATATATATATACACACACACAAAGAACTTTAGTTTTATATATATGTATACACTAAGAATTTTATAACTAAAGTCAATTAATTACATATGCTATGCAATCACCTAATCCATCTAGGGATGATAATTGCTACCCTATTCTCGAGGCACCCACTCTACTTGCCTTGCACGAGTCGGGTTTTAAACCCATCCTGCATTAAGATGAGTAGACATGGGGTGGGTTTTGTCTACAAGGCAAGATGTTTGGATTTGGGGGAGTGAGGGAGTTGGGGACAACTTTGACATTTCCATTGATTTTCTTTTTGGTATCATAAATTACAAATATAAAAAAGTGTATTATGAAGGACTTTAGGAAAGGTCATTGTAATTTGTCCAGAAATAATCTTATTTTGGCTTGAAATATGTAAGAATGAAAAAGAATTAGATAATGAAGAATGTTAAGATTTGACAATGTGGAAGCGTGGTTAATAAAGAAAACGATCAAAATGTGATTATTTTGATGCAACAGTAATAAGTCATTGTGAAACTTAATAGAGGGTCACATCAACAATTTAATGATGAACATTTTTTTTCAACTATGTTGAAATGATAAATTAATTTGGAGAATAACGTATTTTCTTTTTTAAGAGTGAGGGATCATGGACAGAATTTAAAGTTTGGAGGGACTAATTTATCTCCCATGATATTTCAATGGACTAATAATTTGTTAAATGCATGTCCTAAACTATTTATACAGACCCATAATTAAGCTTAGGACCAAAAGCGTAATATTGAAAAAAAAAATAGGCCAAAACCAAAAGCTTTTTTTGAGATAAATTAAAATCAAAATTATTTATATTTATAAAAACAAAAATATATTTAAACCTTTGTAAAATAATGAAGTGGAGCATTGTTTTTTAATATCAAGAATTTAATTTAATTTAGATGCACTAATATCCAATTAAATCCTCTCATTTATATGATTTTTGAAATAATAAAATAAAAATCAAATTTATTTTTCTAATACGACAATATCTTATTAAATAATCATGTAATAATATTTTATACTATCAATACATTAAAATTAAATTCTAATATCTAGTGGTAAAGTGCACCTTACTCTATTTTTTTATGTGAATTTCACCCTATTTCAAATAAAGTAATAAATAAATGTACATGCTGCGTGTGTTTTAACTTAAAAAAAGATATTATAAAATTTAAATTTTAAATAAAATATATTTTTAAGTGCCCTAATTTATTTTTATTTTTCATTCTGGTTCCCTAATTAATCTTATGTTCTTTTTGTTCCTCTTATTTATTTTTAATTATTTTTCATTTTGGTCATCTAACTTATTTTTGTTTTTTTTTTCATTTTAGTCCCCTACCTATTTTTTTTAATTTCATTTTGTATTTATTTATTTTATTTTCTATTCTTGTAATGTGACGTAGCAAATTAAAATAAAAGAAACTAAAGAATAAAAAAACAAGGGTAAATATTAAAAATTAAATGATATAACTTCAAAACACGTGATATGGCCCTAGCTACCACGAAAGGGCTTAAAATTGTTGCCACGCGTATTCATCTCAATCTGACACGTTTATTCTTCACTATTCCTTGTAGAATACTGCATGCGCCCTAGAACGCACCTTATTACAAATAGCATTTGTTATTACGCACGACGCAGCATCAGCGGGTGGTAGTGGATTGGTGAGTAAGGCTTCAGTAGCAATGTCAACGGCCGTGGCGGTGTTAGAAAATATGTCTCATGTGCCATTAAATATGTATCTTATTTTATTGGTTTAGTAAATAAATAATAATATTAATAGAAGGGAAATTATTAGAGTAGTTACCAACTTGATGGAAGTTAGTTTATGAAAGTTTTACATCTATACTAACTGGTCCTATTCCTACCTATGGAAGTATCTTCTCAATTTTACTACCATCACTAAAGAAAAAAAGAGAGTAAGAAAAAGGTTAAGGAATAGAAATCAGTTTCTGCACAATTTCAATCTTCTCAACTTACTTTTTCTTCATCTTCACTATAGATAAGGTATGTTCTTGAACTCCTATTTGAGAATTATGAATTTCAAGATCTTTCTATTTTCATATAATGATATCTGAAAGCGGAACCGCCACTAATCCTCGTACTGGGTGCTCCATTGGTCTTCGACCTCCTGAAAGCCTTCTCCTCACAGCTCCTACTCCTCCAATTCCGTGACACCCAACACACCCACCCTTCCTACATCCCAGTCATCCTCTGCAACCCCTTCCAGCCGGTCACCGCTCACGTCATCCGCTCGCTCCCCTCTCTCCGCCTCGTCCTTACCACCAGCGCCGGCACCGACCACATCGATGTCGCCTAGTGCCACGGCTGCGGCATCGAGGTTCTCCCCCTCGCAGCAGAGTTCGCCGCCGATGTCGCCTACATGGCCGTCGCGTTGTTGATCGACGTGATGTGCAAGATCTCTGCTGCTGATCGGTATGTTAGGAAAAGTGGTCCATCTAAGCCATGGAGTCTCCCTCTAGGATCAAAGGTACTCTTATGATAAATTCTTGAATATTTTGCTGTGCTACTTACTGTGCTTCGCTTGCGACTTCTTTATATTTTGTTGCACAGTTTTTCTCTTAGATGGGATCGCAATATCCAATCAAGAGTAAAGTACTATAATGTGAATGAACCATTTTTTTGTTCCCTTATCTGTTCCCACTTAAAATTTTCAACCAGTATATCCCGTTTGGGTCTCTCATAAATAAATATATCAGTGATAAATTCGTCCCTCTCAATTTAAAATTTTTTTATTGGTCACTTATGATTTAAAAAATGAGATAAATTAGTCCTTAGTATATGTGCATGCAATTAAAACTATATAGACCTATATGTAGCTATCAATCTCTCTCATTTCTTGAATTGTGAGCAATTAATAGGAGATTTTAAATTATGAGGGATTAATTTATCCAGATTTATTTAGTCAAATTAAAACGTGAAAATAATATAAAAAAATAGGTTATGTCATTTAATTCTTAGGATATAAAGAAAATCAATCGAATGACCTCAGCTTAGTCCTGTAAAGAAATAGACATTAATTTAATCATTTGTTATTTGAAAAGAGACGTCATTTCATATTGACAGCCAGAAGATTAACGTCAATTTTTGTTTTTTATAGGAAAAAATTCAAGAATCAAGATCAATTTAGTTTTCTCAATAATAGAGAAAATTAATTCAATTTAGATATTTTGTGCTCTGTTTACAAGAGGATAATTTTGATGTCATTTTTCAAGACTGAGAGGCTAAAACAATGCCATCTATACCAAATAGATATCATCCCCACCTTTCTGACACCAAAATAGTAAGCCGACTCTGAAATTAAATATCATGATTGCGGATAGCCGTACGTATTGAAATGCATATATATATTAACAGAATATTGCTGATGTTTTGTTTCTATGTCGGAGAAGATCTGATTTTCACTATTCCAACTCAATTCTTGTGTTTTTGCGTGTATTTTATTCTCTGTTTGTTTGTTTTTTTGGTATGCATTTTATGTTTTGTAATGGTGATAGGATGATTAGTAAATTTTCCCTACCATTCAGGATGGGAATACCCATTAGAATTGACAACCGATACAGTAAATTTGATTTGATGCTTGAATTGAATGATAACTAGTATTCAGCTTTCTGTTTCAGCTGGGAAACAAGCGAGTTGGGATCATTGGATTGGGTAGAATTGGTGAGGAAGTTGCTAAGAGGCTAGAGGCCTTTGATTGCAGAATTATGTACCATTCAAGGAACAAGAAGCCATCTGTCTCATACACTTTCTACTCTAATGTTGTTGAGCTTGCCTCTTACAGTGATGTTCTTGTGCTGTGTTGTCCATTAAATGAGCAAACAAGGCACATAATCAACAGGGAGGTAATGTTAGCATTGAGGAAAGATGGAATTATTGTAAATGTTGGATGCGGAGCTCTAATTGATGAAAAGGAATTGGTGCAGTGTTTGGTAAAAGGGGAGATAAAAGGTGCTGGCTTGGATGTGTTTGAGAATGAGCCTAACGTTCCCAAAGAGCTCATTCCATTGGATAATGTTGTCCTATCACCTCATGCTGCTTCAGTGACTTCAGATAATTTCATTGGCACATGTGAACTTGTAGCCAAGAGGCTAGATGCCTTCTTTTCAAGTAAACCACTAATTACTCTACTCACATGTAACTAAATTCCTTTTTATCAAAAAATTTTGTGTTGCTCTTCCCACTTCTTTTGGTGCTCTGGACTGGAGTTATGAGTCAGCTTCTTACTGAACATGCTAAGATGAAGTCAGGACCCCAATTTATTGTGATATTTATAGCTAAATTATTGATAATTTGATATCATTAACTTTTGCATTTGAGAGACCAATTTTCCGGTTCACCAATCATTCATGCGTTATTGGAAGTTCAGTAACTTTTTTAAAGTACGTTCAATTGATGGCTGAGTTACATTTAAGCTTGCAAGTTGTGGTCCTGCTTTTGTGTTTATGGAACTCACCCGTTTCTCAAGACATGAGTTGTAGGCATTATGCTCATCTGGTGGAAGATGCTATAAGGCCTAAGGGCTTTGGTTACAGTATCTTGCAGGGTTCAGGAAGTGAAAGCTTTTGTATTTCACACCGTATTCATTTTCATTGTCGAAGAAGTTGCTGTTGAATTTCATGGTAACGAAGTAACAACCTCATCTTCCTGCTTTGTTGCCATGGATGAAAGTTCTTTTCATCGAGAAGAGTTGTGACAAGTTGCAGTGGAGGAGTTTCATTGGGATGGAAATAAAAGGGATTACTCGGGTCTTGCGTAGTAGCAAGAGTGAAGGTGTTTCCACCCTTTCCAGGAGTTTCCGAAGCCATAGACAGAATGGGAGAAAGAGAGAGCGAGAAAGCGCAGTGGAGATGGGTTAATCTGATACCATAACAGTAAAGCAAAAGATAGCAAAATGAAAACCTAGTTGATATTGATGTTGAGGACCTATTTATACAAGGTACTAGAGATAAAGTAGGTCCTAATTAACTTAGTTAAACAAAGTAACTAGTCATAGGTACACATGACTAATTAGCGGTGTTATTAAATGAGGTGGTTAGGAGAAAGAGATAGATAGAATTGAGAGAATTGATGAAAAAACACAATGATAAAATTCACAAAATGAGAGGTGTGTAATACAAGATATGTCAAGCCTTATATAAGACTCGTAACTAATTAGTATCTAATTTCTAACTATCTAACTGACAATAATTTCTCTAATAGTTGCATCTATTTCTGTATGTTATAACACTTTACAATGTTGTCTTTTGTATGCATCCAAGACAACATATTGCCAGAGGATTGGAGAGGGATGAATTCATTCACATCAACTGAGGGGCCATTGTAGACGGGAAATATTTGTTGCATAGGTGCTGTGTATATGGTGAAAGGGAAAATTGAAATAAGTCTTGACGTGTTTTGTTTAATCTGTTCAATGTTCCACACACAACTCTTTTTGATTATGCTATGTTTTTACCACATAGAACCTGCATGTGTAATTTATCTGCCAAATTTATGTGCTGCAACTGGATAGGTTATTGATAGCCCATTTGTTTAAGGTTTTTTTTTAAGAAAAAAATCATTATTTATTGGAAAAGCACTACTGAAAGATCTAAGAATGTTTATAAGTTTATTGATTTTAAGATTGACTTGCATTTCCTTGATCATAGCTGAGGTCTGGCAATCGCCACCATTTTCCTCCGCTGCTTAATGACATCTGCAACCTCTCCCATAATCTTCATACAATAACAAACCAAATAAAGAAAATTGCTTTTAGTTTAGCTCTACGAGAATTCAGCATTCCACTTATGGTGGAAAATGATGCATTGTATGGGGTTGGAGCAGTATTGTCTTTAAGGGGGGCATCCCCAATTGGTTATTCTAGTATCTGCCTATGTCTGGGAATTTTATGCAGTGGCACACGCAATGGCAGCTATTGCATTATCACCTAATTAATCGTACCTTAGTAATGATGAAACTTAGAATACTTATTTCATTTTAAACAAGAAACAAATTCACTAAAATGATTTGCTATTCCATTTTATTCTTTTTTTTCATATTTTTACTTAAGTTATTTAATTGAACCAAAATTTATTTAATTTTAAAATAAGTAAACTAAAATACAGCAAAGCGGACGAGCTCTGTAGAAGCATGGTAAATGTTAAGACTGATGGAAAACTCTTAACCTTTCCATGTTATTATATAAACAAGTTTGAAAGAAAAAAGTGCTGCACAAATGGATTCCTTCAAATGAAAAACACATTCCATAAGCCTTTATGATAAAACAAAATATAAAATAAATTAGTTATATTTTAATGAACTTATTTGTCCTATTTATATTTTTATTAGGGATTAATTTGAACTATTTTATAGATGTTTAGGGAACAGTTTATCTTGAAGTGCTACAAAAATATTGAAGCAAGATTAATTTGTCCTATATTTTTAATCATGAGATTATACAATATATTTGCTTAAGAACTAAATTATCTTATGCTATTTTGAATTAATTAGACTTTCACTAACTGAATTTAAAAGTAAATCTCTTTTAATATTATTTTTATTTATAAGACCTGAATTTGAAATACTATTTGAAAAATAAGTATCAAATTATTTAAGGCAATCATTTTTATATTCATAATTTCTCTCTTTACTCATGGTATCTTTATTTTTCTTTTGATGGATCTTTACTCATGGTATTGATTGTGGCCTTGCGGGACAAAACCCAGAGATAGTTAAAATTTCCATATCAATTAACAATTGTATGTCATATAGTGGGCCCTGAAGTTTATCCCAAAAAAAAAAAAAATTGGACTTCATATTAGTTTTAATATGCGACCCAAAATATCTCTGAAGCTTGGGAACTTCATGTTGGCATCACCATTATACAGCAACAATAAGACAAATTTTTTTTTTGTCTCTTTTATTCAATTGTTTTCCTGCCTTCTAGTTTTGAATACTGTCTTCCAAGTTGAAATTTTGACAGATACATGTGAAAACCAGGTTTTGGTTCCTATTTGTAGTGGATTGTCAACATAGAGTGAGCGGCAATTAGTGGAGCTCCGATGATTTTACCGAAAGCAGCAAAGAACAAAATCACACAGAAACCAAGTTATTTGACCAGTGACAAGCAATGTGATCCCCATTAAGAATGGGAGACAAATTCTATTTCTGAGAAGCGCACTTATTAAAAGAAGTAATTATAAATGTTTCATTCTCCATAATTACAATAACAATATCTTCTATAATTTTCTCTTATTTAAAAAAAGAAAAGGAAAAATGACATAGAATAAGAAACTTTAACATAATAATACAACATAATTATTAGTTTTTCATTTCATAAAAAAAAAACCTAATTCACATACAGATCCTATCAAAGATATTAACAATATTTTTCTGACTCTACAACATTATTCTAAGAAAAAAAACTGTCTATTCGCTACTCTAAACCATTCCATGCTTCCACAATTTTAGTAAATATATAAAAAATATAGTGGTAATAAAAGATAATGATAATTCAAAAAACTATAATGTTGAAGACAACTAAGTACGGTTCAGTAACAAGTGTGCTGAACTCTTTATTCTCATTAACATCCACACATATCTAGGACTACCCAAACACTAATTAACATTCTAACAGCTAATCATAGATTTGGCCTTCTTCGGTGTTCTTATCTTTTTTTCAGCACATTTACCCACCAAAATAACTTGCTTCCAAGCTAAGTTCCACCTTACAGGATATCAGAAAGCCGACCTAACAAACCCATTTTGTATTTTAATTTGTTGGCTGTGCCAGCCATCTTGAGAAAGCATTCAGGTTTCTTCTATCAGACCTATAATGCCTTTGTGTAAATTCAAGAAAAGCTGGCCAAGTAAAGTCTGGATATTTTCTTGGGGTGACAAGGTCTTTTGGAGGGGTGACCACTTTATTTGCATTTGGACACAAAAAGAAAGTCAGTGATTTTCTCACAGTGTTGCTATTCACAACAACCCTGTGCATGCAATTCTTGTAAATTCCATTAGATAGAGCCTAAAAAAAAATCATTATCATTTCAAGCATATTGCATAAGCTTTAGGAAATCATGAAAATATATATGGTATTATGCCAATCAAGTCAATTATCATATTGGAGTACATTTGATTTCAAAAAACAGTTTTCATTTTTTATTTTTTATTTTTTGGATTTTGTGAAGAAATAATGAAAATTTTATAGAAACTATAAAATATAGATTTTATTTATAATTTTCAGTATTTCTTTCATAAAATCCTGGAGACAAAAAAATTAAAAATAAAATTTAAAGACTATTTTACGAAATCAAACGCACTCAGGAATTGATATGGGTTTTTCTATACAGTATGTTGTTTCATTTTCCAGGACAAGATGGCCTACCAAATATGCTATAATGAGCCTTTCAGTTATTAATAATTTTATCGATTATCAATTAATTAAAAGCAAATTGACAATATTCTAAACAATCCATACCATGAATGTGTCACCAATGTTGACCACAAAGGCATCATCTTTTAGAGGAAGAGAGTACCATTGTTCATCCACAAATATTTGTAGACCCCCAACTTGATCTTCATGAAGTATATTTACGGATATTGGATCACAGTGAGATCCAGTTCCTAAAGTCGATCAAATCCGGCTCTTGACAAGGTGGATAGTAATTCAATCTCATTACAGAGTCATTTTCTTGATAAAAATCTCTAAAATATTGGCGTCCAACTCCTAAGCTAACTCCCAAAAGCTCCATTATCTCAAGGGAAAGATTGCTCATAACTTCACAATAGTCTTGGTAGAAAATCCTAGTAAATAGAAATAGAAATTAAAATTTTCTTTAATAAAAAAGGAGAAAAGTAGACATGGATAGGGCATTTATATGCAAGATTTATAATTAGTCATGTTGACAATTTATATTGAGTAATGTTATTTGAACTCATAATTTATGAGACATGTGCTGACACATTCTCATTTATTATTGGATGAGATGTAAGACTCAAATTAAGTGGAGTTAACACCTCATTCAATGACAAATAAAAATATGTGGATACAGTGTATGCCCTGCAAATTATGAAGGCAGCCATGCAAATGACATTTTTCATTTAAATTATTTATAAAAAATTGTTTGAGTATAATAATCAAATGAAAGAAATAGAAAGTGCTTTAAAAGTACATGAAGTTGACATCTTTAAAATGAATTTCACTCTTTTACAGTTTATTAGAAACGAGTTATCTTACCCAAATTGTTTGAAATCTTCCCTCATAACACTAACAAAATATTCTTTCACAGTTTTGCAAGATTGATCCGCATAGTAACGGAAAGAAAGTGTTTCCTTCCAAGGAAGATTGGAGAAGAACCTTCCTACAAAGCTATCAGCATACCCACAATGATCTCCAATCTTTCTGTGAGCTCTTTGCTTCTCTGACATTTGCATGCAAAAAAAATCATCCATGAGATTATGAGCTTTAGCTATAAGGTCAGTATCAACTCCATGGTTGATAACATGAAAAAATTCCATGTTTCTTGCATGCCTCATTCACTTTGAGCAGGTAATTGAAATGGCTTATGGGTCTCCTGAAAAAAAGGCCTTCAAGTCAATTTGTGGAACTTGGAGTTCTGGTAACATTAGACACGGCTTCTCATGATCAGGCCATATAAACTTTGAGGGTATGTTAGGTTGATATGACATAAAAGATGGATCAAAGATAAATTTTTCTCCTTCCTCATCATTTTCTTTTGCTTTTGAGGTGAAAGAAGCACTTGTTGAGACATTGTTATGTTTTAACTGGGCAAGACAATTAACTACAATGTTTAATGATGTTTGGTGCCTATATATTAGAATTACAGCTTGAACTTGCAAGAGTTGACACTTGGAACTAGCTGTAGGAGTTAGGGAGAGAGAAAGCAAAGGAAAGAGCTGTCATGCGATGGTAAAGACAAGTGTAAATACTATTTCACTATTTATAAATGGTTTTTAAACAGAGAAAACCATGAGTTATATTATATTAGAATTAATAAATGTTCTATATCATTTTGAACCGAATTATTTTTACTATTTTTTAGGTGAATTTTTGTAGAATGATATATCACACATCTAAAAATATATATATATATAATTCTTGACAAAGATCATGGTAATTGTTAAACAAAATAAAGTGGTATGTATAAACCCCAAATTTATTTGACAATAACAAATATAACACATAATTTTAAATATAAAATTCTGAAAAATTTTCTACTTATTTAGCATTTCCTCTCTTTATAGAACTAAAATAATAGCATTTAGTAAATAAAGGTGTTGAAATAGATGAACACTACATCAAATTTAATTTTTGGCAATATTTATTAACATAAAATATTGTTAAAATTTTTTACTAACATTTAAAATTTTTTGAAAATATAAACAGTTTTACTAATATTTTATATAATTTAGTGACATCTAAAAAATATTATTATATCTCAATTACAGTTAATATAAGAAGAGTTTTTGGAAAAGACAAGAAAAGAGATTAGTCTAATAAGTGAAATAAGGATTCTTAGAAGCCAAATTGATCTTAATTAAATAGGTTGTTCTAAAAGCTTAACCATGCCTTGTTTTAAATAAATTAGGCTAGAATACATCAGGGTTCATCTATAATGATAGAGTGAGCGATAAGTCGGTGCTTTAATACGTTAAGTAGCATTTGAAATCCTTTTTTTTTTTTTAAGATTATGAAAGGGAATGAATAATAATATAAGAAATGAAAAAAAAGTGATGAGTAAAGTGAAAGAGAGTATATGTTATGGTTGTTTAAATGTTTAACAATTTTAATAAGAGAATGAAAGAGAAATTATACTATTTTTTTTCTTCATGTCCCAATTTAGAGGCTAAAAAAATGAGGGCTTTCACTTCACTCTATTCCCAAAATCTTGCAAATAAGGGTCACTTTTAGCCTAGTGTCTCCTTCCATTCCTCCCAACACATACCCTATAGCAAAAGCAACAAATTAAGACTTATCTGCGATACATTGGAACATTGGATTCCTGTGTAATATTACATACATATAATCTATTAATCCATTTACTGCATGCATTTGATTCTTCTCTACATTCAGGAACATGCAAACCAATCACTTCTCTTGCTAAATCCAGACACATTCATTGAGTTTTGAAGTTGCGCGCCATGTTTCTAATAACATATATAAGAAAGTCTGATCTTCTTACTCTCTGATCTCTATGGATATATATAAAATACAAACCGACTCGCTCAACCAATTCCTGCCTGCAAACGTTATTTTTTATTTTTATTTTTTTGGATTTTTCCCTTAAAGAGCTTGTGCCGGAGCTAGCAAAGATGGAGAACGGATGGACGTGTGGGAATAGAAATAGAAATATTAACCCAATGCAAACAGCACCTAATTAGCACGGGATCACATTAGGAGAGATACACCATATGTAACCATTGAGCTGTGGTTCGCATTTGCAAATTATTGTTATTATTTATGCCTAATACCCCACCTTCATTAAATATTGACAGTGGACAAAATGGCTTTCAAAACATTGCTTTTACCAATTATTTTCAACCAGTGTTTTAAATTGTATACTTCATCACACTGTAATATTCTTACATGAGTATGACTCCAAATTATGAAATCTATCCACAACATATATTATCGTATAAGGGTTGTAACAGCTTACATTAGGACTGCAACGGACTCCCTTTCAAGTTGGATACGTGCAATGGCATGAAGTTAGGGCTGCAAATGACTCCTTTTCATATTGGTGGTGATCGCAATTGCTATTTAAATCATTGAATGCATGAAATTGCAATATACCAGCAGCTAGCTCAGGATAGGGATTCCCAATATCCCAAGATGTTATCTCGTTTCAAATAAATCTAAAGGGTGAGACAAAACTCTGAAGTCTTAGTTATGAAGAGAGAGAAATTGAGAAGCTTTTGGATTATTCTTACTTGATTATTACTTCTGTATCTTGTTTCTTCGTTATAGATTCTCTTTTTATCATCTTGTGAGACTTGTCCATGAGCTTCAAACTATATTTGAGATGGAGATCTCTTCAATTATCCATAACTAGTGCTTTTAATGGTAGATGCCCTAAGTTTATCTAAAAAAGAGATTCACCTATGAAAAACGAGTTACAACTTCTAATTGTCGTGATTTTTGTTCATTATATCTTGACTCTTTCAATGATTTTGTAGTAAAGCACTGAATACTGGAAAATAATGGATATTGAATCTTTGATTTATCGTGCTTAAGAATTTATTTGAATTTAAATATAAGTAAAAGCTTATACATTTGAGTTCCAAATCCATATATACTTGGACAAAAATTAAGTCATCTCATGAGGAGATCACACATGATCTTGTTAATTGTTCATCTTCATGATTGAACTTTTAACCTTTGTCACATATCTTTACTCTTAGTGTGTTTAGTTAGGAAATAAAAAATAAGAGTAAAATTTCTTTGGATGAAATTACACATGAAGCTTATTCAAGAATCTTTTTACGTTTATTTTTGTTTCCCAACCAAACATATTATTAATTTTCTCTTTTTAATGTTTGTTAAAACAATATTTTAAAATAAGCATTTGACTGTTTTAAGTGATGATTCTACTTTAAGTGTATTAACAAATAATAGTTTATATATTTTAATGCAAGTTAACCAAATAAGTTATCAAACATTTTTAAACTTCAATTATTATTATTATTATTATTTGGTTGGGTTCAAATCTCAATCATATAAATAAATAGAGAAATTATGGGCTATATCTTTTTTGTTTTGGGTCAAAATTATGGGTCATCTCGAATAACTAGTAGTAGCCTACATAGAAACAACACTAGACTTGGCCTAAAATATATTGTAGACCCACAATGTGCTAACCAACCCAAATCGGCCAAGCCAATTCCAATTGACAACCCGAGTAACTAGCCTTCAAAGGCGATAGCCAATGGCAAAAAATAAGGGATAGCCTAAAATGCTTATGCTATTTTGTAATTTTAAAAGCATCTAAGATCAAAACCGCAATATGGTCAATATCAAGGGTAGAGTAGTTTATTAAAACTTGGAAGATCACTCAAAATCTCTCGTTATTCAAAATGCATGTGGGACTTTTTGATCCTTAAACATACAAAATTAGAAAGGGTAGAATCAAATGGGCCTCTTAAAGTCATGGTTCCCTACATCATAAGGGTGTGTTTGCTATAAGAAATATATATATATATATATATATATATATATATATATATATATATATATATATATATATATATTGTTTTCATTTTCTATTTGTGTTTCTTGAAAATGATAATAAGTGATCATATGTAGATCTTCCTAATTTAATATAATGAACATAGTGTATTTATGCACTTCTAAAATTCACAAAATTTTAAGAACCTTACTTTGGAAACATTAAACTAGAGATGTACAAAGGGCGGGTTCGATAAAACTCAAACTTGGCCTAATTTTTAAACAAGATTAATTTTTAGAACCCAAACCCAACCCAATAATGGCTTGACTATGGATCGGGTTGAACCGGGTCAACCCAACCTTCAAATAATATATAAGAATTTAGACTTATACATAGTAAAGTTATAAAGTTTTTATAAGTAGGAAACAAAATTTAATAGATATTTTATTATATATGCTTTAAAACAAACATTTCAATATAAAAATAACATCAGATTATGTAAAATATATTAATTGAACTAAAAAATCTTGTAATTTTTTTATAAATTATTATAAAAAAAACTCTTAAAGAATTATTTGACTTCAAACTTGGTTGCACCAACCAGATGCATGACCTGAACCTGGTCCAAAAAGTGTATCAAGTCATTTTTCAAGACCCGAATTTGACCCAATGAGCTTCGAGCCAAACTAGATTATGAACACCCCTCCTTTGAGCTAAATATTTTTAAAATTTCATGGGGACATTTAATTTGGTCCCTCAACCAAATCCCCATATAGTTTACTAACAAAACGAACAAGCTTCCTCCTACAATATAATAGCCTATCTGACTTTGCGTCTCTTAGAAGCACATATGAAATGGAAATTTACTTAAATTTATACTACTCAAATTTCTGTGTATTAAATTATTAAGGTCCCACATTGCGTAAGAGAAACCTTTTGTTTCTAAGATAACTTTCATTTGCCATGTGGCTTTCATGAATTTAAACCCTCTTACAGGAAGAGTTATACAATAAAGTTTCCAAGCTGCCGATTTGTGACAGCAAATCAAGATTTTCTGCACTAAAACAGAAATTGGATGAAAACTAAGAGGTTCCCAAAGCCTAATTAAGTTCTGCTATTTAGAACACTGATTGTCCCATTTCTTCATTTTAATTTGTAGTCTAATTACATTTCTTCTTGCTTAATATGTAATGTATCAAGTCAGCACACAAGGCTAAATTTCCCACGGCTAGAAAACTATCAAGAGTCTAAGCAGTGTAGTTCAAGTTACCATGCACCATATTTGTTCTATTTCCACAAAATAAAGTTAAAACACTTTATATAATTCATGTCTTTACCACCACCATTATTATTATTGTTGTTGTTGTTGTTGTTATGTTTTCAGTGATCCGAACAAAATTATGTTCACAAGTACAATGACATTCTTGCAGTTTATAAATTTAATTGAATTTCTGCTTTAGCTTGGTGTTAGAGGATATAATTGGAATTAAAAAACAGTTAGAGTTGGTTAGATATTAGTAGCCAGATATATTGATTTTTAATGTACCAATGAATTCAACTGTACACTTATTTGAGAAAAGATGTAATAATAGATAGTTACATTAATTGGCGTATATAAGGTCATAATCTCACTTGTGTACATCATCTTTCTAATTTCTTCTATCTATAAAGAAATTTTCAGTTTCTGCATATTGTCTCTTATCACCATAAGTTTCAACACTTTGGGTGCTCAAACTAATCAACATAAAATTATGAATTAAATATATTTTGTCCCCCTGAACTTTAAGTTATATATAATTTATATCATAACTTTTCAAAACGTATATTGCGACACCCTTAATTTTTCAAATTGTACAAAGCACCCACGAACATAATTTTGAGAACTAATGAAGGTATAATTTATATGCATTTAACTCTCTGATATTTTTAATTTATGTAACCCGACACTTTGTCTATAACTTCTCTTGTGCAATTAACCCACTGATCTTTTATTGTATGCAATCCAACACCCTGCTATGAATTAAAATTTTACATAGTTTGAAAAGTTTAGGACATCGTGATACACAATTAAAAAGTTAGAATGTAAACTACATGCACATAACCTAAAATTCAAAGGGTAAAATGCATTCAACCCTAAAATTATTAGGTTGCAAAAGAAAGTTGACACTTGACACCACCGTCTTAAACATATCATCACTAGATGGATTGCTTCCGGTGTCAACATTGTCTGTGTCAATCAGTAATTTATGATTTTGGCCAATTAGTTGAATACATTTTCAATTAAATAATTAAATTAGTTCTTGTCATGATTCAAATGAATTTTCTTTGTTTTGAAAGACACAAAATGTACGGTCTTAGTTTTTATTGAAATTGCAACATACCAGCACGCACCATACATAACTGGTTGAAAGTTGAAGACAACTAAGCACTAGACCGATATTACAAATATACATACTTCATTCCCTTTACCTTGACAGATACTATATCCATTCTCAATTAAAGTGTCAATTTACATGAACTGACACAATACAAAGTTAAAGTATCTAATTATAATTGTAGCTAGATACATTAAAATTTGTAATGTTTTAGTTTGTCCAAATGGACAATCAAATAGTTGGAAACGGAGGTAGTAGATATTAAAATTCAATTTGGCACCTCGATCGCTAGTTAGTTGTATTGTCTTGTAGTTGCAGCCCCCTTTTGAAAGTATCAAGAGTTCCTTGGTCAGCCCTGTAATGCCTCTGCGTAAATTCATAAAAAGTTGGCCATCTAAATTCTGGATATTTTCTCGGATTCACCTTGTTGACAAGTTCTTTAATTTGAAGGAGCAACAACTTGGTCTGCTCCTGTGCTTACAAAGAAAGCAAGTGATTTTCATGGCAGTCTTGTTATTCACAACAGCTCTATGCAAGCACCTTTTATAAGTCCCATTCGATAGAGCCTGAAAAAAGAAAATCAGAACTCAATATCATTTCAAGAATATTAATTGTACAAGCTTCAGCAAGGTAAGCCATGCAGAATTAAAATACCAATTCAACTCAATAATTAGCTCGTGCCTTTAGTTTCAGAAAATAATTTTCATATGCTTTTATTTTCAATTTTTTTGTTTTTTAAATCTTTTGAAGGAAATACTAAAAATTACTAAAATTATAAAATTCTATATTCAGTTTTAGTTTTTAAATTTCATTATTTCCTTCACAAAATTTTAAAAATAGAAAAATTGAAAATCAAAATTGAAAATTATTTTTTGAAACCAAAAGTTAGTGTTCTATGTTGTTTCCTTACTCTAAGAACATTCAGGCCCTACCAAACATTATCTTATCCTTTCTATTATCAAATGTGTGTCAATTATATATCATCCAAAAATCAAGTTAAGAACATTGTTCTAATACGATTCATACCATAAATGTGTCACCAATGTTAACAATGAATACATCTTGTTTTAGAGGATCCGAGTACCATTGTTCATCCACAAACACTTATAGGCCCCCAACTTGATCTTCATGCAATATGGTCAAGGAAATAGGGGAGGAGGATGTTTCGGCCACAATGTACAAATAGGGGAGACAGGATAGTATTTTCATTATTTAGTAAAAGAAGGACATTGTGATTTTTTTACAATTATAATGGTCCTTAATATTTACATCTATGCTATTAAAAGACATGATCTATTTAATAGGGGAGGTCAGTGTAGGTTTTTATAAATTTTAGGGATTTCTGCTGCAAAATTTGAAAATAAAGACGGTATATGTTACATTTTAGCAAATCTTAAAAGAGGTGAGTGTAATTTATCCATAATAATTTGTAAGTGTTCTCTTGGCTCTCTAGTTCTCCTGCAACGTCATATCGATAAATTCGTTCGTAAGATTATGAGCTCGAGGCATGAGTTCATGGTCAACTCCGTGTTTGACAACATGAAAAAAAGTCATGATTCTTGCATGCCTCCTTCACTTTTGAGCAAATATTTTATATATATGGTTTGCGGATCCCCAGAAAGAAAGGCTTGCAAGTCAATTTGTGGTACTTGAAGTTGTGGCAGCATTAAACATGGCTTCTCATCATCTAGCGACGTGAATTGGGAGGGTATATTAAATTGAAATGACATAAAAGACGAATCAAAGATCGAAGCTTTTCTCCATTTTCTGTGTCATTTTCTTTGGGTTCTTGAGGTGAAAGAAGCACTGATTGATCGGCCATTACAGTTTGAAGTGCACAATATCGCTCAGTAGCTAATGTTTTGTAATATATTTGGTGCTAACTACAATGTTTTGCAATATGGGTGCCTATATATATACGTATAACAGTGGCAATTACTAGGAACACGCAATGATGTGGCAGTATGAGCCATTGGAGGCAGGAAAGGAAAAGGGTATCTAATCTAAGGATTGACAAAGATAATTTGTAAGATAAATAAAGGTGTCGAAGGTCTGGAATGAACAGACGAATCTTAATATTTTCAGAGTCTGAAAAGTCAATCAACAATTAAGTTTTAAATTAGTAGTATTACTCAATATTAATATGTACTGGAAAGAAAACTGCATACAAAAAATACTAGAAAAAAAAGGAAAATATCCGTAGATTCGTTTTTTTTTGTTTGGTGGTGATAGGTTCTGTTTTCTATTAAAGAATAACTAATACATTACGGGGAATGCTATATGGAACCCAAATAAAAATTTGGGTTTTAAAAGGCTTACCTATATGGATTAATAAAAAATCTCTATATATTTATAACAAATATATATAAATTTTTTAATCAATATTTAATTTTTAAGATAGTATTTAAAGAAATGAAGTTTATAAAATGAATTATCATTTTTTGTAGAATATAAATCTTTTCTTAAAAAATGATATTATTACACTTTTATCTATTCTATATCTAAAACATATATTTCTATCCATAAACAATTAAGATAAGTTGTATTTTAATTTTTTAAATATCTTTTTTCTTCTAGTTCTAGATTTTTTCACATTTATAATTTTATTTTATTTATCAAAACAACATTTATCAAAATAGATATTTGTTTTTTTTTCAAAATATTTATATATATTTAAGTTTTATTATTACTATATTAAGAGAATAAATTATTGACAATAATAATTTATAATAATTATTTTTTAAAAATAAAAGTTACATATTTTTTCAACTATTAATTTCAAAATTTTAGTATAGATAATTTTAATAGTGAAATAACAAAATTCTTTCCGTTACCATTTTCAAGATTCATCTTTATATATCAAACCAGTATATAGATGAGTTTTTTTTTTATAAACTATATATATTAATTAAAAATAATAGTTTGTAATTAAGATTTTAATATGGAATATAAAATTTTTATAAAATAAATATGATGTTAATGTAAAAATTTGTATATGCTTACATATAAAAAATTATACATTCAACCAATTAAATTTTGATATCAGCAAAAATGACTCTTATAAATTTTATCTCAAAAATCACGTATATTTCACCATATTATTGAATAATATATAAAACATTTTACACTAATAATATATCAAATTAATCTCATATGAAATAACTTAAAGAATAATAACAAAAATACAAAACAAAATCATTATAAACATGAAAAGTATAATTCTTGAGAGTGATTATGTTTTTAATTATTTCATTTAATAACTCACTATTAATTGTGTAGTTCATTCTAAAAGAATATTTGATTACTTTGATTGAATTGCGCAACTTAAAAAACTTTATTTATCTCTCCTCTCATCTCTTTTCTTCAATTACATAGTAAAGTGATTCAAAGAAAATTATTAGAAAACCTTCTAGTCAAATTTATAGTAAAATTTATAAAAATTGAATTTATTTTAATTCAATATTAAATATAATTACTTGCACTAATAATTAAGTGATGATTGGATATGCCTAACAAAATTAATTCCTTTCTTCCCTCCCTCCCCTTTCTTCAACTTTGTAAAAAGTAATCCTATCAGCCCGATAAATTAGTGGTAGAACTTGAACAAAAAGTTTAGGGCCAAGGAGTTTATGTTATATCATATAAATTAAATGATGGTAACTAAATTAAAAATAAAATTATATTACATACAAATTTTAAAGTAAATAACAAACACAACAAATATTAATGTATATTTAGATCATTTGCGAGAAAAAACTTCAATAATCAGTTATAAATAAGTTTGTTATATTTGGTTATTTGAAAATCCATTTTATGTTTGAATGTATTAACTAAAAGTGATTTTCACATGAAAGAAAATTTGTCCACGAAGAAACCTAACAGCAGCTTAAATATAATTTTAAAGTAGTGTTTTCAATTTTGTACTGTGTAAAAATAATTACTCTTGTATAATAAATTACTAAAATGTAATAAATACTTATACATATATTTTATACTTAATATTATTTTTAGAAAAACATTAACAATTTGAAATAATTCATTTTTACTTATTATTGAAAGTTTCAAAACTATACTTTCACCTGCAAGTGAATTTTAAGACTTTTTTTTTCTTATCATCCATTCAAACATTTTATGGAAATACGAAAAATTATTTCAATACAACTTTTATTGAAAAAGTTTCATTTTCAAACATACATCTATATCAAGTGACATATCTGGATTTAATAAGAGTTTATTATGTATATATATATATAATTATCTGATGTGCTAATTAATAAATCAGGCCAATATAAAGCAAATGCTAACGAGTTAACCATAACCTTTGACCCGCCTAAAAGGATTGCTACTCATTTGCATTTGTTTTACCTAATTCATTAACCAATGAACCTAAAAGGACTCGCATTGACAAGCCACACTGACCTATTTAACAATTTTACGAGTCAAGTCTTGCTCTTTGTGGGTCAAGCCAATAGCCTATCGATCACATCCTTAAAAAATTAAAATAAACTAGACCTTAATCCATTTTCAAGTTTTTCATCAACTCTCCATTACCTATTTTTTATTATTTCTAAACAAAATAAATTTCATAAATAGTTAAATGGTGCGGTAACAACTCATCTTATCACTTAACAATGTGATCAAGGATTCAATCCCTGTATCCCTATCAAGTAATCGTGCCATGACTCATGCCTATGATTTATAGTTTACTAATTAGATGCAAGTAATATAGTTGTTAAGCACATTTACTATTTTACTAGCTCTTCAAAACAAGCTATGAATGATTGATTCTAATAAACAACCCAAAACACTATGCACAAATTAAATGGCTTTGTTGTATTTTATGGGTCACAACTGCTAAGAAAAATGTAAACTAAGGATATATTTATGAACTTAGATTTTGGAGAGGAAGGAATGTCTTATAGTATAAGATTAAGATTTACACTATACGTTATTTCCTTCTAAATTTCAAACTCACAAGCATTCCTAGTTTACAAGAAAGGACAAATAACAACCAAGTAATCAATTCATCCAAAAACCTCATGTATCGTGATTATATGAGCAAGATACATACAAGATATATGTATATATGTATATCTATATATATATATATATATATATATATATATATACACACGCATACACACTTGTGTTTGGAAGCACTTTGGAGCATCCAAAATCAATTATAACCCCCCCCAAACCCCACCCCAAAAAAAATATTATTGTTATCATTCATGTTATTTGCTTTTAAGTGATTAAAATCAATTCTCAGTTCTATAATCAATTCTAGGTTGGAAAAATTTAGTATTTTCTGCCATTGAATTACTTTTAGAAAAACTATCAGACATCAATAACTTTGATTTAAAATCAATTCAACAAACGCAGAAATAAACACACTAATAAACCTTTCTCTTAACATAAGCCAAATATATCATCCAGTATATGCGAATAACAACTAAACTCTCAAAATTGAACAAGGTAGGTTTTTTTTCCCCCAAAGAATACAGAAGTACAATATTCAATTTCTAGTCTAGTCTCAGCATCAAAATATTGTACAACAAGGAGTTTTTACAATAAACAAGGTATACTACTTATGTTACCTCATTTCAAATGGGTGAGAATGGTGTAAACAAATTAAATGAACTGGAAGTAAAAACAAATTATGTGGGAATGAGACGATGTTGGAGGCAAATATAGAAACAAGCATTGACCCTATCCCTTCTTATACATTTATCCATCATTGACAATGTAATTTAAATAGCCAAAGCCAGAAAAGGGGAAGGAGAGAGAATAGGGAAGAGCGGAGAAGAAAGAGAGAATACCATTCTGTACTTACGACCAAATTATCAGGTTTATTCATGTAGCTTACAGTTCAGAAGATAGGGATGATCGAACTTCACGTATTTGATCCAGTAAGACTGATATGTTGTCATAGCAATCTCTAACCAAGGCTTCATGTTGCCATTGTAGTGTACAACTGCAGCATTCTCAATCTCAGATCGATCTACGCTAGGATTATAACCCAAACAGAGTACATGCCATGATTTATGTAGTGGATGTGTGAGCCCGTAGAATGTCATTAGCCCTGGAGGTAATGTCCCAAGCTTCCATAGCACCCTCTCTTCATTCTTAGAATCAGATAGAAAAAGGAAATGGTTAGTAAAAGATCTCTTGTAATCATATGTTTGTGTGAGAATGCAAACCAAAGTTGTGTTCAAATGCTCACCATATTCTGCCACTTGTGATATATGCCACTGATATCCTTCTTTTTCCACTCCTTTAGATCAAATATATTCATTCTGTATGCCCAGCCACAAGCATTTGGATCGAAGTTTCTTGCAAGATGCAGATTTGAAAAGTTAAGATACTTGTCAAATCTGTGAAAGCTCGCACCACAAGTTTCAACTGCACCATTTACTTTCCCTTGGAGATTCACAACCCATAGTCCAGTCAAATCCTTCTGGACAACAATGTCATCATCAAGAAAAAGGATTTTATCCAATTTTGGATAAACTTGTGGAAGATAGAACCACAGGTGTTTGAGCATTGAGAGATATTTGGGGTTTCTGTACTTCAAAGTGAGTTTGGATGGCTTGCCTTGAAATAATAATCTTTCATTGTGGCGGATTCAAGCTGCCACCAGACTGGGCAGTAGGATGAGTTCAACCACTTAAAATCATCGACATTTTCAACATGGATTGTGGCTTTTCTAGGAGGGTTCAACAGAAACGACATGTTCATCGCTCCAAAATTTAGTTTATCAATACCAAGGTGAAAAATATGCTTTGAAGGATCCTGCGATGCCGAAGACAAGAACGTAAAGACAATGAAGGCTGTTCTTAATAATATAATTTATCAAACCATAGATATTCTACACATGAACAATAGGTGGGTAGCCTATTGACTATTGTCAAGGCACAATTATTTGCTATTTTCAAAGGCAATAATGCATGTGAAGAAAACATAGGGAGAAACACTGGCATGGTAAATAGACAGTCGACTGACCTTTTCATTCATAATAGTTGAGTTTACAGCAACAGATGTAGCCAAGACATTTGGTATGGTCTTCGCAGACAACTGACTGAGGAGTGTGCTTTGTTTCTTCAAGCTCCTAACTTGCTCATTCGTTGTTTGTAGCATTGCCCTTAATTTCCTAGTAACCAACTTGTAGTCATACAATTGCTCTCTTGCTTTTGACAGTAATTGACCCCATAGCCTTTTATTTTTTTCATGTGCACTATGTTGGGAAAATACGCCACTTTTACTCCTTGAGAACCACCCTAAACAGATAAATAAAATAGGAGCACAACCACAACACAAGAATTTAACGTGAAAAACTCCAAAACTGGAGAAAAACCACAGCCACTGCCAAATGACACCTAGAGAATAACACCATGTGAAAATTATTACAATACATAGACTTTACTTTCAGACACCTCATTAGCCCCCAATACAAATATTTAAACTATATCTCACAACACTCTAAGACAAGAGTACAGAGAAAAGAAACTCAATTAGTTAACTCAGCAAATTCAGACAAAGGCACACAAAAACAGCTATATATGCTTATGAGGAAATTGCGCCTAGCTGTGGCTTCCTACTTGTCATTTAGATCTGTATCAAAAGTATCGCCTAAAGCACGTTGACTCTCTCCAAGCCTAGATTATGGCTCTTGGAACAATTTTAGCTTGTACTTTATCTTTGCAATACTCAAATATACCCTAGCCATAATGGTCTGGTCTAGCATCAACCAAACAGTAGAATCAACATATTCATTCTCAATTTCTTTCCTCCAGATGTTGTATTTACCCATAACATCTGACTAGACCGATTTTGAGCGTTCAATAGCTGCATTTTCAAGTTATACAGTTACTTCATCATTTAGGTTTACCATATTAGTGGCTTGCTTTTCCCTCCTTTTCTTTAATAATTGCTGCAGAAAATATTTATAAAGAACAGAAAGAAATTATTTCTATCATTTTTGTGCAAAATATAAACCACTCCCGAGTAAAAAATAATATTTCAATCATCATTATTATTTTTAAAACTAACGCCATTATTATATCAATAGTTTTTCTAGGTCAAGTCCAACTCCAATTCCAAAGATGGAGAAGATAAGAAGAGAATATTGATGGCAAAAAAAATGTTAATGAAGAGGAAGAATGACAAGGAAGGAATAAAAAAAAAGATCAAAATATAAAAAAAAATTGCAAGTGTGGTGTGGTTATAAGTTGCAAAATAAAAAAAAAATGATAAAGAAGAAATACTTTATATTGTTCAACTATATTAATGTAACACTGGTGTGTGTGAAGTGTGATTATAGCTTATGGATGGTGGATGATAAGAATTGAACTGTATTATTATCAACAATGCTTTATGCAATTAAAGAGGGAAAAAATGCAAGTATTTGTATTAATTTTCCAGTACTGTAATGTTATATTAGTTATGTGGATTTTATGTGTGAAAAAAAAAAGTATTAGTAAGTTTATATTTGTTCTGTTTCCTCTACTCATTAAAATCCTTGATAATGAAAATTAAATTAGCAAATATTTTTCTGAAGAATTTGCAAGACTTAAATTTGTCACCAAACAATTTCATGACAACCTGTTGGATATACTCTTGTTTTCAATGATTAGAAAACGCTTGAGTCTCGAAGAGAGAGAAGCATAAATGCATGAAGTGTTGAAAGTAAATCATTAATATGAAAAACTAAACAACCAAAACAGCATGAAGAAAGCAAACAAAACATCAATGCACTACATCCAAAACTAAAAGAATGTAAAACTAGCCTTAGGAGCATGTATCCCATGTGCATGACCTATAATGCTTTCAAAGGTGCAATCATCACGTTCGTGTGTGATTTTGAAAGCGAACACGAAACCAAAGAAGTAAGGCCTCCACCAAGGTAAACATACACAAATCAAAGAGGCACTCCAACCAACCCCATCAAAAAACAATTTCGGTTCTTAGCTTACATCCTTGCCAGATTGGATCGCTTCAACGCCAGCAGAAGATATAGCTTCTTCAAAAGACTAAGGCTACCATCTTGAACCCAAACCAAAACAGTGAACAACACACAAAAGGAGCGACACTAAAACGCTTAGGCCGAGGAAACTAGACAAAACCTGACATTCAACACTTGGGTTCAAAGATGGACATCGAATAAAACCAAACATCCAGTAGAAAAACGACCTAGTCCTCATTTCCAATAGTCCAACAAAAACGAACATCCAAAATATCAGACAGCCAGCACAGAAAAGGCCATAACCCGTAACAAAATGAGATGCGATATCTTCATCCCTGCAACTAGATCTATGCCCTTCAACAAGCAAAACTACCCACTACACCCCTGAAACTCAAGCCTTGTCCCCGACGACCCTTAACCACAACCCCACCACCAGAACCCATCCCAACACTTCCACCACCAACCTCGATAAACAAAACCCCATCTGCATCAAAGTGGAGACTTCTTGCTAAATAGCACAGTGTCGAAATGGCAGAACCTTAGTGTCGCAACCGGGATTGCAACAGGACAGCAAAAAAGAGTTTGAAAATTGGAGTCGCCACCAAGTTTTATTTAAATTGTTAAAAACATGGAAAAAATCATTTTTATTTTCAAAGAATTGATCTTTAAGACCAGATTTTGAGTCCGGGAGTCGATTATGCATAGAAAAGAGCAAAATCTTATTTTTGCAGCACCCATCATACATTCGTATTACTACGTTACCTTAATTGAATTATGCGAATTATTAATAAGTTTTCAAAATATTTATTTTACTCTTTTTATTAAAAATTTTCTTAAAAGAAGAAAATTTTGGAGCATCAAACTGTCACAGTTCAAGTGTTCAAATATTGAGTTAACAAGGTGTCCCGGCTAAGTTAATATCTTTATTCAAAATAAAATATTTCAAAATGAATGGATAATTTAAAATAAATATAATAAAATAAAATATTTAAGTATTTACAAATGAGGCCCCAAAAAAAATATTTACAAAGAAAAAAACAAATATCTTTTTTAAAAAGGAAATTTTTGGAACATCAAGCTGTCACAACTCAGATGCCCAATATATTAAGTTAACAAGCTATCTCGGCTAAATTAACATTTTATTCAAAATAAAATATTTAACAAGTGACTAATTTAAATTTTAAAGAATAAAGTACATTAAAAATATTTACAATTAAGCCAATTATGAAAATTTAATTTTGGCTTGATAGGACTATGCCTGCCCCTATGTATCCCCTGGTGTAATGGGGAACTGAGTCATTGTGAGTTGATTGATTTTATTGCTAGAAAAGTTTCTCGAATACCAAGCTGTCACAGCTAAAATATTCTAGAACATAGGATTAATAAGCCGTCACGGCTCAATTAATCTTATTTCAATATGCAACATGTTGATAAAAAAAGTAGTAAAATATTCCATAATTCATTTTAAACCCAAAAAATAATGTTTTTCAGCTCATTTTTAAATTCAAATGAAATAAAATAAAAAATAAAATTTTAGAATATCAAGTTGTCATAGCTAAAATATTCTGAAATATATAATTAATAAATTATCACGAGTAAATTAATTCTATTCTCAAAAGGAGAAGTATTGATCAACCACAAAATTAATTTTCCCATCAAAAGATACGAGAATAATTTTCAAGAAGAATACAAAATTAGAAACAACGGTCTAAACACAAAATCCGCTGCATTTGATGCTTGATGCTTTGATTTCTTTTTCTTTTTTGTTCAGTTCATGAACTTTTTTTTCTTTTTTTAATTGTTAACGGATCATCAACATGGGCTAAAGAAAATGGTCTTGAATGGGTCTATTTTGAGATTTTTTTTAAGACTCATAAATAAATAAAACCAACGAACTGGGCTAAACTCGTTTTTTTTACAACTCAAATAATAACATAAAATAAAATGAACTGACTAAAAATTTTTGTTTTGGGTCGGACAAAAACAGGTATTCACACCTAGGGTGCTAATTTCGCTCAACTTGTTGGATATACCTTGGAAGTGGAGAAACAAAGAGATTGTTTTTTTCTCTCTTTACAAGAGATTTTTTCATGGGCATAAAGCTCATAATTGCTCAATTAAATTGTATTGATCCTGCTACCAAGAGAGGAGATGAGATTCTGTATTTTAGCCAACACTACTGTTGACTTTCAAATTGAAATTAAGTTGCGTGTATATAGTCTTATATAAAATATTTGATTGTATTGAGAATTTTATAACTAAGTCAATTAATTATAGATGATACCGAATTATCTAATCCACTATCCATCAGCTTTCATTCTTCCTTCTTTAGCCAAACATAAATGGATTATAAACCTTTTTTTATGTCAACTACTTCAGCTTTTGAGTAAATGCTTTTCGTTTGAAACCCCAAACTCGTCCCTCATAAATATTTGAACCATAAATTAGTCCTTCAAAATTTAAGTTTCATTGGAGTCCTCTATTTTTTTAGAAAAGAAGACATTTTAGTCTTTATGTTAACTCATAATTTTCAGATAGTATGTGTTTGGTTGTAAGGTAAAAGTGGAGATAAATTTTTCATAGATGAGTTTTATATATAATTTTACATATGAGATTAAACAATGAAAATTTTAATTCATCTTCATGTGGTCCATTAAATTGGTGGTGCAACTGTATTAAACTCTATGATAGCACTAAAAAATAATCTTGTTTTGCCTTGAAATATGTGAAAATGAAAAAGGAATTAGACAACAAAGAATGTTAGGATTTGACAACATGTGAGCGTGGTTCGGAAAGAAAACTATCAAAATGTGATTATTTTGATGCAATAGTAATAAGTCATTTTCAAACTTAATAAAGGGTCACATCAACAATTTAATGGTGAACAATTTTTTTTTTCACAAGTGTTGAATTGATAAATTAATTTGGAGAATAATGTGTCTCCGTTTTTCCACAGCAATATTTTGAGGGATAAGTTTGTTAAATGCATATTCTAAATTACTTATATAGACCAATAGTTAGACCTTGGGACGAAAAGCATAATATTGAAAAGAAAAAAAGATAGGTTAAAACCAAAAGCTTTTCTTAGAAGAATTAAAAAAATGATCTATATTTATCACTACTAGGAACTCGTGAAATATAGACGGGTTTTATAGATGAATTTTTTTTTTCGTCTATGATACAAACGGATTTATATATGGATAAGTGAAAATGTTGAAAAAAATTTTGTTGAAAAAATTGTAAATTTGTTTGTAATTATTGGCGCAAAATTGTTATAGATGAAAATTATAGAGAAATAATGAAATAATTAATTTTTTTAACAAAATATACAGACGGATTTACAAATAGATTTTTATTTAAATTATTGATTTAAAATCACATGTAGATAAGTATTCACATTCATATGTACCTAAGATCGTCCATAGGTTCATATAGCATGAATGAGATCAAGTCATAATCATTTCATCATAATTTCAACTAGTTTGGTGTTGTCCTGATTTTCAGTCTTAAAGAAAATTATGGACCAGCTACTAAACCTCATCAAAACATAGCCAAACTATTTTTCAGAGTTAGTACATGTCTATGAGACTCTATAAAAATAACAAAAGAAGATAAGGTCTCTACCTATATTAATAAAATTTTATAAATTCGGAGGTCAGAAAGTACTTAATTTTAGCTAACAACTAGATTTTTCTATCCTATCAAATGAGCCTATAAACTCTTACAAAAATTCAGGGATGGACTTAAAGATATTCTTAACATCCTATAAAAATTTTATCTCAAAATTTGATCATTTGATATGGGAACAAAATTAGACAAATTCAGTGCTTCAGAAATGGACTGTGTAGGTAAAAACCTTGACCCGTTTGGTTTTCAAATTCTTAAAAAATCAAAAGTGATTAAAGTGACTCAATAAAATTTCTAGAAACATTTCCATATGTTATATTTATCATATAAAATTTTCAGCTAAAGATAGCACCTGTAAATCAGTAAGAAAAATCATGTGAGTTTAGCTGCTTGCTTGAAATCCGAGTTTCAGCAACATAGTTCACAACATGTTTTGAGAAAAATAGTTTTCTAACATCATCCAATCACTCTATCAAATTAAATACATCAATATCTATGTATTATCAATCAATAAAATCACAAATTTGAAACTCAATCAATTAGGAAATTTCAAACTAAATTTTGAAAGAAAAGAGGATAAATAAAGCCCTACTTGGCTCTTGCAAATCTAACTCTTGATCATGGCTTCCCTTCAAGAGTTCTCTACACAATTCATGATCTAAACCTCTCAAATCCTCCTCTAAGGCAGCAAGAATAGCAGCCACAATCTTGATGGTAGAGTGGGGTTAGGGTTCTCTATAAGGAATTGATGTAGAAATTACAAGAGGTAGTATAACTTGTGCTTTGATCTTGGAAGTTTGATGTTGTAACTTAGGATACTAGTTAGATTTCGGTGTTTTAGGAAGAAGATAATGGAGATCACTGAAGAAGGGAGCTTGGCCAAAAATGGAGGAGAGAAAATGTCAAAGTGTTGGTCTCATGAATTTGTAATAATATACACGATAATTTCAATTATAGAAATAGTTTTTCTTAAAGATAAATATGTGTATTTTTGTGAGCATCCTATTGGTCTTTAGAAAAGACAATGGTGTGGCGTCTTCCAAGCCACACACTTGTCTCATTAGGTGTCCCATTTATACTGCAAGTCTCATATGGTGTGAGAAACTACCAAGGTTCTGAAAATCGGAACGGACATCGAACCGATCAGGACAAGGGTTCAGAGGTTCAACCGCAATATAACCGGTATATAATAAAACCTGTATTTATATAAATATATAAAAATATAAAATAAAATATACGTCATAAATAACTAAAAATTAAATCAGGCATCAACAAAACCCATAGAATATAACATAATTCATCTCTTAATCAAAATAAATATTATCTATATGGATCAAATCTCTCAAATTACTAATTCTGATACCAGAAAAGAAAAGGAATTAGGGAAATGAGATTTTAGACTTTTTTTTATAAAAAAACCTCAAAATAATGTTATTTTCATCTTTTTTATATAAAAAATTGGTTTGGCCGGCTTGGCCGGTTTTCTCGGTTCTTTGTCAGCCGGTTTTAGGGGCCAACCCAGACCGAACAGCAGGCTAGTTCCCAATTCAACTGCTCCGACCGACCGGTCCGGTCCAATTTTTTGAACCATGGAAATTGCACATCGTAATTTAATTGAACGGGTAAAATGTCGTATCTATAAAATACATATGTCCCGAAATTAAATTTTAGGTCTAAAATTCTCATTTCTAGCCTTTCCTAACCTTAATCCCATATTTTCTCAATTTCGGGCATCTCATGGCCTTGATTCTAGGGTTTCGGTGGTCCCGACGGCCCTGTGAAGCCCGCACAAGGTCATTATTCATTTTTTTTTGTTTATCATCATCAAACCATTTTTATCTCGACTAACCCTATTAGAATTGTGGAATTCTCATTAATAAAGTCTAAATAATTTTTTTAAAATAAATTTTGGGGTGTTACAATATACATAATTATTAATAATGAAATTATAATATTTTAGCAATATTAGTCATATATATTAACTAAAATACCTTTTTTTATCATAAGTTATAATTTTAAGTTTTTTCATGTAATAAAAAAGTATCTTTTTTTATTATAAGTTATAATTATAAGTTTTTTTTTATGTGATAAAAAGTATTTTATTCAACTGATGTGTTAAATATTATAAAAATATTATAATTTTTTATTAATAATTATATATGTATTCTATGTTATCTTTTTTTATCACTTAAATAATGAACTAGTGTTTGTAAGGGAGATTAGTGTAATTTTAGTGAACCTCATTTAATTTCATAAAATAGAATAGTGCTGAGTGTAATTACACTAAACCTTAGGGAGGTGAGTATAAATTACTCTAATTTTAAGCATTAAAATGATCATTTTGTTTCAAATTTGACAAAGAGCACCCTGAAAGTAAATAAATTATAAAATAATATATCCAATATTCATAGCTGAAGAGTTGATTATTTAGCTGATGCAAATATGAGAAAATAGTCCCGCTTCAGAATTTAAGATTTTTGTGAATGAGTACTGTATTTTTCATAAGCTTTTATTGGGTCAATAAGAGACTGATTTTGATGAGCTCATAACGTGAAAGAGATTTTGTTATAATTCAATTACATGTTTTTATTTATAAAACTTTGAAAGTAATAAGTAGTTGAGTTAAATACTTTCATTGATATATCAATATATGGTTGAATATTATTTATATAAAAAAATTTACACTAACAATGCATAAAAATTGAACATGGTAAACTCATATTTCTAGAAGTAATTTGTGTCTTTTTCTTTGGAGATTATCCAATGATATCAGATTTTTATTTAAATAAAATGTAGTGGTATATATGTCAACTTAATTATTTAAGTTCCTGTATTATTGTTCTAAGAAAAATCACTGCAGATTTTTTTCAGTAAACCCTTTTTTCGTAAAGGTTAATATATTTTAAAACATAAAACTAAAATTTATAGTAGATTTGTTTATTAAAATACGCATTAAATATAATTTAGAAATCTGCAATAATTCTGTTCACGACAACATAAAAGGGGCTGCACTAATTCTTGAAACTATGTATCGTCGTATACTTTTTCATCAATGATTGATATTGTCAGATATATAGTAAGTTCCCTGTGAGGTTGCAATTTATTTTCTCCCCATGCTCCCATTTTCCATCAATCCTATACTCTCTAGCTTACGAGCATCTTTTAGCTTTGTTTCTATTGCATTTGATCTCATTCATCATATCACAACTTCTTGTGCTCTCTTCAGTTTAATTTCTTGCCTGGAATAGCAATCATGAAATAAAGGAAGATCTTAACTTAGGGTCGTCCTAATCGAAATACTAAGGTTTGGACCTTTCAACTGTTATGTCGTAGTTCACACAAACTAGAAAAAGAAAAATTAAAAAAGGTTTCAAAAGTAATATAGCTTAAGCTAAAACTTCTAGCTTTTTAACGAAAGTTTTGTAAACCCAGTTCAACTAAGAATGAATTTTACAGGGTCGAAGCTTCAAATTAAGGTAAGTATTCAAAAAGGGGAGGAGACGCATCTGAAGGAGAAAAATGTAGAACTGGAGTTGTTGCTGCAGAGCGTCATTACATTCATAGTTATATAGAGTATCATGAATATATAGATATATCAGAGTGCAGTGGAAGTATGGTGGAGGATAGTGAAGAAGGAAAAAGTGAAATAGAAAGTGAGTTAGAAAATTTTGAAGAAAATAATGAGTGAAATAATTGATCCAACGAATAAGTTATACGATATAGAAGAAGAAAATAATGAAGAGAGTTCACATAGAAAATTAGTATTGATGTAGAAATATTTGAAACTATGAGAAATAAAGATTTAGACTTAAAAAAGAAAGATATAATAAAAGAACAAACATTTAATGGAATAATGAATTATTAAAGAAAAAGAAAGAGTCATATTATATAGCAACTAGAAAAGAAAACCAAATAGATATAAAGGACGTCAAAGGAAAAACGAAAATACCATTAATAAGTCAACAAATGATTAAAGAAGAAATAAAGAAAATAAAAAACAAAGATCAAATGAGATGCTTATATTTTGCAGGAACACAAGTTTTAGTAAAAGCAGAATTCCAAAAGAATATAGATGCCCTTTAGAAATGTATATAGCAGATGATAGAACAATTTATCCTAGAGAAAAATCAATAATAGAAAAAATAAAAGGAAATTTAATATATCAAAAACTCATACTTACAGTAATATATACCATATTTTACTATAAGTTTAACAGATGATAATGTAACAAAATCCTTACTGTTGTATTGGAAATTAGATGGGATGGAATAGATTTAGAACCAGGAAGTAAAGTTATAACTGTAGAAGTTAAAAATCTGTAATGATATCAAATAAACATAGTATAAGAGGAAAAAGAAAATTAGAAGGATTAGTAGTACAAACCCCTTTTGATAAGATAGCAGAACCATTAGAGGAGATAATGAGTAATGAGGCATGTGATGAACTAAGTTTTGCTATGATAGTTTCAGTTGTTAAACGTTCTGTTAAGTTTGTTATTCATTCAGTTTGTTTGCTATTAGTAGCGTTCATTTAGTCAGCCTTGTATATAAGCCAGATACATAGCTTCCTGTAACTCAGCTTTTCATAATACAATTCAAGATCACCATTGATCATCTCTCCAATAGTCCTTGCTTCCTTCTTCTTGCCACTGTTTCTGTCTACGTGAACTAGCTATGACTTTTCCTAATATGGTATCGGAGCCTCCATGCAGGGGGCTCTGCTGTGCAACTCTGATCCATTTCTTTCTTTTTTTCTTTGTATCTTCATTTCCTTTCTCTCACTGAAATTCTCCATGGTAGAAGAAGTTTCTTGCTGATCCAATGCATCCTCTTTTTCTCCACCCAAGTGAGACCCAGGGCTAGCACTAGTTTCCACGTTACTCACTGAATCCAGCTACAATTTCTAGTCTGAGGCAATGGTAGTGGCCTTACAATCCAAGAACAAGATGCAAATCGTTGATGGAAGCCTACCAGAGCCACCAATGGAAGATCCTTTGTGAGCAATCTGGGACAGGAACAACACCTTTTTTCAGTGATGGATAGTTCGAAGCTTATCTCCAGAAATAGCTAAAAGTGTACTATATGTGAAGAAAGCATGATTTTCTCAGGGAAATTTGTCAAGAATAGCATATTTAAAGGAGGAATTCTACTCCTTCAAGCAGGGTAATATCTCAGTTACCAGCTTCTTTACTCAATTAAAAGCACTATAGGGCGAATTAGAAAACTTTAGGCCAATCAATCCTTGTGCCTGCGAATTGCAATGTGTTTGTAAAGAATATCGGGATCAAGACTTCATCATGCGTTTCTTGAAAGAACTGAATGAGTCCTTCTCGGGAGCAAGATCTCAAATTCTATTGATGGAGCCCCTTCCCCCGATTAGCGGAATATATGGTCATATACTTGAACAAGAAAGACAGTTGTCAACTGAAAACATTGAAGTGCCCAAGATTCTTGCAATAAGAACTCCAAACAACAGCAACAACAACAACAACAACAGTGCTTTCAATTTAGGCAAGAGACCCCATCCGAAGTGTAAATTTGTTGGCAAAGGCCAACATTCCAAGATGTGTTCTGTCTGTGGAAAGAGTAGACATACTATAGACACAAGCTTCTGCAAGCATGGTTTCCCTCGTGGTTTTAGGAAGGGTCAAGGATCAACGGTGAATAATGTGTCTTCTGATGACTGTGAAAAAGAAGACTTGTTCCATGGAGGTAACGATCAGCAGATCCCTTCTTTCGGTTTGACTAAAGAGCAGTATGAGGGTGTCATTGCTCTTCTTCAACAATCTCAGGTTACAGCCTCCTCACCCCACATAACCAACTAACACTCCACCATTCCATCCACCTGTAACATCTCCAGCTCAGGTATTAGTTTCATCTCTCATCTACATAGCATATCTTCTGTCAGGTCGCGTGGTTCTTTAGGGAGGGAGAAGGAAAACAAATTTTAAGTGCGGGGTTGTTTTGTCTTTTCTTAGGTTTTAAAAAAAAATTAAAAAAAATTTGAGATGCAGAAAGGGCGTGGATTAAAACCACGAACCCCCCCTTCCCTCACTCTCTAATCTCACACTTTCCCTTCCCCTCAATCTCTCACACACTCTCACGCTCCCTCTCCCTCTCTGTTTCATCTGCTTCTTCTTTCCCTTCTTCATTTACATTTTTCTTCCTCCATTTCAACCATAAATCACATAGTTGCTAATTTTTATCTTCAAAACTTGATACCCTCTTGCTCCCAAGATTCAAGGTAAGTCTCTAATCTTAATTTCATTTCTTTTCTTTGTTACTCTAGGGTATATCATAAAACTAGTAAGCTCTCAAAAATGATAGATAAATATATGTTCGATATTTCAAGTATGAATCTAGTGAGTTAGAGGCTCTAATGTTAATAGGTTGTAGTGGATAGTGTCAAGAGTTGATTTTTCTCTAATTCTTAGGAACCCTAGGTTTCATAAATTGGGGATTTTGTTCAATGGGCTTTCTAATTGATAAATTGTTTTGAAATAAATTATTTAAACCCTTCAAAATGCTTATATTTGCTAGATTCTGTTGACGTGGAGCGAGCTACTCCCTCCGAAGCTGTCAGGGAGAGGCCTAGTTGATTCTGTTGTATTGTGAGTGGCTATTTACATAGTGGCACTGTTTTAAATTATTTATTGGAGAAACTATATTGTTACATTGATAAAAGGAAAAAATTTATATATCTATTCTAAGCTACTTGAATTATTTGGTAAGCTTGATTGATTGATTGATTTTCTTTGATATAATGGTTATCAAATATGATTTGATGACTTGTTTGAGATTATTACTAGCTCTCTTTGCCGATTTTATTAATGCCATAATTTTTGCTATATATGTATATTGTTTCAATGTGCATTGGAGAAATTTATTATGTTGATACTTACAAGATTGAATTAATATGAGGATTGAATTTTAGATTTTTAAATTATGTTTGATAAAACTTTATTTAAGAAAAACCATGATGGGTTCTAAGATGGAATTACCGCTAGCCATAACGAAGAGAATTAATGGCAATACCGCTCGCCATAGCGAAGAGATGTAATGGCATTACCGCTCGCCATAGCGAAGAGATATAATGGCCATACCGCTTGCCATAGCAAAGAGATATAATGGCTTTACCGTTTGCCGTAGCGAAGAGATGTAACGGCTTATATGCACATAGATTTTCTTAGTGAGATATTTGAGAAATAATAAATCTTATGATTAATGGGTTGAGAATACTCCCTAATTAAAATTTATGCTTCTTATGTAACCCTCATGAGAAATTGAATATTTGATGTTGAAGTTAATTCTTATTTAACAAATGAGCAATTGGCAAGAATAATGAGAAAGTGTATTGAGTAACTATTTTGAGATTTTACTTAGAAATGAAAAATTCAAAAGGTACTTCTGTTAAAATTATAGAAGAAATATGAAAATTGTGAACTATTATTCTTATTGATGAGTTTTACAAATTTGTATGGTTTACAAGCTACTTCATTTCATTTTAAATGCTTGTGCGTTGATTGGTTTCTCCTCCTTGTCCACTTTGTTTATAGTTCTCACTTGGTCTGTTTGACTCACCCCTCGTTTTTCCTCCAGATTTTCAGGTAGCTGAGTAGCAGGTCCTGGGATTGCTATTAGCCCAGGATATTCTTTTTGGTAGGCCTCTATGATCAGTTGAGGCTTTTTGATCATTGACTCTAGTATATTTTGCAGCTTTAGGACCTAGGTTAGGTATTTTGGTTATGTGTATGAGCAAGAGCTAAGCATGATTCTTTTGTATAACTGGTCTTTACTATGTCAATAACTGAAAATATTGGAATGTACTGGCTATTGATATTGATTTATGATATTACATTGTTTAACAGGTTAAATTTGATTTATGGATTGTTCAGTTTTTAGGAGAGGTACTGTTAGATTTTCGGTAGCCAAATTAGTTAAGTTTGAGATTTATTTTAATGAGATCATGTCTTTAGGCTTGCTGGGCTTGGTGGGTTCATCTAGCCTGTGCGCCAGTCACGGCCTGAGATTGGGTCGTGACATCTTCCTTTTGGCTTATAGACTCAGGTGCAACTGACCATGTTTGTTCTTTTCTATAGTCTTTTACCAACCACAGGCCCACAAACCCAATTCCCATTAAACTTCCAAATGGTACACAGGTTCTTGCATCAACTGTAGGAACTGTTGAATTTTCAAAAGATCTCTTTCTTGAAAACGTTTTGTATTTACCAGAATTCAATTTCAATCTAATTTCTATAAGAAAACTCACCAATTCACTAAATTGTTTCCTCAAATTCACTAATAATGGTTGTGACATACAGGATACACTCACTTTGAAGAAGATTGGATATACTAAAGCAATTGGTGATCTACATGTGCTTGAGGTCTCTACTGAACCCACAAATCCTGTAATAAATAGTGCAACGACATCTGTAAGCCAATGGCATAATAGATTAGGCCACTTATCACATGAAAAACTTGTCTCCCTACACAAATTGTATCCCTACATTTCCATACCTAAATGTAATAGCAATTGTACTATATGTCCTTGGGCCAAACAAAAGAAACTACCTTTTCCAGAAAGTCATTCTAAGTCTACTACTATATTTGAATTGTTACATGTTGACATTTGGGGACCTAACTCAGTTCAATCTACTCAGGGTTATAGATACTTTCTTAACACTCAGACATACATGGATTTTCTTCATGAAACAAAAATCTAAAACTGCACCATGTTTAAAATCATTCATTGCTATGGTAGAAAATCAATTGTCATGCACTGTTAAATGTCTCAAGTTTGACAATGGACCTGAGTTCAACCTTTCTGCATATTTTACACAAAAAGGCATTGTACATCAAAAATCTTGTGTAGAAACCCCTCAACAAAATTTGGTGGTTGAACATAGACACCATCATATTTTGAATATCACTAGAGCACTCATGTTTCAATCCCATTTACCAAAGAACATGTGGCCCTATGCTATAGCTCATGTTGTTTTCATTCTTAACAGAATTCCCAACAAAGCACTTAACAACTAGATTCCTTTTCAGTTGTTATACAAGAAACAACCAGATTTAAATTTCTTAAAAGTGTTTTGTTGTCAATGCTTTGCCTCAATTTTATTGGCCAATAGAGAAAAGTTTGATCCTAGAGCTATAAAAGGCATCTATTTAGGACACAGATATGGAGTCAACGACTTCTTAGTCTACAATCTATCAACTAGAAATATTTTAATATCTAGAAATGTTATATTCCATAAATTTATCTTCCCATTTCAGTCTTTGCCACATGATATTGACGTTCCACATGTTAGTAACAATGAAAGTCAACCCATCACCAATTACACCCCTGTAGACACAAACACAACCACTCAAAATCAAACATAACCTACACCCATAGACCACACCTATGACATTGAACCTTGGCCTAACATCAGAAAATCTAGTAGACCTAGGAAACCTCCCACATATTTATAGAATTTTCACTGCACTATAACATCATCTGCATAGCCTATCCAATCTTCTCCATCAGTATTGTATCCAATTCACAACTATTTACCTTACTTAAAACTGTCATCCTCTCACAAACACTACACCCTGGACATTTCATCCTTGGACGAACCAAAAACATACAGTCAGGCTGTCAAATCTGAGGATTGGAGAAAGGCAATGGATGCTGATATATCTGCTCTGATTCAAACTGGAACATGGGAGTTTGTAGATCTACCTCCTGGGAAACAAACTATAGGCTGCAAATGGATTAATAAAATTAAACTCAAAGCTGATGGAAGCATTGAAAGGTACAAAGCCCGCTTGGTAACAAAGGGATTTGCACAAACAGAGGGTATTGATTTTTAGAAACATTTTCTCCAGTTGCCAAGATCAGTACTGTTCGCTTATCGCTAGCCTTGGCAGCTCAGCAAAAAGGGAGCCTTGAACAACTAGATGTCAACAATGTGTTCCTCCATGGTGATTTGAATGAGGAAGTATACATGGACCTTCCACAAGGTGTAAATCCACCCAAACCAAACCCAGTACGTAGACTGAAAAAGTCCCTGTATGGGCTGTGACAAGCAAGCAGGCAATGGTATGCTAAGTTGTCCCAGGTTCTCGTATCTCTTGGCTACAATCAATCTTAGGCAGATCACTCACTATTCACCAAGGCTTCAGGTTCTTCCTTGACAACATTATTGATTTGTGTTGACGACATGATTCTAACAGGGAGTGACCCTGCAGAAATCACTCGAGTGAAACACATGCTGGATGATCTCTTCAAAATTAAAGACTTGGGCTGGCTGAAATTTTTCTTGGGACTAGAAGTGGCAAGGACCTCTATTGGAATATCTTTATGCCAGCGCAAATACACACTGGAATTACTCGAATCTGCTGGCATGCTAGCATGTGAACCAGCCATCACTCTCATGGCATATTCAGTCAAATTGACTACGGATGATGGAGACCCTTTGGAAGATATATTAGCATACCGAAAATTGGTAGGATAGCTCCTTTATCTCAGCAATACCAGACCAGACATATGCCATGCTGTCACATTACTTAGTCAATGCCCCTCTTGTCCGATGAAGTCTCACCACAAAGCAGCAATGCGTATACTCAGATACTTGAAAAGTTCCCCTGGGAAAGGCTTATTCTTTCCTTCCTCTAATGATCTTCAACTAAAAGGGTTTAGTGACTCCTAATAGGCTGCATGCCCTAACACTCGTCGCTCCACAACCGGGTATTGTATATATCTTGGTAACTCTCTGATCTAATGGAAATCAAAGAAGCAACATAGAGCTTGACTGCCATGTTGTTAGGGAGAAAGTAAAGTCTGGCCTTATTCATCTTCTTCCCATTCGTTCACAGTCATAGATCGCAGACCTCTGCACCAAGGCATTACCTCCCAAATCATTTGAAGAACTTACTTCCAAGCTTGGCATGGTCAACGTCCACACTCCCGTTTGACAGGGGGGTGTCAGAGGAGATAATGGGTAATGAGGCATGTGATGAATTAAGTTTTGCTATGATAGTTTCAGTTGTTAAACATTCTGTAAAGTTTGTTATTCATTCAGTTAGTTTGTTATTAGTAGCATTCATTCAGTCAGCCTTGTATATAAGCCAGATACATAGCCTTGCTATAACTCAGCTTTTCATAATATAATTCAAGATCACCATTGATCATCTCTCCAGTAGTCCTTGCTTCCTTCTTATTGCCACTGTTTCTGTCTACATGAACTAGCTATGACCTTTCCTAATAAGAACCACTAGAAGAAATTAATGAAAATTTATTAGAAGATATATAGATGGAAAACCAGTAAGAGAGTTATCTATAATAATCAAAGATTCAATAAACTAATAGCAGAAAAGTTCTAGCAGAGAAATTACACCAGCAATAAAATCAATAGATCAATGTCATATCTAAGGAGGAATGAATAATAAGATTATCCCAATATTAATTGATACCGAAGCAGGAAATAATTATATTGGAAAAAAAATCATATACTAAATGATGAAACAATATACCGGAATATGAAACTTACTTAGATATAAATAATAATAGACATAAGACAGAAGCGAAAGTTAGAAAGATAACAAAAATAAAAGGCAAAGAAATAGTATAGAATATAATATAACAAATCCCCCAAATGAATGTTTATTAGGAACTAAGTTTTTAGATAAGTATATAAAGGAAAAATAAGTCCAGATAAGTTAGAATTAATAATAGAAGAGAAAGAATAACAATTCCAAGAGAAAGAAATGATATTAATGTATAGAGCATTATTGTATTATGAACAAATTATCATTGGAACAAAATTCTTAGTCAGAATTGATAATGCTCAAGTTAAGATATTGGTTAACTAACAAACTTGCAGATTCAGTTACCAGCAAGGCAGTAAGGAGCATGGTAACAAATATTTTATTATTTGAATTTGAAATTGAGGTAATTAGTACTAATAATAATTCTATTGCAGACTACCTCTCAATATACTAAGAATGAGTTGTTATTGAAAGCTATCATGCTTCAATTGCAAAGCATGAATGCTAAGTTACAAAGCCAAGATGCAGAGATACAGAGCCTTAAGGCCGAGCTAAAGAAAGGTAAAATGCCAGAGCTAAATAGTCAACAGACAGAGCTAAAGTTTATCCGTGAGGAAGAGATATAGTCAACTCTTAATGAGGAAACTCATGAAGAGGAAAATCGGGCCAAGCTAAAAGCAAAGTTATTATGTGATGAAAATCACAATGCTGCAGGAACAGTTAACCCCACAAATTTTAACCAAGTTTATCCAGAAAAACTAAGATACAGGCAAAAACCAGCCTTTATACCACCATAGTTAGTAACCTATACAGAAGCCCTTGCTAATCAAGAAAAGAAAAGTTATAATCACATTTCACAAAAATATTTAGCCAATCTGAAACAAGTTATTGATTTTCTAAGCACCAAACCATTACAAGACCCTGAGTTATTCAAGAAAAATATAGGATATACTACCCGATCCTTAGTCAAATACAATAAATTAATAGCCATGTCTGGAACAAGTCCAAAGTTAATTGCTACAGCTTATACTTATGGATTATTAAATGTAGACTACACTAAAAATGGAGCAGAGTTAGAAGGTATCCCTGATGTAAGAAACGCAATTAAAACTTATTTGGGGATTACTAAAGCAGAGTTACTGTATGTAAGATTTTATGCAGGACCCGGCAGAAGTTACTTTTGATGAAGTCTTGGCCACGATCCAAGTTATAAAGGTTGGAATTACCAGACACATGATTATGCCAAACAGTTATCAAGAACAGCCAGGAATTCCAATTGAAGAGTTATCAGACTTTGTCAGAGAAAAAAAGAGTTATTAATTTAAAAGTTATCTTTGAAGAATTATTTAGTACGAGAAAAGTTATTTTAACATCTAAAAATAGGTGTCTAAAACAGACACTCACTTTATAATCATTGAATGTGATGGATATCTCCATTTATTCTTAATATCCATCATATCCAATGATTATAAAGTAGGTGTCTGTTACAGACACTCACTTTTAGGTGTTAAGATATCATTTCTCATTTAGTATATACAAGTAAGAGAATCCAGTCTGGCCGTCGTATTCAAAAGGCCAAGTTATGATTTATTGTCAAGGACAACCAAACCAGGAGCTATGGAAGAAATTAGAAATTGGTTCGGTACATAAGCGTAGTCCAAGTTAAAGAGGTGCTTTAATTTTTGTTTCAAAATTCTTCTATGTTCTCGGATAACGTGTGCTTAAGGTTAATGAATATAAATTGTGTAGGTGTGTCTCTTATTATTTTATTCAAATGGTTATTTATTGTATTCATTTGAGAATATTAATATGAAAGTATATGTCAAGTAGCTTCTTTAATTATACTATTTGATGTAGTTGCTGTTCTTATTTGGTGACGAAGTATAATTCAGATTTTTTGATATGTCTTAAGGGTTGAGTTTGTCAATTGATGGATTGGTGGATCTTTAAGTTTCCTTGGAGGGTTTGATTGTCCTATCATATTCATACTGTTTTGTTCTTAATTCAAGTTTTCACAACTTGTTGGGATCTTCATAATTTGGAGCATCTATAGTTTTTCTACGGGAATAAAGTAATATTTGAGTAATGTATCTTGATATTATTTATTTATTTTTATTTAAGTTCTTTGGGTCTTTATATATCATAGTACATCTTTTACTTCCTCTGCTTGGAATCAAGCTATGTTATCTTTGAATTATCAAAAAATTGAAAAACATTAGTTAGTCCTGATGAAGAACCACGAACCAGAGCTATTAAAAGGAGATACTTGCGGAAGAAGCAAAAGCCAGAGAATGTAAGATATTCAATCCAATGCAGGAACACGAGTGCATTTAATGTGGAGGAAAGAATAACGTCATCCTTGACATGTAACAGTCTGAAGACAAGTCATCTCAAAACAGCTCAGCAAAGCAGAAGATAAGATTCCAAAGAAAAAGTAATGATAATAAATTAATAATGTAGACACGTAGTTAAGTCTATTTTTTAATTAATGAAAAATTATGTAAGTAACGACGTTTGTAAATCAATAATGTAAACCCCTTTAGAGATATTTAATAAACCAATAGCAGAAAGTTCAAGGAGAGAAATTACACCGGCAATCTATCAATATCATATTTTAGGAGAAATGAATAATAAGATAGTCCCAACATTAACTGATACCGGAGCAGGAAATAATTATATTGGAAAAAATCATGTATTAAATGACAAAATAATACCAGAATATGAAGCTTGTTCAGATATAAATAATAATATACATGAGACAGAAAGGAAAGTTAGAAAGATAAAAAAAAATAAATGCCAAAGAAATAAATATAGAATATAATATAACAAATTCCCCAAATCAATGTTTATTAGGAACTAAGTTTTCAGATAAGCATAAAGGAAAAATAAGTCCAGATTACTTATAATTAATAATAGGAGAAGGAAAAATAACAATTCCAAGAGAAAGAAAAGATATTAATGAACTCAGGAATATATATCTTGCTTAAGATAAAATGTGAAGGTTATTTACATAGATATTATACAACATATATATATACAGGAGCAGAAATAAATGTAGCTAGAGAAAATTGTTTACCAAAAGAGAAATGGAAAAAGATTACACTGCCAAAGAAAGTAGCAACATTGTAAGACAAATTGTTTAGCAATTACTACCCCTTGTAAGACAAAAATTATTGATAGTTCAACATTGTAAAAAGACGAACACGCCATGGATAAAAGGAAATTGGAATTATAGACAAAAGCTAGAAAAAGAAGAGAAAGTTATCCCAAAAGGAATATAGCAAATATAGAAGCCAAGATAGAGGAAATAAAAATGGAAGAATTGGAAGGAGAAAATCCTTTAGAAAAATGGAACTTACATAAGACAGTAGCAAAAACAGAATTAATAAATGAAGAAAAACCAATGAAATATAAGCCTGAAGATTTAAAGGAATTTGATATGCACATAAAAGAATTACTAGAAGAAGGTATGATATAAAAATGTAGATCAAAACATAGTAGTCCAGCATTCATAGTAGTAAAACATAGTGAAAAAGAGAGGTAAATCTAGAATGGTAATAGAGGAGGATAGTGAAGAAGAAAAACGTGAAATAGAAAGTGAGTTAGAAAATTTTGAAGAAAATAATAAGTTAAATAATTGATCCAACAAATAAGTTATACGATATAGAAGAAGAAAATAATGAAGAGAGTTCACATAGAAAATTAATGATTGATGAAGAAATATTTGAAACTATAAGAAATAAAGATGTAGACTTAGAAAAGAAAGATATAATAAAAGAACAAACATTTAATGGAATAATGAAATTATTAAAGAAAAAAAAGAAAGAGTCACATTATATAGCAACTACAAGAGAAAACCCATAGATATAAAGGACGTTAAAGGAAAAACGAAAATACCATTAATAAGTCAACAAATGATTAAAGAAGAAATAAAGAAAATGAAAAACAAAGATCAAATGAGACTCTTATATTTTGCAGGAATACAAGTTTTAGTAAAAGCAGAATTCCAAAAGGATATAGAGACCCCTTTAGAAATGTATATAGCAGATGATAGCATAATTTATCGTAGAGAAAAATCAATAATAGAAAAAATAAAAGGAAATTTAATATTTCAAAAACTCATATTTACAGTAATACCATATTTTACTATAAGTTTAACAGATAATAATGTAACAAAATCCTTAGTGTTGTATTGGAAATTAGATGCAATAGATTTAGAACTAGGAAGTAAAGTTATGACCGTAGAAGTTAAAAATCTATTAATGATATCAAATAAACATAGCAAAAGAGGAAAAAGAAAATTAGAAGGATTAGTAAATTATATTCAACATTTCTTTATTTTACAAAATTATTAATAATCTCCCTTTAAATTTATTAAAATTCCATTAACCACCCATGTAGATATTAGTTTGATAATTTAAGTGATAAAAAAATAACATATAATATATACATAATTATTAATGAAAAAATTATAATATTTTAACAATATTTAACATACTAATTGAATAAAATACCCCCTCCCTTTTAAAGTATCTGTCACTTTTGGACAAGCAAAATTATTAAGAAACATAATAAATTTTTTGGGAAAGGAATCAAATATAATAAATGAACTAATATACCCCTATTAAATAAAATACTTTTGGAAAACTAATAGTTAGTGAGTGAAATCATTTAGGAGTACTATTGAAAAAATAAATAAATATTGCATTAGATATAAAGTTGTCTAAAAGTTAACAGATATTTTAAAACATAGAGTTGTCTGAAAGTGTACACACACACAAACACACATATGGTATTCATAGCCCTCTGATATGTTGCTCCAGTATTCTTAGGCCCAAAAGACATAACTACCCATTCGTAAGTACCTAAGGTACCAGGGCACCTAAATGTTGTCTTTGACACATCTTTCTCAACCATAAAAAGCTGGTTATAGCCAGAATAACCATCCATAAAACTAAGTATTTCATTACCAGCTATAGCATCAATTAGCATGTCTACCACAGGCATATAATACTCATCTTTTGGGGTGGCATTATTTAGATCTCTAAAATATATACATACCCTTAATTTGCCATTCTTTTTCATAACAGGAACAATATTAGAAACCCAATCGACATACTTGGCTGTTCAAATGAATTTTGCTTTGAGCAACCTCTCAATTTCTTCTTTGATTTTGGCCATTACCTCTGGTGCAAATCATCGAGGTGCTTGTGTGATAGGTCGACTATTGGGTTTTACGGGCAATCTATGCTTTACTAGTCGACGACTGAGTCCATGCATTTCGTCATATTCCCATGCAAAGCAGTCCTTGAATTCCTTGAGCAGTTCGACCAACTTTTCTTTCAAATCCTTTGGTAGTAACTGGCTTATGTATGTTGGCCTTGTTTCATCATCTTCGCCTAAGTTGATTTCTTTCAGAGGATCCTGCACTTCACAACTTTTATTTATACTCCTAAGATTGTCAAATAAAACAAAAGTGTTCTCAAATCCTAAAGGTTCAAAGTCATAAATACAACCTAATAATACACCATCAAAAGTGCATGCAAATTGTTCGACCATATAGGCCAACAGATGAGCTATCTGGCTCGACAAATCCATAAATTAATCTAAGTTTGGGACCATTTCAACCCCGACCCTGGGTATTAACTTCAAGCCTTCATTCCCAAGGATGCATTTGTCAATTTTCTCTGGGTCAAACTTTTCTTCGACCTCCAAAGACTTGATCTTCTTGTTGTAAATTTTGAAATCTACATGAAGTTGTTTGACATAGCAAAAACTGTTATCAGCCCCAACTTCTTCGATGCCACTTTCTTGATTCCAAAGTATAAGCTTTTGGTTCAGTGTCGATGGGACTGCTCCTACCCCATGAATCCAATTGCGTCTGAGCAAAACATTGTAACTTACTCTGAATAGGACCATGACAAACATTGTCTTTCGATTGACACTTCCTGCTTTAACATCCAGCACTATAACACCTTTAGTAGCAGAGGACTTCCCATTATAATAAGTTATAGCCATATTGGTTTTCACCAAATCTTTCACATTTTTGCCAAATTTGATTAGCATGCACTTTGGCATCAAACCGATGGATGCTCCACCATCGATTAACACCCTATTAACCAACTTTCCTTCAATCGTCGCTTTAATGTGTAAAGGCCTCAGATGGGCCTTAGTCACTTTGTCAAGCTTTTCAAAAATTTCATCGCTGCAAAAATCTTCACAGACGAAGACACATTCATTTCCTACAATAATATCCTCACAGTCATTTTCCATTTTGACATATGCTCCTTCGATGACATACTCTGTAGGAAAAACAAAAACTACTCTAACCAAATTTGTGTTAAAAATGGTATGTAAATCATCGTCAAAACCAGTTTCAAAGTTATTTGTCAACAAATCTTCCTTAGTTAGTAGGTGGTATTCTGGCACCACTTTGTCACCTTAATCAGCCTTTGATAGTGGGGATACTTTGGGATCATCTTATCATTCCAAGCTGTCTCAGAATATGTAGTTGGTACTTTTTGTGTCAACTGTTTCTTAGTGACTTTGGACACTTGGTCCAGAAGATTTGATGGTTTGGGCTTTTAGACTAGTACAATATCCTTTAAGGGAATAAAACCTTTGCCATTAGGCAACTTAGGTTTGGTCACCTGAGAATTGGCTCGACTTTCACTCTTCTTATTAACCCTTCTAGATATAAGGATTCGAATTCATTCTTCGTCCTTGGTTGTACTTTTTTCTTGGCCTTTTTTCTTTCTTGAAGATGAAACTTCATCGTCGTGGTGGACGTTCTTGACCCATTGATTTTGAACAACCCTAGGTGGATGAAAACAAGTTCGACTCGACATGTTGTTAGGCCATCATTATGACAGTCTTCATCTTTTGGTTGACTTGTCTTGTTCCAAATTTAAGAAACTTAGGAGCAAAAGGACCAAAATCAAATTTTGACTTATCTGTCACTTTTCTTTTCAATTCTAGGTTTTCCTTTTCTTTCTCGACAATCATCTTTCCAATCTTTTGTTTCTCGTATGTCGCAACTGCAGTTGGATCGAAAACAGCACTGTGTAACACCCTAAAATTATTTGAAAATTAATTTAAGCATTATTAATAAAAATTTCAACACTTTGATAGATGTAATGATAATAAGGACGATCCGACGGACAAGTTAAAAAAAAATTATTAAAGATGAATAGTAACTTTACGGGCCCCACAAGCTCGTTGAGACATGTGAAAACCAGAATTGGGATCCAGAAATGCCTAAGATCAAGAAAATATGGAATTAAGGTTAGAAATGGTAATTTTAGATCTAGAATTTAATTTCAGATAATATTTATTTTACAGGTATGGTATTTTATCCGTTTGGTTAAATTATGATGTGTAGTTTTTACACCGTATGAAGCTTGTAGTATAACTTGCCACCTAATGTGACAAGTGTATAACTTATAAATGAACCACTCCATTTCCTTTATCAAGAACCAATAGAGTTCATACAAAAATGACATTTTTTTTAGGAAAAAAATTATTTCCATGGTATTAGGATTAAACACATGTACATTTAACTAATAAAAGTCAAAAGTTTCTCAATTCTTCTACACAACTCTCTCGGCCAACACACCACCTCTATGCAGCCAACTTCATCTTCTTCCTTTTAAAAACAATAAAAAACCCAACTAGAAATACAAATTTTCACTCAAAGACTCCATAGTCAAAGCATAAGCTCTAATCTAGTTCTTGGAAATCCTTGAATCAACCTTTTTCCAAAGCTTCTTTTTACACCACACCATCAAGAGGCAGCTGTTATATTATCTTCCTAGAGCAAGTTTTGGCTAATTTAAAGTGAAGATTGGGTGTAGAGGCACAAGCAAAGGCTAAAAGAAATACAAGAAATTTCTAGTAACAAGTAGGGCCTTATTTGTTTCCTTTTCTTTTCAATTTTGTTCCTAATATCTCTGATTGATTTTGACTGGAATTTTCTGGATATATTGGTTGATGATAAATAGATATAGATGTGTTTAATTTGGTGAAGTGATTGGAAGATGGTGAAAAATCATTTTTCTCAAAATATGTTTTGAACTTTGTTGCTGGAAAATCCCGATTTTAAGCAAGTAGGGAATTTGTTCAAATTTTATGATCTATTTAGAGATCTTAGATTGAGCTGAAAAGTTTATGGAATGTATCTGATATGTTGAGGTATCTCTAGTAAAAATTTTGAGTCATTCTGGGCACTTTTACTATATTTAAAAAATTCAAGAACCGAAGTGGTTAAGGTTGCTGCCAACACAGTCCATTCTAAGACACTAAATTTGTCTAATTTTGTTATTACAGTAAATGATCGAATCATGTTCTGAAATTTTTACAGAGTATTGATAACATATTAAGGTCCAGCTTTAAATTTTTATACAAAGTTCTGGGTTCATTTGATGGTATAAAACAATTTATACTTTTGGTTGTTGGATAAGAAAGAGCAGTTTCTGAATTCTGAATTTGTAGAATTTCTTTAATCTAGCTAGAGATATCATTTACCTTGAAATTTTTACAAGATCTATTAGACATGATTAATTGACTCTAAAAATTTATTTTGCTCTATTTTCATGAAGTTTAGTAGCTAATTCATAATTTTCTTTAGAACCGAAATTCTAGACAGCATGCTAAATTGTTGAATTTGTGATGAAACATTAATGATTTGATCTCAATTATGCTATATGGATCTATGGTTTATGTTAATCATATATGAATGTGAATACTTATTTCAATTGCTTACATGTGAAAGAAAATATGAGATTATGATTCTTGGGCTAGAGAAAGTAAATCTAGTCTGTTGGGGAAAGTAAACCTGACTACCCTTGAATGAGTCGGGTAAAAGAACCTGACTAGGAATAGATCTGTATGAGAATTGGAGAAAGTAAATCCAATGATCATGTATAGGAATGAGCTTAGTCCTGAAAAGTAGACTATTACCCAGGAGTGGAATAAACCACCATAGTCGAGGGCCAAGATAGTTAAATAGCAATTGTTCTAAGTAGTCCTTTATCTTAAGTTATACTATGTGCTATGAGGATGAATTTCATTATTCTATTATGGTCCCATACTTGTATTCTAAGTTGATGTTTTAAGTTCCAAGAACAATAGTTGAATAAAATAGACCTGCTTCAGATAAAGATTTTAAAACTTATGATGACTGTTACTGGTTCTTTTATCTATATGCAATGTTTTTATAAATAAACCGGAGTAGCTGGGGTAGATAATGATGACAGTTGTATGTTTAAGGGAACACCCTACTGAGGATTTTAGAATTCTCATCCCTATTTGCATTCCATGTCTACCTTAGATACAGGAGATGACCTTCATTAAAGAACTCAGTGACACTCTGGAGCCGACCTCTGATCATACTATGTTAGAAGTTGTATCAAAGATATCTGCCACTAGTATACTTGAAATGAATAGACTCTTGGATATGTAAACTTGGATGGATTTACACTAGAACAACTTATTGTATGTATTTCGCTGCTTATAACATATGGCATATTACTACGGGATTACTGTATATTATACATGTACTGATAAGGTGTGTTTGCTAGTTATATGTAAATAAATATACTGATAGTATTAGTACTTTGAGGGAATCCAATAAAACTCGTTTATGTATTATTTTCTCTTTATTTTCCAACATTTAGAACTATCGGTCACCAAACATTATCCCCCTGACTATGAATACAAATAATGAGTGATTTACTAGAATGAGAGCTTAAAGATAAATGAGTTAATTATTACATAGCATACGCAATGATACGTAGTACCACACTCTTAGTTACAATGTTACATCCTAGGTAAAATACTGTAATTAAGGGCGTGTTACACACTGTACCTTGGACAAAGAGAAATGTCTCGACCATTATTCTTTTGCTTAATCAGAAATGTCAGAAGATTTTCCCTTACTTTTGGATAGATTATTTGTTCAACAGCCTCGAAAAAATCGAGCTTATAATTATGTCGAAAGTTCTTTTCAGCTTCAAGGTTTGACATTCCCAATCCAACAACATTAATATCGAGAAAAGCCGGTTCGACAAAGCTTGAATTGACTTGAAAAGGGTCAGTATCCATCTTTCGTGGTTTTTTCTTTCCCTTCGAACATCAAACGTCCTTCGTCAATTACTTGCTGGATCAAATCCCTGAAAGGAAGACAGTTGTTAGTAGCATGTCCAGTTGATTGATGAAACTTACAAAATTTTTGTCCTTTCAATTCTAATATTGAGGGAATTTTCTTCCCTTCAAGAAGAACTATTTGTTTATCTTTTAAAAGTATGTCAAATATTTGGTCAGCCTTAGTGATATCAAAAAAGTAAATTTTCGACGAAGGAATTTTCTCTTTATTTCTACCAGGTCTTAAAGATCGACAAGCATAAGTTAGCCCCAATTTCAATTTAGCCATGTTAACTTTGTCACCACTACACTCGACCTCATCATCAAATTGGTCAACCTCAACATAGGCTGCTTTTTCAGGACGAAGTGTTTTCTTTCTCATCATTCTTTCTCTTTTTTTAGTTGTTCAATTTGATGCACTTTTTCTGCCAATTGGCCAAGGTCTATGAATTGAAGATTGATGAGTTTCTTCCTAATGTCATAATCTAGACCATTGATAGCCATTTTGACGATCTCAGATTCTAGCACAGGAGTAAAACATCTATTTCTAGCATTCCTGAATCTAACCAGATAGTCATTGACAGTTTCTCCCATGAAACATTGAATAGTGAAAAGCTCAGTTCGGCTAACTTTAGTTTCACCTCGAAAAAATTGATTATGAAAATTGCTTTCTAATTGAGCCCTTGTCAAAATAGAATTGAGTCTCAAATTCAAAAACCATGTGAAAGAATTTTCTGTCAAAGAAGAAGGGCAAAAACGCATTTCTAAGTGTTCATTAGATGTCATTTCCCTTATTTTTGTAGTATATCGAGCAATATGCTTGACTATCGATTCCCTATTCTCTCTAGAGAACTTTGTCAAAGACTTAGGAATCTTCCAACCTCTAGGTACTTCGGCATATGGAATGTAGTATGGAAATGCAGACACAAAAAGAGGTTGGTTGGCAAAGCCAACATTAAAGCCGAATCTGTTGAAAACAATTTCGAGAGCTTGTGTGATGTTTTGATTTTGTTGAATTTGACATGCATTATGAAGTTGTTGATGATGATGATAACCTCTTGTATTTTGTTGTCTAACCTTTTGAATTTCATTGTTAGTATCTTGTCCTCGACGGACTAAATTGACAATTAGGTCGACATTATCATTTTCATTTGGAGGTTGATTATTGATTTCGTCATAGGGATCGTTAAGATTGTCATCCAAAGTAATGGCCTGAGCCATACGTCCCATTTGTCGAGGAAGTTGCTCGAATATTGTGTTATTTGTCTTAATCAAAGGCATCAACACTGTTGCTATTTGTTGAGTTAACATATTGACAAGATTATGATGACTCTCATCAATTTGTTGTATACCGTGTTTGTAGGAGTCCTTGTCACACCCATTCTGGGTATGTTAGGGAAGATTGGGCCTATGTTTAGTTGTCGTGTAGTGGTTGGATTTGTCGATGACAAATTCCCTATTTCGACTATAGAAGGGCCCATCAATGGTGTAACATCCTAATATTCAACCCAATACTACTAGTATGTATTTAGGTCAAATATTAGTCGTTACCTCTTGTCATTGTTCTAATTACTTTGAAATTAGACTTAAGGAAAATACGAGCCAAATTTTTTTTTTTTGAAATCTTGTTAAAATAGGAGCCGCGCGTAACACAATATAGACGGTATAAATAAATGCGGAAACAATAACATAGAAGTGGCTCCAATCAACATGACATTATCACATCTGAAATACTTCATGCATATACTATGCCTACCCTAAGGGCAGGACTTTTCAAGTACATAAGGAAATGCGAATACAACTGAAATATGAAAATACATAGAAATGGGAATCACGTAACGTGAAAACATAAAAGGAATGCCCATTCCCAAGTGCATCTAAAGTGGATAACCTCGATACAAAAGAAGGTTTATCCAATCTACGTGACGTGCGTGCACTAAGGACTACCCATAATCCTACATCTAATGCCATGGGTAGGGTGGAAGATAACCAATCCATGGACGAAGCTCGGCTGGGGCAGGCATGCCTGAAAACTGGCCTTGTCCTCTATGTCTAGGATGTGGACTGGGCACCGGGGCTCTCTGAGGCTGAGTCACCGTCTCCTCGCTACCCATGGCCATACACGGGGGAGTGGGGGCAAAATCCTCTCCATACAGGTGGATAGGGGTGTCCTCTGAGGGATCCTCCTCCGAGTGCTGAGTGTGTGGTACGTACTCTGGCACCGCTCTCGAACTGGCAGAGTGTGTCCGTAAGATCCTCTCCTCAAGCGTACGGGCACGCTCAAAAATAGTAGCATCATCATAAGGAGACGTCGGGGTGAACAGATAACTATCTACAGGATGAGCAAAGGGCCGCCCAAGAAACATGAACACGCGTACAGTGCAGAAGCCCTCAAAATGGTATGACCCAAGCTCGGGGTCATGGTGGATCTCCCAGATGGGCGTGTCAATGTAGAGGACGAACGTCGCCATCCCGATCTGAAGATGTAAAGGAAAGAAAGAGATAGAGGGAATGAGATTTCTTGCTAAAGAAACTCAGTAGGGTTTTTCCTTCTACCTAGGTGTCATCTTCTACGTCCTCAGGGACCTCGGTTTCTTATTAAAAATCATGGTCATGCAATGGTTCAATTATGAAGTTTGAAAATGTTAACTTCCAAGGCCCATTCTTTTTAATTCTAAAAACCTCTTGGTTACATAATCTATAATTCTTGAAACTGGAATCATAATTCATAGGTACTATTGACATGGATCATGACACATAAACTCATAGATCGTGGTACATAATATCATAGATCATGGAACATAATATCATAGATCATGGAACACAATATCATAGATCATGGAACATAGTACATGGTGCATGGTAACTTAACTTGGTTACTTAGGTGACATTAAAGTATTATCATTTTCTTACTGGGGCCACCCTAACTGGTCTCCGTTGGGAGATGTAACTAGGTTATGAGCTCATACCTCACTAGTCGTCACTAGCATAAAGACTTATCCCTTTTGATAAGCTAAGGTCCCGACATAAAGTACGGGCTAGGGGGCTAGGATCACCTCATCCTCCATCCCTTTTGATGGTTTCAAAGGATCATTCTCACATAGTTTTATGTCACCTTGAGTCTTAGCATGTTATAACAAGATGCCACATAAATCATGCATGTCACATATTTCATATAACTTTAACATAGGCATCTCTAGGGTTCTTAAGAGAACAATAATATGCAATTCCATCATTACATAGCATCATATAAGTCATGAGATAACACATAAATTCATCAATCATAGAGGGTACACAAACCATTCCCTTAAAAGCAAAAACCCCTAATCGGGAACCTCGAACTTCCAAATTATTTTCTTGTACCTCTAAGGGATTGATTAACCTCATTACCACAATTTATTAAGCCCTAGAACCTAATTAATCATGGCTGGACAGCATAGGCAGTAAACATATTTTGATGAATTACGGTGTTCTAGAAGTTGCATTTTAGGTCCTTTCTCATTACCGACTTTTTCTATGATGCAATTATTAATACCTAAACCAATTATGAGTCACTCCCACTCAACTAAACATGTTATAATGTGATTTTACAAACTCAAACAAGGCTGGAACAGAATGCATGTTTTCAGCTCCTAAGGAGTTCTAGAAATCACATTTCCAAACATATAAAGTTACTAAGCATACCTAAGATGCCTAGAACAATTATCATACAATTGGTAAGGTATTTAAACACATATAGACCACCCAAAACAGAATTTAAGGTGCTGGAAAATAGCAAGGCAGAACCAAAATTTATGTCATCACTTAATGCATAGAACTTTCATTTTAAAACACATAACTTACTAGTTTCTCTTGGAACCCTTTTAAAACTTATAAAACTCATTAGGAAACATTTTATTTCTTTAAAATCTCCATAAAATACATGAGGGCAGTGACCATTTCAAAATAATCTCCAAGGGTATTTAAATCACGAAATCATACTTAAAACATTTGTCATAGTCACCTATGCTTAAGAAAAATCCCAAGACATAGATTATAGGCCCTTGTGACTAAATGAAACTCATTCTAGCTTCATTATCACCACATGGCCGAAAAGTATATTCCAAGGAATGTCTACATGTTTAACTTTTTCTTAGGATGAAGAAGGCAAATGTTTGAGCTCTAGGAGTTTTAGGTGATGACATAAACATAAACATGATATGCACTCCATTTTAGATTTCCTTAGAAAGTAAAGTGAGGACTCAAGATAAATATGAGATGCAAGTTCACTTCTTTATCTTTGAGTTAAGTGATAACTTGAAAATAAAACATGAAATGCAAGCTCATTTCTTTATCTTGGGGATTTAGTGGTAGCATAAAATAAATATGGATGCAACTCTTTTTTTTTTTCATCTTGACTAGAGCTCTTGCAAGATTTTAAAGAGAACAAAGGTTCCAACCCAAACTCATCCTCACAAGAGAAGAAACACTAGTAGCACTAGGTTTTGTAAAAAGAGACATTTTATCCTCAATACCATGAGGTGGCCGAATCCTCCTCATGAAGAAACAACCCATTTTTGAATTCTAGGGGCCAAGATCTTGATAATCCCAAACATCAACATCCTAAGCCCTCATCATTGAGTATTTCACTAGACCTTAAACTTCCATCAAAACCAAACTCATGTCAAACATAAAGAAAGAAACCGAAATCTCACTTGGTCTAGAAACCAAGTCCAAGCTTTAAAGTTTATTCATGTGACTAACCTCAACATGAAACCCTCATCATCAACCTTCATTTTTCCAAGTACCATAGGCCTTCATGGCCAAAACATTCAAGGAAAAACAAAAGTTCCAAAGAGTTTCATAAGAAACATAACCCATATTTGACCAAAACTTGAACAAGATGAAACTTTTCTCGAAAAGGAATTTTAAGCTTTAGAGGTCTCATGCTAGGATGAACACATGGTCATCCCAAGAGAGCACTCATCATCAAGCCCTCATCATTTTGGCCTTGAGGTCGAAAATAAAACAAAAGAGAAGGAAAAAGAATGAAACTTTTCTTTAAGAAAGGTTCAAGCTTTAGAGGCCTCATGTTAAGATGAACTCATGGTTGCATCTTAGATAGCACTCATCATCAAGCCCTCCTCACCATGGCCTTGAGGCCGAAATGAAAGAAAAAGAAAAAAGGGAGATGAAAACCGAAAATGAAAGCTCCATGAAAACTCATTCACAACATATTTTCAAGCAAGATCAAAGCATCAATATGGAGAAAGCATTTCTTTTTGAGAAGCTCCCTACCTAGTGGTTAAGGTTAAGAGGAGATGAAGAAGTTGAAGAAGATGAACTCTTGAGCTTGAGAGGAAAAGAAAGTTTCAAAGTGCTCTAAAATTCTAAACTTAGTGAATGAACAAAAAGGTGCTTCAAGTTCTCCAAGCTATCTATTTATAGAAGAATGAAATGAAGGTGTTTTGGGAGTGGGGGAAAGGCTTCGGCCTTTACAGCCACAAGGAGAGAAGAAATATCTCCTTCAAAGCATGATGACAAGTCTAACTAGGCATGTCCTAAAGCATGGCTAAAAGTAGCTTGTGTAAGTAAGCTTGATTGACAATATAAACTAATATAAATTTTGAATTCTTTTGAATTTTGGGGGGAGAAGTGGCGCCACTTTTGGGCAGCCATGGGAGAGAAAATATTTCCTCTCAATCATGGTTTAAAAGGGTGCTTAGGTGTAAGATTGATTTAGCTTAGGATTAGGGGTTGCTAAGTAAAGGTTTTAGGTAAACTAATTAGGTGATTAGGGTTGTAACACCTTAGATTAGGAGTGGTCTTGTGAGATTTAATGGAGTCAAGACTTCTATGACTAGTGATGTGAGTATGACAACCTTCATTGGAAATGGGAGTATGAATAGTGAAAACACTATTCATATATGCTTTCTTTAAAGAAAGAGAACTAGAATTAGGTTTTTAAATTTTCCTTAAGCAATTTTTTTGTTCTAATTAACCTCAAATAATTATTTTAGCTTTAGATTAACTATGGAAATTAATTAATCTTTTAATTAGAGCCTAATATTGCTTAGATTTTGCTATAAAACGTCCTCAAGCCCAAAATGCACTAAGAAGGGGCAAAATCGTAATTTTTACCAAAAGTTGCCCGGAACCTCTGGGACTAAAACAAACATAGTCCATGCCTTAAAATCATTGTTTGGTCCTCCGAACAAAGTTCGGGTCAAAACAGAACTTAAAATTGCTTTAAATTGTTATAGGGGTATTTTGGTCATTTACACGCGGAGACCCTAAAAATAGGATTCCTCTGCTTTATTAAACACTCAAGCACATAAAATCCCCTTCATATATCATATGAACCTTATGGGGATGGCTGAGGTCGGCCATCCTCGTGTTTCAGGCAAAAATGACCTCAAGAGCATTTTGGTCATTTGAAAGTTTAGTGAAAATCGGGGCGTTACAAATGGAGGGTTAACAAAACCAAACTGTGGCAAATGTGTAACAAACTGTGGTAAGTTTGACATAAATGGCATAGTCTGACTCTGAAATAGAGGATTATGCAAGTACACGTTATTAAATACACCGCTATTACCAGCATTTGATGGATTCCCCAAGTTTGGCAGATTTCCTATGTTTGATAATGTGGAAGGTATGTATCCTAGGGGTACATATCTTGGAGGAAGACCATATGGAGCCCACATTATCGTGGCAGAAGTAGTCACATTTGTTTGTAGCATACTTTCACTTGTTTGACTAACTGGAGTTAAGACAGGCTCCAAAGTATGAGGAGGGTTATTTTCTCCTTTATTTCATCCATCCTCTGATAAAGACAATGGTCTTGACATGTTTGACACAATGGTGCTACTACGGAAGCGCATATACTTTTTTTGACACGATTTTGTTTCTTTTTAACCAATGTGTCCCACCGAGAGTGCCAATTTGTTTGTAGCAGAGTTTACCACTTACTTGTCAACAACAAATAATTGAAAAACTTCTTGTGCAGGAGGCCAAATTGCTCTAAACTAGGCGTAAATCGACAAACTCCAGGAGTTTGGATGATGACCTTTGTTTTTCAAGATCTCGATTTGGGAGCTTAAAAGCTACTCCTCTTCGATTTTTCACTAAAAGAATCAAGTGTCAAACAGTTTTTTTATGAATGAAGATGGAATGTAAAGTGATTTTGTGTTGTGATTATATCAATGTGATGTTTAACAGATTAAAGAAGAAGAAGAAGAAATGCATAATGTAACTTGATTGACAAACTGAAGATAAAGTACAGAAATTGTAAAGAAATGTAAAGAACTTAAAGGAAATCTAATCCTAGGAAAGCAAAAGAGAGGGTTGAGAAAAATACTCAATTAACTCTGGACTCTGTCTAGTCATTGGAGACGTTTTAGAGTGAGTGTGTAAGTGAAAATTCTAACCCTTTATAATTTGTACAGAACTAGTATTAATAGACAGCCTAGGACTCTAGGATTTTGACACTTGTCTTTTGGTTGCTCTTGGATGTTGTGCACGTGACTTTGACAGTTATTTTCTTTGTCACTTGCTTTTTGATTACCACTTTGTCACGTCTTTATCATGTTTCTGTCAATAACTGCTAGAAATCGTCAATAACTGCCATTTGATGAACACCTGTCTTGGAGTCATTATGATAGTCTCCTCTAGAGCTTTCAAAATTTTCTAAGTTTTCAAGTGACAAACTCTCACTTCGACTTGTCAAACCTTGTGTATGGTAGTTGTCTTTAACTTCTGATTGCTTTATCCAAAATCTTTAGTCCCAAATGATGAACTTCAATTTCGACTTGTTAAACATCGAATGATAGAACTGTCAATGTCGAGTTTAACGAACTGGGTACTAATTGTCAATTGGCCTTTTTTAGGTCGACATGTAATTTTGACAAATCAGAGACCTTGTCAATCTTACAATTTTGTTAATCCTTGGTTGTGTCAAACCTTTGACTAATCTTCAAACTTGTCAAAGTCAAATGTTAGTGTGACAATTTTAACACTTAATGAAATTTGGTGCCAACACTAGTTTATTAGCTATTACATTACGTTTCTTATAATAAATTAGGGTTTAAAATGTCAAAAATAGGATGCAAGGGAAACATTTTATCAAGTGTACATGACAAAAAAAACCTGTTAGTTATAATTTGGGAAGGAATTTGGTATAAAAAAACTAGGGTGATGATGAAAAAGAAACTCTATTCTCATGTCAAATGCACCCATAAATTATCTCAAATATGAGGAGCTTTATTTAATCGAGCTCATGTAAAGGATCATGTCTCATTCTACCTCGATGATAGTGGATCATAGAGAATCATCGCCCTTCAAGGTGTACAAGTTGAAAAACTATGGTGTCACATTCGCATGAAGATACATATGGACTTGGAGCTACTATTCACGATTAGCATGACAGGTTTGTCATAGTGAAAATGGGGAGGCATTTTAGGAATGTTGATGCGAATAAGACAAGCACAATATAATGACATTAATTTAAAATAGAGCACTTATGCTTCCTTCCATTCCCAACATGTCCATATCTTTATGGGGGAATCAGATTGTTTATGACTCGTCCAACAAAAATAGCTTGTTGGTGATATAGTCTCTTTTCATTGTTATTCTATATGAGAAATATCTTTATTTGAGTAGGGTGTAAAAATGACAGAGAAATAAGTGCATTTGAAAAAAAATGAGGATTTAGATTTTATGAAGTAAAATCAGATAAATATGGGGATTTGATACTTTTTTTGACAAATTTTAGAAAATTTTAGGGACTGGTTTGACATATTTAAAAATTTCATGCACTAATCTGAACCAATTTTAATTTTGTGCCATATCAGTATGCCACGTGGCATGCTATGTAGGATCAACATGACACGTAATTGTTACATGGCATGCGACGTGTCATTCAACATGCCAAATCGGTAGAACAGTAATGGATGACTAATGTTTATTTAATTAGGGACTAAAGTGAGTTCCGAAATGAAATTTCAAAGACTAGTGAATTAATTTTGAAATTTCAGAGACTAGAGTAAAACAAGCTTATAATTTCAGGGATTAAAATGAATCTTTACTCATACGCTAACATAAATTAAAAGGCCAAAGCCAATACAATTTTGCCATAAATAGTTAAGTATCAAAGCATGGGCCTATTTATTTTTTTATTCTTTGGGTTGAGAGCACCTACTTGTATTCATATATGTTAGATAACTAATACTCCAGAATAGGCTTTGGACCTATGAAGCACAGATACTAATATGAACACAGGGTATGACATGACACAACACGAGCACGAAGGACACACTGAAGTTGAAAAATTATAGAACGCAAACACGGCATATATATAAGTAAAAATTTAATGAAAATGATATAATATTCAAAATATTATTTATATAAGCTTTATTTATGTTTTATTTTCTTATAAACTCAAAAAGTTATGTATTATTTCCTTTTTATTACCCTGTGTATATTGTAGTTTTCTATGTTAGATTAAGAAAAATGTACATTTTAAATTAAATATATATAAATTTATATTATTAATGTATCATATAAGATTTGATATAAATATGTATATAACATATAGACACGACATGTAGTTGATGTTTTTGTACTTCATAGGTTTGATCCCTTTCGTCGCCCAGTAGAAGCATGAAATAAAGGCAAATCATAACTTAGGGTCATCCTAATCGAAATACAAAGGCTTGGATATTTCAATTGTTGTACTTTTACACACATTTAAAAGCAATTCTTTTCTGCTTTTATATTTTAGGTAAACTATACTTTTTATCTCATTTTTTTTTTAATTTTGGTCTATTAGCTAATTGTGTTCTCTTTAGTATTTCGATCCTCTAACTTTTTTTTATTTTTTTATTTTGATCCTCTAACTAATTTTTATTTTTATATTATTTTATTTTTATTCTTGTAGTATGACCCAAAAAATTAGAATAAAAGAAATGAAAAAAAACCTCTAAAAAAGATATCTACCTATTTTAACTATAAAATTAAAATAGAAATTAAAAATAAACTATAAACTTATATTCTATGATCAGTCATTCAGTCTTCAACTATAATTCATTATAAAGTTTTAATTTGAGGAAAGATTCACTTTTTTTGGGTCAAGAACAAAAATTCACTTTAGTCTAAAAAATTATAAAGACACTTCACTTTATTCCTTGAAATTGTAAAAAAATTTAGTTCCTAAAATTGCATTATATCAACCACTTTAATTCCTGATCAACAAACGTAGTACTATTACTATTTTACTGATATACCATTTTTTGTTGACGTGTCATATTAAGATCCAGTTTGGATAAATAGCTTATTTAAATTCTTATATAGAATTTACTTTTTAAAAGTAACTTATGAATAAGTTATTTTATATTTAAATATATAATAATAAAAGTACTTACTTTTAGTATTTTAGAAAGTATATTATAAGAAGCTAGATATTTTAACTTCTCAAAAAGTATTAAAAATAACTTTTAAAGAACTAATAAGCTATTTAGTCATATAGGATAAAACATAACAATATAACTTTTAACTTCTAAAAAATTAAAAAATATCATAAGTTATAGTATCCAAACAAATCCTAAGTACATATAACATGTCACTTGACCTTATAACGTAGCACCAATTTTAAAGAAGTTCAAATTAGCTTTTAAAATTGTTAAACACATCAAAAAAATCTTAAAGTTTTCTAAAATTTGTCACAAACGTCCCTAATTCTCAAATTTCATATCTCTTCCTTGTAAACTTTAAATGTTTAATTTTTCTTAAATATATTAATTTCTTTCACATTTCACACTCTACTAGACTAGGTTAATTTTTTTCGACATGTAAACTGGATCTTTCTTACATAGAATAATTGGAAGAGATATAAAATGAGATAATGGTTGTTTTTTCTTTTTGAGGAAATGAGATAATGGTTTAGTTGGTTGAAAAATAAAAATTGACATTAAAAATACATATAGATTAAGCTGAAAATTATATGACGTGATTTTCTTTTTCTTGATATTATATGATGTGATTTATATCCACACATGCACGGGTCCCTATACCATTAACATAGAACTGCAACAGTCCTGCACACCACAGCACACAGTCATGGTGAAGGATTAACGTTACTCCTCTCCCAAGTATTATAGGCTTTTCATTAGTAATATAACATTTTCTAAATTTACAAATTTATCCTTCTATTACTGCCACCATCACCCACTGGCTTCATCTCTTCCACCTCCACCTGCAACACAATGCATTCCAACGAAGTACCAGCGTCAATCTCTCTTTAATGCCTTCCAGCAACCTGCAAATCGCCTTTCTTGCCAATTCTCTCACCAGCTATCAACAATGGTGGAGCACTAAAAGACCTGATTTTGAAACTCCTCTTTTTCCGGTCATCCTTTCTTCATCCCTCTTTCTCCATCCAGTATTCGCCTGCCCCTCTCTATTCTCCGGCAAACTTTCAATACCACCACCCAGTCCCAAATCACAGCATCTAAGAGCACCACCAAGCAGATTACAGATTCTATTGACTCAATTTGTTTTATAAACTTTCACTCATTTACAACCTTATATATTAGAAGTTGTTATTTTTATTATTGGATAAAATTAGTTTCATTGTTCTATGTGATTAAAAAAAAAAAATACAAAATGGATGCCAAAGCTCCTAATTTTGCAATAAAACGTGACACAAGTTCCTCGCATCCCTCGTTATGTTCTTCTAGGGAGGAGCAGAGGTTGTGCGTGGGGGTGAGTGTGTGAAGTTGGGGTGGGAAACAGTGGTGTACGGGTGGAACAATGGCGTAGACAACACATGAGCAGTGACAGCTAGGCAATAGAGCCATTAGAGAAGGCGTAGATGGTTAGTGCCAGTACAAGTGATAAGTGGTGAAGAGGCAGTTGACTGAAAAATGCCTTGAGAAGAAGACGATAATGAAGCAGAAGTAAATTATTGAAAATGAAAAGTAGGGAATTAGAAATGGGTTAATTTTGTGAATTTTTGAGAGAGGAGTAATGTTGGCCCCAGCATAGGTCTCGTACCATCATATGTGGGGACGAAATTTATTGGTCCTTCCCTAGTTGGGATCGTTAGTCACCCTTTCAATACTGCCAGATATAGTATTAAAATAAATGAATTGGATAAGGTTTGAGGGAAAAAATATAAAAATCAAATATTAAAAATTAAATAAATTTGTGAATTTCCAAATTTAACCTTCTTCTCTCCTTCATCAACCCCAGCCCTCCAACCATCACCCACCGCGGGTAACTAGTCACCTCACATCCACCCTACCAGAGACTATTCGTTCTATCACCACCAACTGTCACTGGCAAGAGCCCTTACACTATTGTTCAACTAGAGCTCCAATACAGTTGCCTCCCTTGAATTGCCCCATTTTGCACCACCTCCTCCTTTCTTGTCAAGCTCTCATTTTTGTTTGGTTGATTGTATTGAAACACAAAATGCACAAGATTCAAGCGACTGTTTCTTAATTATTTTCTAGTTTTTCCATTCCAAGCAGCTCATAGATAGATTTGCTGTGAATTTGCCCTCAGAAAAACAAAATATTGATGAAATTGGCACCTCTTTTGATAGGTTAAAGACCGGAACTTGTTTGGTAAAGAAAAGAAAGACTGATAAAAATACTATGGCAAATCATATCGGTTAGCCATTTGCCATATATTACCATGATTAAGCATTGCGATTGTAGATGTATGTTGGTTTAGAAATATGGCTACTTTGTACTATGGGCAGCATCTCGTTCCTCAAGATGCTTCAGTTTCAAACTTTTATGTCAACTCTAGTCGACTGGCCGAGCACTGGTTTATGGGTGACCATGGCTTTGCAAAGATAGCAGTTGGATTGGAAGTATGTGGAAGGGTCTGAAAGTACGTGGACTGCGAGTGGGGGGCCGCTGCCGGGAAGAAGAGAAAAGGTTGGAAAAAAATAAAAAATTACAATGAGGTTAAGTTCGTAATTCCACATATGTTTTGGGGTGGATTAACGTTGGTCACCGTCTAGGGACGGGACCAATGAATTCTGTCCCGTGTGGGTGTTACTGTCGCACGTCGTTGATAGTTTCTTGGTGTAGGTAACAATAAATGGAGGTTGTGACTCGTGAGAAACCGCGTCTTCATATTTGCTTCGTCCTCATGCTCTCATTTTTCCATCCGTTCCCATTACCTTTCAGCTTAGCTTCTTTTGCATAGGATCTTATTCATCATATAGTATATATATCACTACTTGTCCACTCTTCTGTTTCTTGCCTTTGCCTCCACCAGCGATCATGAAATAAAGGCAAATCATAATTTAGGGCCATCCTAATCGAAATACAAAGGTATGGATCTTTCATAACTGTTGTAGTTTTATACAAATTTTCAAAAAAGGTATCTAAAGGTAATATATATAGCTTAAAAAAGCTTCATAAACCCATTTCACCTTATGGAGTGAACTTTGCAGGGCCGAAGCTTCAGAATACGGTGAAAATTCAAAAAGGGGAAGAGAAGGTGATGGGGAGAAGCATATGGGGTAGAAAAATGTAGAGCCGGAGTTGTTAATTTGTCTCGGATTGAAGGTATGATCATCCATTGGTGCTAAGTGCTAACTGTGTGTTGTTTTTATTGGAACCCATGCCTGAGATGAATACGTAAATAATTACATCATATTTGGTATCTCGAGTTTGGTTAACTAATTTTGATACAGTTAGATCATTCCTTCAAAGCTCATTTGTACATGTTCATGATATACTATGTAAATTAAAATTTTTATTTTAATTAATTTTATTTTGTTTCTTGCCTTTTTCAATAATTATATTTTATAATTGTATCTTTAAATGTTTTGCAACCTGAAAAGAATTCGCATCTGCTTCATACATATAGGTTTGAAGTAACATTATGCATGATTAAATAATAAAATTTTAAAAATGATTAACAAATTTCAGAGATATTCTATAATGTATACCTGTTAAAAATAAGATTATATTTATATCAGTACTTAAATAATTTCACATTATTTCAAATATAGTAATTAAATTTAAAAATGTTATAATTTATCACTAGTTTTTAAAGAATTATATATGTAACATTTTGGCTTTGACTCCGGTGGAGTCCATCCAAAATAAGACCAAATTCAATTTTCAAAACCCAAGTCTAATCTAGCACAGAAATTTTCATTTTCATGTCGAAATACATTGTGGTACTAGTTGAATATTTGAACACATGAAAAATGTTACTTTGGATAAGGTGATATTCTTCACACATCCCCTTCACTCCTTCTTACTTTAGACTTTATAATTTATACAAGGATTATAAAAAAAATAACACATACAAGGATATATCGGGACGACCAAAGACCTTTTATCAGAAATTAAAATACTAAAGATGCATTGAATATGTTATAAAATAAAAGTATAAAAATATCAAGGATAAAAGACATAAATCACCTTTGATATTTGCCTAAATTATATTCCAATGTATTCTTTCTCAAAATTTTATTTTATCCCATTGAATTTAAATAATTAATAAAATTATTTTGAATGTAATATTTTTATATAGTATATCATGAAAAAATAGAAGTCAAAATGTTAAAAGATTTAAAACAAATATAAGATTATGTATAAATATAATTTTATACTTGACTAAATTGCTGATAAATTTATCTCTAATAAAAAAAATCTCTACAAAAAAATGATAAATTTATAAAAATTAAAATAAATAATATTTAATATTAGTTATTTAACATGAAATTATAAAATTAATTAATATTTATTGTAATTATATAAAATTATGGTTAAACGCTTTATTCGACTTGCTATTGAGTTTGATCTCATGGACCCAAGTTAGGTTGCTATTGTTGCAAATTCCATTCCAATTGTGTTAAAAAAAAATGGCAATCCCACGCGCAAAGATGTCCAAGTGGGCCAGCCCAACTCGTCATGGGTCGGATCACCATGGGTCATGAGTCAAAAAGGAAAAAAACGAGCTTGCATACTTTCATAGTGAGCTAGAAAAGTGTCAACCCGACTGGGTTAATGGGTTGAATCACCAAGAAAATAAAACATAAGAAAACTAAAATCCTTAACCAACATTAAAACTTGATGAGTAAAATATAATCCCCGCCCTTGAGAGAAAACTTTATCACACTTCATTCCCTCTATTTCTAAACTATACACTCCTCCCTATATATATATATATATATATATAATACAATTTGATCTCTTGATAGCATAGTAATAAAACTCAGACCAAACCGACTGGTTCGACCAGAAAACCGGTGAACCAGCAGGTTTGAGTTGGCAATTATTGGAAATTGCAAACTCAAAAATGCAGCTTGTGGGACTCCCCACCAGTAGGCTGCTCATGTTGATGTGTTATTGTGGGTAAATAATTATATATATTGTACAATTATCATATTTTATATATTTATTTAATTAAATCTGATTCAACCGATTGAACCAGTGACCCAGTGGCCTAGTACCTCGACTGAGTCGATCACCGATTTGAGTTTTAAAACTATGCTTGAGAGATAATATTTCTACACTTCCCTTCCCTTTATTTCTAAAACATACACTATGCTCCCCTATAAATTTAAGATAAGAAGCAATTTAATCTATTTTTAAATTTGTTATATTAATTCTTTGATTTCTCATGCTTATTATTTTATTGTTGACTAAAATACTCTTTATTAATTTATACATATAAATTTTTAATAAAATAAAATATATGTTATTTGTAATAATATAAATATTCAGTTATATATATTAATTTTAAATTGTTAGTTATTAAGAAAATAAATAAGTAGAAGTAAAAATATTTAATAGTAACAATAATTTCTCCATTTCTTTTTTTCATTGCGGTTGGTGAGTTTAGCCATTCAGTTTTGAGAGCTATTAAGAATGCATTAGTCAAGGGTTTAAGTGTTTAACAACTGGTGTTGAGAGGGTGTTAATCTTCCATCTTCAATAATTTTTTTTCTCATGGAGCCAAATGTTCCTTCAGTATCATCATAGCAATTTGAATATTCCTTGGAGAAGTAACCTTCAAATTTTCTATTTGGGATCCTGTAAGCTTTCCTTTAAAACCTACTTTTTAATCATCAAGGCATTCAAAACAAGTACAGTATAGTTTGCATTTGAATGGGTGGGAGCGGTACAATAGAGTTGAATGCCTTGACTTTTATTGAATGAGTAATGAGGTGGTTCTGGACTTCCACCGAAATAGCAAAATAAATCCTAACGATTTTACAAAATTAAATCAACCAAACAGATCTGCATTCAAAACATAATTGACTAATTCAAACTAGTTAAGGTGCCATGATATGCCCCTGCAAGATCAAGTTCCCCTCGAGAACTTGCATCTTGGATCTTAAGTCTTCAAATTTTGAATGAGGAAGAGACTTAATCATGATATCCGCTAATTGGTCCTTGATTGAGACATGCTTGATTAAAAGATGACCAACTTGGACTTGTTCTCTCACAAAGTGAAAACCAAGGGAAACGTGCTTCATCCCTGAATGTAGAACAATAATTGAACATAAATATGTTGCACCAATATTATCACAAAGGAGAGTAGGCGTATGGGATTGAGGAACATGCAATTCACTGAGGTTGTCAGAAACCGCGTCTTCCTATTTGTTTCGTCCCCATGCTCACATTTTTTCCATCCGTTCCCATCTTTCAGCTTAGCTTCCTTTGACAGGATCTCATTCATCATTTTGCATATCACTACTTGTCCACTCTTCAGTTTCTTGCCTTTGCCTCCACCAGCGATCATGAAATAAAGGCAAATCATAACTTAGGGTCATCATAATCGAAATACAAAGGTTTGGATATTTCATAACTGTTGTAGTTTTATACAAATTTTAAAAGAAGATAAGCAATATAGCGTAAAAAAGTGTCATAAACCCATTTCACCTTATAGAATGAACTTTGCAGGGCCGAAGCGTCAGAATACTATGAAAATTCAAAAAGGGGAAGAGAATGTGAGGGGGAGAAGCATATGGGGTAGAAAAATGTAGAACCGGAGTTGTTAATTTGTCTCGGATTGAAGGTATGATCCATCACATCCATCGGTGCTAAGTGCTAACTGTGTGTTGTTTTCAGTGGAACCCATGCCGAGATGAAATACGTAAATAATTACATGATATTTTGTATCTCTTGAGTTTGGTTAACTAATTTTGATACATTAGATCATTCCTTCAAAGCTCATTTGTACATGTTCATGATATACCGTGTAAATTAAAATTTTATTTTAATTAATTTTATTTTCTTTCTTGCCTTTTTCAATACTTATATTTTATATTAGTATCTTTAAATGTTTTGCAACCTGAAAAGGATTCTCATCTACCTCATATATATAGGTTTGAAGTAACATTATGCATGATCAAATCATAAAATTTTAAAAATAATTAACAAATTTGAAAGATATTCTATAATATATACCTGTTAAAAACAAAATTATATTTATATCAATACTTCAATAATTTAATATTATTTTTTGGTAAATAATTTCATATTATTTAAAATATAGCAATCAAATTTTAAAATGTTATAATTTATCACTAGTTTTTAAAGAATTATGTATGTGACATTTTAGCTTTGACTCCCATGGAGTCCATCCAAAATAGTACCAAATTCAATTTTCAAAACCCAAATCTAATCTGGCACAGAAATTTTCATTTTCATGTCGAAATAGACCGTTGGACTAGTTGAGTATTTGAGCACATGAAAAATGTTATTTTGGATAGAGATAAATACATTTTATTCCATGAATTTTAGATTATGTGCAATTTACCCCTTAGCTTTTTAAAATGTGTATCGCAATACCTAGAAATTTCCAAATTGTGCAAAATACTCCTAATAAAATTTTGGCAACTAATAAAGGTAAGATTTTTGTGCACTTAACCCCCTAAAGTTTTTGCCCACAAATACTATATGCAATTAAACCCCTTATTTTTTTTTATTTTGTGCAATCCAACATCCTGTTATAACTTAAATTTTTCGGGGGGTTTTTTTGAACAGTTTGAAAAGTAGGGATTTTTTTTGCACTATTTGGAAAATTTAGGGTGTCGTAATACACGTTTTGAAAAGTCGGAGTTTCAATTGCATATTTCCTAAAATTTAGGGGAGTGAAATGCATTTACCCTTTTGGATATGATGATATTCCTCACTCCCCCATTCACTCCTTCTTACTTTATACTTTATAATTTATAGAATGATTATAAAAAAATAACATATCCAAGGAAATATTGGCACGATCAAAAACCTCTTATCAGAAATTAAAATACTACAGATGCATTGAATATTTTTTATGTTATATCATAAAAGTATAAAGGATAAATGACACAAATCACCTTTGATATTTGCCTAAATTATATTCTAGTGTATTCTTTCTTAAAATTATATTTCATCCCATTGAATTTAAATGATTAATAAAATTATTTAAATGTAATATTTTCATATAGTATATCATGAAAAAATAGAAGCAAAAATGTTAAAAGATTTAAAATAAATATAATATTATAAATATATATATATATTTTTATACTTGATTAAATTTTTCTCTACAAAAAAATTATCTCTACCAAAATAATGATAGATTTATAAAAATTAAAATAAATAATGAATTATATTCAATATTAATTATTTAATATTAAATTATAAAAAATTAATTAATATTGATCATAATTATATAAAATTATGGTGGAATGCTTTTTTTTTTGGTACACGACCAAGGGTATCCATTGTCAACCACAGTGACTAATCCCTGCGCTGGTTTGTGGGCACCTCAAAGGGTGGGACAGCTGACCCAGAGATTTAAGGCTTCTCCATACCCAAGGCCAAGATTCGAACTCTTGACCTTGGTTAAGGGTGAACGAGTCCCTCACCACTCGACCACACCCCCTGGGTTTATGGTGGAATGCTTTATTGGACATGCTATTGAGTTTGATCTCATGGACCTAAGCTAGGTTGCTATTGTTGTGAATTCCATTCCTATTGTGTTAAAAAAAAAAAAAAGGCAATCCCACAAGTAGAGATGTCCAAGTGAGCCAACCTAGCCCGCCGTGGGTTTGTTCACCATGGGTCATAGGTCAAAAAATAAAAAAATGAGCTGTCATACTTCATAATGAGCTAGAAAAAGATCAAACCATTGGGTTATTAATGGGTTAAATGGGTTGGCTCATCAAGAAAATAAACCATAAAAAAAAAATTAAATTCTTAACTAACATTGAAACTTCATGAGTAAAAAAAAAATACAATCCCCTCCCTTGAAAGAAAACTTCATTCCCCTCTATTTCTAAAATATACACTCTGCCCTTATATATATAATTATAACAATACCTATTCTCTTGAGAGATAGTATTTCTACACTCCCATTCCATTTATTTCTAAAACACACATTACCCTCCCCTATAAATTGAAGATAAGATGCAATTTAATCCATTTTTAAATTTTTTATATTAATTATTCGATTTCTCATGCTTATTACTTTATTGTTGACTAAAATACTCTTTATTAATTTATACATATAAATTTTTAATAAAATAAAATATATTTTATTTATAACAATATAAATATTGAGTTATATATATTAATTTTAAATTATTATTTATATTAAGAAAATAAATAAGTAGAAGAATAGTAACAATAATATGAGAGCTATTAGGTAAAAATAATTACTAGTAACAATAATTTCTTCATTTCTTTGTTTCATTGTGGTCTGTGACCTTTGCCATTCAGGTTTGAGAGCTATTAAGAATGCATTAGTCAAGGGTTTAAGTGTTTAACAATTGGTGTTGAGAGGGTGCTAATCTTCCATCTTCAATAATTTTTTTCCTCTCATGGAGCCAAATATTCCTTCAATATCATTGTAGTAATTTGAATATTTATCACAACCCAATTTGAATCGTGACTAGCACGTGAGGAATCTATCCTCACGTAAGTCTCGTGATCACTGAGTCGTACTATATGCATGCTTTCATAAAAGAAATCCATATATATATATATATATATATATATATATATATAAACTTGCAAATCTCCAAATCATAGCAATGCTAATAACTTTTTGAATAACTCGTTTCATACATCATCTAAAAAAACTGTAGCTGTGATACAAAATAGTACTAAGTTGCTCTAGAACCATGAAAGTTAATATCATTTTAGATGCAAAAAGAATCATGATAAATCAAAAAGTTGTATCATGCATGGTCTGAGACCTTGCTCGCACTACCATTGGAGCACTATACCAAAAGATAAAACACTTTACGGCAACATGAAGTTCACCCAAACTAAAAGCTAATGCTGTTGAGGAAGAGGTGGAGGATTTGAGGCTACAACTGTATCTGTGAGGAAAAAAGGGAAAGAGGAGTGAGTTTTATCTTAAAACTAAGTGAGTGGATCCTTACCCACAACCATACATGGAACAGGAAGAAAGATACATAAATAATAATGCGACATTCATAAACCATATTCTTTTATAGTACACAATAGCTATTAAAATCACTAGTTTATTGAAAGCATTAAAAACATCTTCATTTCTCAAGGATTACTAAAGAGAACAGTCTATCCATAAACTATAAGGGGATGCTCAGTCCCTCGTGAAGAAGAGCACCTAGTTGAGATCTTAACGATCCCTCGCAAACTGCGTCCCTTGTGGGCCTATCCAAATAAGGATAATTTAGGGGCCTCGATATGCCAACATTAATGATTTAACTGTTATTAACTCACAATTCTGTTCTTCTTAGTAATTCTCTATTGTAAAACCATACTATAGTCATAAAAGGGGAGTTCCATGATTCCAAGTTCAACATTTCTCATTTATTGTAAATAGACATAAAGCTTTACATTTCATTTTATCAACCATAACTAATTCTCATTTTTATAAACAAAACAAAATAATGAATTGAATCATTTAAAGAAATCATAGTTAAAAACTGGTCCCATGCATTTCTTGAAGCAATGCTTGCAAATATATTTTCTAATTCTTGCAAGACACATGTAAACTTGTGTTATGCCTAAACTCAAGTATAAGTCCTCTAAGCATCTCATAATGCTGGGAAGTAATTATATAATGACCAAAATAAGGCCATGAGATCAAATCTACTCACTTGGAAGGGTGGTACGTGTAGGGCCAACACCAAGAGAGCTTTGGAGAATAAGGATGGCATCAATGTCTACCATAACAACCATAAAACTCAAGATCAATCTATGGGGATATCTAGATAACTCTAAACTAACTTTAACAACATTGGGGGAACACCCTTACTTGACAACAATGAGAGAATGTGAACAACCCATATTGTCAAACATGAAATGGAGAAGAAAGAATGACCAAAACCAACAAAATCCTTTACTTTCGAGCTTAGAGAAGGAAGATTGGAATGAGGTTAAGTGAGAAAGGGAGGAAGAGGGATTAGGAATGAGGGTTATGGTGTGGGGTGGAGGAGGTCGTGTATGTGGGTTTTTAGTGGAGTTAGGGCTCATTTATCAAAATTGCGTAGTTTTCTATTGTTTTGACATCAGGACAACTCGCTATAGTGAATATAGCTTGCTACGGCGAGACTGTCTAGCAAAAAAGGGATAGATGAGCTCGCTTGTTCACTGCAGCGAGGATTTCTTACTACACTGAACCTGTTTCGCATAATTTTGTAGACTTGGTTTGTAACTTGGATTTCTACATCTTCCACCTTTCACATATCCTGTAACATCCTAACTCTTAACCCAATACTCCTAGAACATATTTCGGTTAATCATTAATTTATTACCTTTTAGTTTCATTCTTTCTTTAAAATACTTACCAAAAAATACGAATAAATTTTTCTTTTTGAAACTTGAAAACAAAACATGAGTCGCGTGCTAAAATAAAATCTAACGTTTGCTGCAAACACAACATGAAAGAGAGTGAAATCATAACATTCATAGCCACAAAATACAACTGTTATGCATAACAACACAACTCAGTCATATCATCATGGATACATCAATTACTACTAACATAGTTTCATTGTCACATAAAAAAGAAACACACACACACACACACACACACACACACACACACACATATATATACACATATATATCTAAAGCGACATCTGCGTGCTTCCACTACATCTCTCTTATTCAACTCGTAGTGTGTATCCTATGCCCATGCCTTAGTAGAAGTCACAAACCATGTCACTATTCTTATCTAGAGACGACACAGAAGAAAGGAGAGGGATGAGAAACTCATTCAAGGTTTTCAGTAGGGATTTTCGACTCTAACACATGTGTCATCGTCATCGTCCCCAGCTACTTCAGTTTTTAATTATGAAAAAGGTGTTCTTGCATAAGGTTTGGTTTTAAAATTCTCAAATCCATTTATCCGAAGTGGGTGTCTTTTAGTATGAGTCTTAATGATATGAATGCATCAGATACTGGATGAATGCATGACAATACCATATGCATATTAACATGAAAAGCATAGCAATTGAGCACAACATAAAGAAACATAATCATATAGGTGGCATAAAGGCACAATACTTTCATATAACTTCTTTCTCATACTTAAACTCATAAGTTCTTTTCTCTTAAAGACCACCCTCTTATCGTGTCCGCCAAAATCCAACCAACATGCCGGCCTCGGTGATTTTAACATGACCACCAAAACTCCACCTCACCTATCGCCTAGGAATGAGCTCAATCCTAACTAGTCGTCACTAGATTTAATATGCGGCAAAAGAAGGGGTAACATATCATTTGACTTATCCTAGATAAGTATAAATAAATTCTGATTCCCAGAGTGCGGTTTAAGGATCACCTAAAGACATCCTGGCTCCTGGAGCACAGGTCAAGGTTATCTTCTTCTTCGAAATGCATCTACTTGCACTCGGTGTATAGTAAATTTGTCAACTTTGGCAGGCTGCATCTACCATACCCTCACGATTTTGTTATCTCCTCACTGAAGTAAGAGAAATGCGTCTCGGTGTGTTATGCCAGAATGCATCATAAACATATGTTCTCAAATATCATCATGTCATTTCATTCAATATATCTGTTCATCAAAGCATGCAAACCATCATATCATGCCACAAGAATTCATAATGCATGCACTTTCACATTTAATTTCCATAATCCTGATAAACTTAAAATCATATAAACATACTCATCTTAGCGCTTGCATCATCACATCATACTTGAATTAACAATTTCATTGCATCATATAACCTATGGTGTCTTATGCTTTGACCTTTAGGGTTTTAAACTTGAAACCTAAGTTCTCTAGCATTCGATCTTAATCTCTTATGCATCTATGGGTTCACAATTAATTATTCTAACTAATTATCATGATCATAACCTATCCTAAACATCATTGGTGCAGAATCTATGTTTTATAAATTAGCAGTGCGTAGGAGTCACAATTTTGACCCTTTCTAAGTTTTGTTTTTTTCCTAAACTACTAAGATCAATTCCTAAACCGGTTATGAGGGATTCCTACACATATACACTAATTATAAATTATTATTTCTAATGTTAACCATTCTGAAACAGAATCCTCAACTCTTATTTCTAAGGGTTCTAGAAAATCTCATTTTAAATCTTTTCTAGTTACTAACTTATCTTACCTTTCTCAAATTAATTCTAACATTAATTATACATGAATACACTCATTCTAAATTAATAAAATCATCATCATATAGTGAGCAAAGTAACATGGTAGAACTGTGAACATCATCATCATATCATGCATAGAATCACACAAAATTTCATCTTAAGTGCACATAATTTACTAGTTTTTTCTTGGAACCTTTTTAGAACTTCTAAAACTCATTGGAAAACAATTTATTTTAATAAAATCATCATAAACAAAATAAAGGCAGTAGCTATTTTAAATCCTTCATGGTTATCATTTAAAACATAAAATCATACTTGAAACATCCATTGAGTTCATGTAAGCTTAAGAAAATCATAAAGCATAGTTTATTGGCACTTGTGACTAGATGAAACTTACACCAAGCCCATTATCATCACATGGCTGAAATCATGTTCATAAACACCTCCATTTCCAATCTTTACTTGAGATAACAAGGGACAATCTTTGAGCTCTAATGTCTTTTAGTGATAACAAGAATATAAACATGCTATGCTCGTCATTTTATCTTTACTAGAAAAGTAAAGTGAGGACTTAAAAATAAATATGAGATGCAACTCATTTTTATCTTCAAAGATTAGGTGATAACTTGAAAAGTAAACATGGAATGCAAAGCTTGAAATTAAACATGATAATGCAAGTTCATTTTCTTATTCTTGAGAGCTTAGTGATGGCATAGAAAAGTAAATATGCTATGCAAGGCATAAATTTAAACATGAATGCTAGTCCACTTTCTATATCATTGGAGCTCATACAAGACTTTAAAGAATCAATATCATAATCCCAATCATAATTTCATCAAGGTAGCATAGCTCTAGAGTTCTAAGTACCAAAGCTTCCAAGAAACCTCATGGTTCTTTGAACATCATCATCAAGCTCAAGGAAATGAATTCAAAACCAAACTTCAAAGGAAAAGGAAAAGCCGAAAACTAAGAGGAAGGAAAATACACCATATTCTTTATTATGTACCTAAAACTCTCACGTGCCGGCCAACTTTAAGGTTAACAAGGGTAAGCTTTGGGCTTTTTGAAATCCTTATAGTTATTTTCTTAAGATGAAATCATTAGTGAGGTAAGTAATATAAGTAAGACTTCAAGAAAGGAAAACTCAAGCTTTAGAGGTCTCATTGAGATGAACACAAAGTCATCATCTAGAGATACTCATCATCAAGTTATCATGAAGAGTAAACAAGGCCTTGAGGGCCGAAATTGAAAAGGAAATAATAAAGCAAAACTAAAAAGGAAAACCAAGAGAAGCTCATAGAAACAAGATTTTTCCTTCAAGAACAAAACATATTTAAGTAAAAGAAATATTTAGAATAACTCCCTACCAAGTGGTATTCTTTTTGGAAGGACAAGAGAGCTTGATCTATCAAGGAATGAGAAGAAAAACTCTTCTCTAGGAGATGATGATGATTCGACCGAATGGAGGGAAAAGGAAAGGAGATGTGTTTTGGGTGAGCTTGTGTTTGAGAATGAGAGCTTTGGTGTTTGGGTGGTGGTTTATGGTGGTTATGTGGTGGTTTAAGGTTGTGAAGTAGTGGCTCAAGGTGGAGGATGAAGAAGATGAAGAAGAAAGCTCTTTGCAACTTTGAGAGAAAAGAAAGAGCTTTGCAAGAATGCTTGAAACTTAAACTTGGCAAATGATCCAAAGGTTCTTTCAAGTTCCTTAGCATATGTATTTATAGAAAAACAAAACAATGAATGAATGGAGGAGGAGGTAGCTGTGTGGTTTCATGGAGGGAGGGATAGAAAATATCTCTTTGTTATGGTCATTCAAAAGCATGGTGTAAGTATGGTCATGGAGTGTGAAACAAATTCAACATGTGGGAAATGAAGGGGAGAGGTGGCATCGGTTTCATTAGGCCATGGGGAGGAGGTTTTCTTTCATTTAATTGTGTTCTAATGATGTGTTTAGGTGTAACTTAGATTAAGCTTAAGATTAGGAATTGCTAAGTGGGTGTTTAGGTAACTAAGAAAGTAATTAAGGATGTCATGACATGGTTAGGGAATGCTCATACATTATTAAAGGGATTTAAACTCATTTTTTTTTGCATAAACAAATGTAGACATAATTCCTTAATTTAAGGAAATGGAAAAAAAAAAATACTATTCAAGATTCCATAATTAGGAATCTTGAATTTAAAAAGAGGTTTAGGTTTAATCTAAATAATTTTAAGTTCTAATTAACTTTGATAAATTATTTTGACTCTAGATTAATTATGGAAATTAATTAATCTTCAATTAGAGTCTAATATTGCTTAGGTTCGCTTAATTACATCATTAAGCTCAAAATCACTATGCTAGGGACAAAATCGTAATTTTACACAAAAACTGCCCGGGACCATCGGGACTCAAACAGAGGTCACTAAACACATAAAAACATCGTCTTAAACTTTTTACAAAGTTTCCGGGTTCAAACGACATTTATACCCACGTAAAAACGCTATAGGGGTATTTTGGTCATTTTGACCCAAAGCTTCAGAAAATGATATTTTCACCTCCGACGGCAACCACAATTCACCTAATCCCCTTCAAACATTGAGTTAAACCTTCAAGGGCTACCGGATCGGCTATCCTCGAGTTCCAAGCAGAAAATGACCTTAGAGGCATTTTGGTCATTTTCACTTAGACAGAAAAAATCGGGTCGTTACATATCCGAGGCCTTTCGGCAACACGTGTGGGTCCCGAGGGACCCTAGGGCCGTACTAGACTTGTTTAGGGACATAGGTGCCGAGGATATTACATGCTCCCCCTTAAAAGAAATTTGGTCCCCTAATCTAAGACGTATCTTGAGGAAGGAAAATATGCATAAATTTATCCTCATGGCTTCTTCGGCTTAGATTCATCCAGATGACCTTCACTGAGGCCATCTCCTTCGAGCGAAGCTTCTTGGTCTACCTATCCATGATGGCTACTGGTTCTTCTTCATATGCCAAGCTCTTATCAACTTGGACTATTTGTGGCATAAGCACGTGAGACTAATTGGGCATATACTTGCTGACCATGCTGACATGAAAGACTAGATGAATGATTGATAAACTGGGAGACAATGCCAACATGTAGGCACTGTTCTAACTCTCTCTAAAATCTCAAACAGGTTGATATAATGAGTACTTTACTTTCCCTACTCCCCGAACCTCACTACTCCCTTCACGTAGGATACCCATAGGAACACATGATCACTAATCGCAAACTCTAAGTATCGATGCCGATTATTAGCATAGGATTTCTATCTAGATTGAGTTGTTAACAACTGTTCTCTGATCAACTAGACCTTTTCTAGAGTCTCTTGAACTATATTTAGGCTTAGGGCTTTGGCTTCTCCAAGTTCAAACCATCCAATAGATCTACAACACCTCCTATACAACCCATTCACTACAATAAGCTTTCCTTTAAAACCTACTTTTTATCATCAAGTCATTCAAAACAATTACAGTATAGTTTGAATTTGAATGGATGGAAGTGGTATAACATAGTTGAATTCCTTAACTTATATTGAATGAGTGACATCAATTACATATGCAAGAGGTGGTTATGGACTTCCATCGAAATAGCAAAATAAATCTTAATGATGTTACAAAATTAAATTAACCAGACAAATTTGCTTTCAAAACATAATTGAGTAATTCAAACTAGTTAAGGTGTAAGATCAAGTTCCTATCAACAACTTGCATCCTGGATCTTAAGTCTTCAAATTTTGAATGAGGAAGAGGCTTAATCATGATATCCGCTAACTAGTCCTTCGTAGAGACATGCTTGGCTAAAAGATGACCAACTTGGACTTATTCTCTCATAAAGTAAAAACCAAGGGAAATGTGCTTCATCCTTGAATGTAGAATAGGATTTGAACATAAATATGTCGCACCAATATTATTACAAAGGAAAGTAAGCTTACGAGATTGAGGAATATGCAATTCACTGAGGAGATTTGGTAACCACATAATTTTAGAGGTAGCTGCAACAACTGCCCTATATTCAGCTTCAGTAAAGGATCTAGCTATTGTTCGTTGTTTCCTCGAGCTCCATGAGATTGGATTATGACTAAGAAAAATAACAAATGTTGAAGTAGAGGTGGCATCATCAGCATTACAACCTAAGTCTACATCAGTAAATGCAATAAGATCAAAACATTGGTTCTATGAAGTTGAAAGCCATAATTGATGGTGGCCTTAGGGAAACGTAATAAATGCTTTGAGGTGTTATAGGTGAGACATAGTAGGCTTGTGAATGTATTGGGATAGTTTGTTAGCTACAAAAGACAAGTCTAGCCTTGTAAGATTCAAATATTGGGACAGTGCACCTATTACTCTTCGATAGTGTGTGTCATCAGTGGTAAGTGTGCCGTCATGAAGCTTGAGCTTTGCTATGGTGAAGAGAGGCATGAGAGAAGGCTTGGAACTAGCCATGTCAAACTTGTCAAGAATATCTCATACAAATTTATTTTGTGAAAAAAAAGGATCCTCCTTTATGGGAATGATTTCTATGCTATGAAAGTAGTGAGGTCTTCTCAAAGTTTTCAAAGATAATCGAGATGATAAAGCCATGATAAATTTGTTAATAAAGTCATCATCATTTCCAATAATTAACAAATCATCTATTTAAGCTAATAAGTAAACCAAAATACCATTATTGGAATAAATAAAGAGAGAAAGATCACTTTTACTAGTGAGAAATACATTAGTTGAGATGAATGATGACTTTAATTCTTCATGCCATGCACTTAGTGCTTGTCTTAACCCGTAGATAGCTTTATCGAGCTTGCAGACGTACTTTGGACATAGAGTGTGTTTGAAGCCAGGGGGATGCTCTATAAAAACTTCTTCAGTTAGTGTGCATTGCAAGAATGCATTATTAACATCCAATTAATGCATGTTCTAAGACTTATCCAATGCAATGCTGAGAATGATTTTGACTATTTAAGGATGGACAATTAGAGCAAACGGATCATGAAAATTAGTACCTGGTTGTTGAGTGAAGCATTTAGCGACTAATATCACTTTGTATCAAGAGATAAAGCCGTTAGGGCTTCTATTAGTACGAAACAACCATCTACAACTAACCACATTTTGAGTTTTGGACTATGGAACAAGTGACCAAGTACCATTCTGGATTAAGGCATCAAATTCTTCTACTGTAGCCTTTCGCTAAGAGCATGTCTCATGACTTCCCTCATATTAGATGGCTCAAGGTTTCTAGGTAGTAGGTGTTTTGTTGTTGTAAAAACTTTTTTTGGTTTAAAATTATTATTTTGGGAACGAGTAGCCATAGAATGTGTGCAGGCAGGTTGAAGGTAATTATTAGGATATGTATATGAGGAAATGGAAATGAGAGTATTAGAACCTGCTGAGGAATTTGCTAGTAGGGGCACATCAATCAAAGCTGCATTGGAATTGGTCTCATTCGGATTGTTGTGGGTTACATGTAAAGTGGACATGTGGCTAGTAAGTTGGTGTGGTGTCAAGGATATAGAATATGGAGGTAATGAGTTGTTGGATGTGGAAGGAAGAAGGATTTAAGGGGTCTAGAACTAACAACTGTAGATCATAAGAAGGGAAGCTTGTAACTTTTGGAACTGCAACAAGAGACACAACGTTGTGTTGTGCTTGTTGTTTTTATTTGATTATGAGATGCTAGATGATTGAAAATGAAAATGGAAGGAAGTCCTAATATATGATGATAGGTTGGAAAGGTGGAGGTGATGAGCTCATGTGGTGAAAATGGTGATGGTAGATGGTAAAGACCATTCCTATGCAGGCCTTTGAGTATAGATGCTCTTGTCTTCAAATCATTTTCCAAAAAATAATTAGAAAAAAATTCAATGAATAGGGTTAGTTTTGCTGAGCTGAGAAATAGAAAGTGGTTGGTGAGAAATAGATGGAACATGTAAAACTTGATAGTTTTAAGGAATGAGGAGATATAGGTATTGATTATTTACCAATGTAAGTAATCGGAATGGCAATATCATCACCTACAATTCAATGACTTGATTTTTGCCAGTGTATTTGTAATGTGGTGACTTGCACTATATTCCAAAATCCAATCTGAGTTGGTGGTAGGAAGGACAACATGGGCATAATGAGTTGGATGCATTGGTTCCTGCTTGAGATAGTTGCGGATCTTATGGCAAACCTTGGCCATGTGGATAGGTTTTTCACAAAATTGACAAATAATTCTTTTGGATTTTCCAAGTGAAGTAAAATGAGGAGGATTGAATATGGCCTATGCAGTGATAGTGCTTGCCACAATGGACACATTAGCCATGATAACTGCAAATTGATTAGAAGAAATGTCATGTCTTTGAAGATGTGTTTCATGATCAGTAAGGAGTGCATGCAGCTTGTCAAGGCCAAGAGAGTTTTCATGAGCATGGACAGCTGCTGAGACTTATTTGAAATCATTGCCTAAGTCATTCAAGGTATGAATGACAAGGCCATCATCATTAAACCGAAGTGTCAATGAGCACTAGTTGATCAGCATTGGACTTGATGTTCTTAGGATGCTTAGAAATCGACTGAAATCCCTTTGTGGTCCTAGAGAGACAATCGTTGAGATTAAGGATACGTGATCTAGTTTTGGAACAAAAGGTCTTAAGCAACACATCCCAAGCCTGTTTTGAAGTTTGGACATTTCCTAACTTCGTGGTGAGGTTCTGATCCGCAATAGTGATGCTGGAATGAAGAACAACTTGATCTTGGCGATGCCAATAGTTGTAGTCAGTATGACTAGGACTAGGACAAGTGATGGTTCCATTGACAAAACCAAGGAAATCATAACCAATGAGGAAACCAGACATTTTCACCATCCATGCCAAGCAATTTGAGCAGTTAAGTTTGATAGTGTGATTTGCATTGAAGGCAACAGCAACTTTGGGACCATTGTGGTTAGGATTGGGGTTGGGGTTGGGTTCATTGGTAATAGTGGCAGTAATGGAAGATGTGTTATTTGAGGAAGACATTGTTAAGGGATTTGAGTGATTAAGCAACGAGCTACTAATACCATATAATAGAGTTAAATGGGTTGACTTTCACAACCCGACTTGGGCACGTGGCGGCATGTGAGAAATCGGTTCTCATGTAAGCCTCGTGATGCAGGTTTTCTATATGCATAGTAAAATTTAAGTTTATTTAAAAGAAAACATCTTTTTCTACATACAAATCACCTGATCCACAAATTAATCAAATGATCAAAATAACCCAATATGAAGTTTCATGATTTGTTTCTAAGATGCGAGATCATAACACAACATATAAATTTAAATTGCTTTATTTCAAAAATGTTCATGAACTAATACAATTAAGTCATTAAACATAAGTCCAGAATATAATATTATAGTATGCAGAATCAAAACATGATCTAAGGTCCAGGATCACATGCGCAATGTCTTTGGAGCACTCTAAACAGAATGAGAATGCTTTACTCAAGTGAAGTTTACCAGTTATACTCTAGTGCTCCTAGGACACTGATGGCTAAGAGAATAGTAACCATAATACCTATAATAGAGAAGAAAGCAGAGGGGTGAGTTTTGTTACTAAAACTCAGTGAGTGAGTCCTCACATGAACCATGCATAAAAATCGTAATAACATAAAAAATGCTCAAAAAAACTCACATAATCAAGTATACATATATTTCTAAAAGCCCTTCATAATCATCATGTTATAACTCAAAACAACTTTCTCAATTCACTTTGATATATGAAATTATACAAGCTCACAGTGTAGTAGCTCCTAGAGAAACAGTAATCTCTGCTCTCGTTACGCACAATGTTTGTGACGTAACAAAACTCTAGATATAAACCTCTAGTTACATCTAGGCATTATGTATCGCCGTCCCCAATATAATAATAAATTCTCCATTATCTTTGACCCAGGCGACTTGGTACCAAGGTTAACGCATTTATTGCTATTAACACACAACCTGTTTCTCTATAGTTACCTTCCAAACTACCTAAATAGATCCATTAAAGCTTAAAACTTTTAAACCTTTTTAATCCTCTAACAGCTCTGAATCTGTCTGATTCTAACAGTTTGACCGTAGCATAACTATGGCTATGAAATCATGTCCAAAGGATCACACTTTGTAGATATTTTTTTATTTCATAAATGCATAGAATATGTAGCCGTCAACTATTCCGAATCCCCTAAAGATTCAAACTCTAAAATCCTTTTGTTTAACTCTCTAAAACATAATTCAAACTATCAAGCTTTTCTTAACTAGGAAACTCAATATCATATTTCCAGAATAGCAAAGTTTGCAATCACAATTCCATACTCTTCTCTAAATAGCATTTGCAAGTGTATAACTGTCATATACATAAACCATATCTAGAATTCAATTCAACATTCATAAATGGTTTCCATAATTACAATTATCATAAACTACACTTGAAATCAATTCAAAAAACGTGGTTCCATGAGTTTTATCAAAAACATGTTTCATGCTCTAAAATAAGAAGTTCTAAAATATATAAACTAACAGTAATTCAAATCCTTGTATAGTAATATCTAAAATCAAATAATAGGTTATATTTTCATGAAAATAACATCTAATGCACAACATAGAGATCACATATGTGGACCCACTCACCTAGTGGGATGAACCATGGAGAACTGACCTCCACAGCATAATAGGAAGCATAATTGATAGCAGTATATGGTATAGAAGTAATGGAACTCTAAATTAACCTCTAAAACCTCTGAATACCTAAGATTCCATCTCTAACCAGGTAGAAGGCTCCCTTCGCTTGAGAAACATAGAGGATCCCCTCTAAACAAGGAAAACTTAAAGGAAATGAAGTAAAACTAGCAAAATAACTTACTTTTAAGCTTGGAAGATTGAATATTCCAAGTTGAACTTGAAAGAATTGGAAGAAATGGAGTTTAGAGGGTGGAATAAGGTTGGAAGGTGAAGTTTTCACGTTTGGAGGGAGTGGGGGAGTGTTTTGGGGTGTATGAATGTTCTAGACCCTGAAATAGAGGTTTTTATAGCACTATTGATCTCTGCAATGCTAAATAAGTGCTGCAGCGCTCGCCAGAGAACATAAAATTCATCCATGCACCACCTTACTGTTCACTTGACCGCTGCAACGTTCATTGAGCGCTGTAGCGCTCACCAGAATGGTTTTTCACCCTCTAGAATAGTTCCTTACTCTCCAGAACTCACTTATAAGTCCATTAATTTTAAAACATAAATGTAAATAAGGGAATATCCCCCATATGGATTCAAATAAAATATAAAAAAAAAAATCAAAATCCTAACAAATCAAAATCCAAATTTTAGGTTTTAGTTCAAATTCGGGAATTCTCACGGTTTTATAAACTTGTGGATTAAAAACGAGATGTTTAGTAGTTTCATAAAATTAATTAAAAATCACTCTTTAACTTATTTTTCTCTAAGGAATAATTACCGGGACTTTTGGTCCCAAGAAAAGGGTTCTATTATATAGCCCTCCAAGGACGTGTAGGTCCAAACTTAATGAAATTCAGGACCCAGAGTGACAGATAAGGGTAACTGATATTGATGTAAGCTGTCGCTACCCGCAACAAATTAAAATGAGTTATAGTTACTGAGTTACACCAAAAATGTAGTTAGGGTGCAATCCAGGTCGTCTCACGTGGAAGTGTTCTAATTGATTCGGGAAAATTGGGGGTGTGAGAAATTGTTGCAAATAAATTAAATCAAGAATTTATGATGAGAAAATTTACCTGCACAAGGATTCTCTCAGATTAAGAGTTGTTTAATCATCAGTTCAAAATATAAATTCACGACGATGGTTATTTGCATTAGTTATGCTATCACACAACAATGATGCAATTCTACTTAGCGGTCATACAATCGCATTCCCACTAAGGGTTTGGCTAACATATGAACTAGTAATTCACGATCGTGATTCTATGAACTTATGCCAGTCTGATTACCAATTACAGCAACCTAATTCCTAACGAAGTTAATTTCAATCCCTTACCAATTGGATGTAATTTAATCAATCAATTAAATACCCCAATGGAATTCCAATTATGCATACGAATGAACATACAATTTGGCAATCCTCAAAAATACAATTGTAATAATCATCACAACCAATATTAAAGAGAGAATATAAGAGGGAAAGAAAAACCAACCACGAATTGCAAATAATATTAGGAACCTCAAGAATAATCTTAATCTTCAGTAATCCTTGCACATGGTAAAAAAATTACTCCTCCATTGGAGAGTGTCACAATCTTTGTTGGAAGAAGAAGCCAAATTACAATCAAAATTTTAGAACCCTAAACAACAATTGAGAACTCCTAAACCTAGAGAGAGAGAGAGAGTAGAGAGAGAGGGTGAGAGAGATAGTCCGCCAATGTCAAGCTACTAGCTCCTTCTTTTTTCTTTTCGTGACCTAATAGGTTATGAACCAAAATTGGGCTCTGTTTGCAAAATCTCATCTCGCTGACGTTGGTCACTTAACTAATGAATGCCTGGGTGGTCCTGAGTGACTTTGCTGAAAAATCCGTTCCACTATTCACCACTTAGAGGCGATCATCAATGTTGCTGAATTCCCTTTTTTGCTCTAGTGCATCAACCTAGAAATTCCTATTAACAAACAACACTCTCACAAAGAGGTTAAAAGCACAAAGTACTTCCAAAAAATGATTATGCAATAAAAACAATATTAATAGCGATGAAATTAACCAATGATGCATACTGAGGACAAAGTGAAAATTCACTAATTTAACCAACAATTAAGTACAAAACAAATGCAACATATTCATGGTTAGGATGGAAAATGGGTGCATAAATGCAACCCATCAGACACCCTTTTTAGTTCGAAAAATATTTTCTAACCCTTTTTATTTAAAACTAGGGTATTACAATCTTCCCCCCTTAAAAAGATTTGGTCCCTAAATCTAAACTTATGTAACTGATGAAGCAAAGAGGTAGAATACTTGACCTACCCCAGTTTCACATACGGATACTCTTTGTACTACATCTGAACGGCTCCGCCTCTAAGGGCAGCCCTTTCCTCTTAAGACAATAAGGGTTGTTAACATGATACTTACTGGATAACTAATATCACTTTCATTCTTGCTCTGGTTCTTTCCCTCTTGTGTTTGCCATTGACTGACTTTACAGAGACCTATAATTCTCTATTCCTAAACTTTTCATCCCCTATACACGTGTCACACATGGAGATCAACTTACTTTATCCCTCCACATAGAAAACATACATGTCATTCATATGCATAATCTTCAGCATACAAAATACATTAGATCAAAATGCATCAACCATATGCATGAGAATTAATACCATACATCACATGCACTAAGCAATAAACCATAGGTAACATAATTTATGCTAAGAATCTTTGAAATTTTGTATTAGATCAAAATGCATTATTAATTCTTATGTGCCACTTTTTCTGCCTTTGAACTCTCTCTAATCTTTTGGGCAAACTTAAAGTAAACTATATACATGTTATTAGTTCTTTAAGTCCATTAGTCACCTTATCATGCTATTACCAAGTTACATATTAAGCCTGACATGTTTTGGCCTAATCTTAAGAAATTTTTGTACACAAGTTGGAAAATCACATATATTCTTTGTATAGGTCTTCATAAACTTAGTTGAATAAGAACTTGCAAGTTGGCAGTGAAAGCTAGTCTATGTCGCAGAAATTTCTTCTTCTTTTTTTTTTTAAAAAAAAAAGATAAGCAATTCCACATTGATAAATAGTCCTCAAATTCCACATGGTACCTAGGAATTATTCCGTTCATTGTTTCAAGAGATATAATCTGTCAATGTGCTCATGCATATAACTACACATGTATTTGATACTATATGCTTAACAAACAATGACACTATCTGTGCACCTTCATTAGTTTAAATTAATAGAATTACACTAAATGTTGAAGAACCTAAGGAATTCAATTTCTAAAATCTTGCTTTCTATTCAATACATGTATACTATTCATTTAAATTTCCCAATTCATGAGACTTAACTCTTAACTAATCCCATGGTATTTTCATTTAACAATACTCTCTATGGTGGATGTCTAGCATAGGGGAGGTTCTTTTACCTTACACTCAAGGTATGTGATAAAACAATGTGTAGTCCTATCATTCTTTCCCTTAAAATCCTCAATCATCAAAACGAAATCAATTGTTCATACACTAATAAGGTTTCTAATAACTTATCCATGCCAGCTCTAATCGCAAACATTAAAGCATTCATACCTCCAACATTTTCATATTATGCATGCAACTGGAAAAGAACAATAAGCAGTAGTGAAAGAGATTAAAATACAACCAATATGCATAGTGATCAAACTCATACCAACATCACAATACACACTCAAAATTGATCAAACTATCTATGTCATATTGTTAACCTAATTCACACACATGCTTTACTCATATCCTATAATTGCACCATTCTAACTTAAATAGTACAACAGTGCATTCTAGAAACATGGCATACATCATTATCACAGCATCAAAGTCAAACAATATAACATATTAAAACCAATCGTTATTCTTATTAAATGCCCATATTCATAACACTCAAAGGTACCAGACGAACACAGACCTCTCCATGGCATTTCTTACATGTCTAACAAATGGGGTGTGACCAATGCATCGGAGAGGGCACTAAAAAAGGGGCCCTAACCAATTGTGCTTGATGCTGATTCTAGTCTAAGCTAGTCATGTCTAATTGTGTCTCTTTCTGGGGCCCTTCCCGCTCTAAGGTGCCTACTTACTACCGCGAAGAGGCAGAAACACAGGATTGGTTCAAGAATTCTAGAGAATGACAAAACTCTAACTAAACTCAATATGACTGATTCTTCATATAGGCCTCAAATAGCATTACGTTAGTGCGAATGGTTGTGGTTCCATTCACATAAATGCCATGCCAATTGTGGACACTTGCTCTAGTATCATACAGGGAAACCTAATGCTCTTATACCACTTTGTCACGACCCGACTTGGGCACATGTCCGACATGTGAGAAATCCAGTTCTCACTTAAGCCTCGTGGCCTAGCTTTCTCCATATGCACAGTAAAATTTAAGTTTATTTAAAAGAAAACATCTTTTTCTACATACAAATCACCTGTTCCTCAAATTCAAGATAATCAAATGATCAAAATAACCCAATCTGAAGTTTCATGATTTGTCTCTAAGGTCTGAGATCATAATACAATATATAAATTTAAATTGCTTTGTTTCAAAAATGTTCATAAACTAATACAATTAAGTTATTAAACATAAATCCTGAATATAATATTATAGTAAGCAGAATGTGAAACATGACCTAAGGTCCAGGATTCTACCTGCAAAATGTTGGAGCACTCTAAACAGAATGAGAATGCTTCACTCAAATGAAGCTTATCGACTATGCTCTAGTGCTGCTGGGACACTGATGGCTAAGAGAACAACAGCTACAATACCTATAACAGAGAGGAAAGCAGGTCATAAAAATCATAATAACATTAAAAATACTCAAAAAAAAACCTCACATGATCAAGTATACATATATTTCTAAAAGTCCTTCATAATCATCATGTTATAACTTAAAACAACTTTCTCAATTCACTTTCATACCTAAAATCATACAAGGTCACAATGTAGTAGCTCCTAGAGGAACAGTAATATCTGCTATGGTTACGCACAATGTTTGTGACGTAACAAAACTCTAGATATGAACCTCTAGTCACATCTGGGCATTATGTATCATTGTCTCCAGTGTGACAATAAATTCTCTATTATCTCTAGCCTAAGCAACTTGGTACTAAGGTTAACGGATTTACTACTGTTAGCACACAATCTGTTTCTCTACAGCTACCTTCTAAACTAAATAAATAGATCCATTAAAACTAAAAACCTTTAAACTTTTTTAATTCTCTGAGAGCTCTGAATCTATCTGATTCTAATAATCTGACCTTAATATTACTGTGGCTATGAAATCATGTCCAATGGATCACCTTTCATAGACATTTATGATTTCATAAATGCACAAAATATGTAGCCGTTAACTATTCTGAATCCTCTGAAGATTCAAGCTCTAAAATCCTTTTGTTTAACTCTCTAAAACATAATTCAAACTATTCTTAACTAGGAACCTCAATATCATATTTCCAAAATAGCAAAGTTTGCAATTACAATTCCATTTTCTTATCTAAATAGCATTTGCAAGTGTATAACTATGTCATATACATAAACCATATCTAGAATTCAATTCAACATTTATAAAAGGCTTCCATAATCATAATTATCATCAAATGCACTTGAAATCAATTCAACAAACATGGTCCCATGAGTTTTATCAAAAAAATATTTCTTGCTCTAAATTCAGGAGTTCTAAAATATATGAACTAATAGTAATTCAAATCCTTGTACAGTAATCTCTAAAATTAAACAATAGGTTATATTTTCATGAAAATAACATCTAATGCACAACATAGAGATCACATATGTGAACCTACTCACCTGATGGGAAAAACCATGAAGAACTGACTCCCACAGCATAATAGGAAGCATTGACAGCAGTATCTGATATAGAAGTAATGAAACTCTAAATTAACCTCTAAAACCTCTGAATACTCAGGATTCCATCTCTAACTAAGTAGATTCCTTTGGGAAACATAGAGGATCTCCTCTAAATAAGGAAAACTTAAAGGAAATGAAGTAAAACTAGCAAAATAACATACCTTTAAGCTTGAAAGATGGAAGATTCCAAGTTGAACCTGAAAGAATTGGAAGAAAATGGAGTTTAGAGGGTGGAATGAGGTTAGGAGGTGAAGTTTTCCTGTTTGGAGGGAGTGAGGGAGTGTTTTGGGGTGTATGAATGTTCTAGACCCCGAAACAAGAGTTTTATAGCACTGTTGAGCACTGCAGCACTAAATGAGTGTTGCAGCGCTTACCAGAGAGCATAAAATTTGTCCCTACATCGCCTTATTGTTCACTTGACCACTGCAGCGCTCACCACAATGGTTTTTCACCATCCAAAATGGTCTCTTACTCTCCAGAACTCACTTATTTACTTCTTAATTTTAAGTTAATGTCCTCATTTATTAACTTTAAAACTTAAATATAAATAAGGGAATACCCCCCATTTGGATTCAAATAAAATATTGAAAAAATCAAAATACTAACAAATCAAAATCTAAATTTTGGGTTTTAGTTCCAATTCTGGAATTCTCACGATTTTATAAACTTGTGGATTAAAAATGAAGTGTTTAAATGTTTCATAAAATTCGTTAAAAATTACTCTTTAATTATTTTTCTCTAAGGAATAATTATCGGGATTTTTGGTGTCAAGAAAATGGCTCTATCATATAGCCTTCCAAGGACGTGTAGGGTCCAAACTTAGTGAATTTCAAGACCCGGAGTGACAGGTAAAGGTAACTGACACCCTTTTTAGTTTGAAAATTTTTTTTAACCCTTTTTATTTAAAACTAGTGTATTACATTGACTTTTATTGAATGGCTAATATCAATTATATATACAAGAGGTGATTTTGGACTTCCACTAAAATAGCAAAATAAATCCTAACAATTTTACAAAATTAAATCAATCAAACAGATTTTCATTCAAAACATAATTGACTAATTCAAACTACTTAAGGTGCTATGATAAGTGGGATGCTAACTTTATTAGCAAAGTTATTATCTTCTTTTAGTTCTCACTTGACCTTAGATTTGGGTGATGACTCTCACAACTAAATCTGGGAGAAGATATTTGGGTCGATATTGCTTTTGCTTTGCGGGCTTTTTCTTTTACCTATCTTGCATAATGTAAGTTTGTCCATTTTTTTTCTCAGGATAATCTTTCTTGTGACTTTAATTTTCTCATGAAGTTGCATGATATGGAGGTTATTGAATTAGAGTCCTTTTTTCGTTTACTTGATTTTGTTTATCTTTTCTATAACATTTAATCAAGGGATTGAATCTTGATTCCTCAAAATTTTCTCTTGTAAAATTGATTATTTTTAATTCTTCACTTCCTTTCCTATGGAGAGATTTATCATGGATAATTTTATTCGAGAATATAAAAATCTCAAGAAGTTCAAAGATTTTTCATTACTATTAATCTATTATTGGTAGCATTCACAACATCTCACCGCTTTGTCAATAAATGTGGTTAATGTGTGATTTTTTTTTTTGTCATGTTAATGCATGCTTTCAATTATTAATAGCAGGTAGGGTGTAACTTAAGTTGTCTCACATGGAAATATTTCTAGTTAATTGTGGAAATTGAGGGTTGTTTGAAGTTGTTGCGAGAATAAAAATTAATATGGAAAATTATATGAGAAGAATTACATGCATAAGGAGTCCTCTAGATTAAGAATTCTTGATCATTGGTTCAAAGAATTAATTCATGATGGTAACTACTTTCATTAATTATGTTATCACACAATAGTAATGCAATTATAGTTAGGAGTCACATAATTGCACTTCCACTAAGGGTTTTACTAAACTATGCATTACTAATCCATAATCATGGTTCTATGAGCCTATGCCGGTTTAATTACCAAATAGAGCAACCTAATCTCTCAAGGAAGTTAATTCTAATCCCTGATCAAATGGATGTAATTTAATAACTTGACCAAATACCCAATGGAATCTTAATTATGCATATAACTCACAACATGAATGAGTACACAATCAATTAACTCTCAAAAACATAGTTGCAATAACTCATAATCAATATTAAAGAGATATAAACAAGGGGAATGAAAAACCAATCACAAATTGCATTAAAAATTGGAACCTCAAGCACAATTCTCAATCCTCAATTTTTCTTGTGCTAGGTAAAGAAAATTACTCCTCCATACATGGAGGATCCCAATCAAAGTATTGAAAAGTACAATCTTAATTCTAATCAGGAGTCAAAACAAGGATTGGAAGCCCCAAAATCTAGAGAAAGAGTAGAGAGCAAGTAGAGCGAGTGGAGACAACCCTAGAACAAGTGTGGAAGATCCCTATGAGTATAGCCTAATTGGATATATATATATATATAATATACCATCACACTGTGTCAAAATCGGGCACATAGTACAAAATGGTGTTTTACAAACTACTATTATCAAGGGGGACCACTTTATGCGTCATTTTTGCTCTCTGGTGACTGCTGTAGTAGTTTGGTACTCACGCAACACCATTCTACACATTTCTAAACCTATTTTGATCCCAAAATGTTCAAATTAGCTCTTGAACCTAGAAATAGAAGTTGAAGTCCTTTTAATAAGCTTTTTGACACGATGAATAACCTTAATTAGACATATGTAGCTCCATATACTAGTAAAATATGAACTAGAAGTCAGGTACAACATTAGAACATCAACAATCTTCAATCTTGCAACTTGATTTTCACCAAGCGAATTTTAGAACTGGGTTTTGAGCTAAATATAAAAGTTATAGAGAACTTCTTGAGCTTTACAAAATATTCTTATTTGTCTCAATCTAATTTCTATAGAAAGAGATACAAATTTTCAATTGTAATACTTCCTATATATGTGTTCAATAAAGCTCTAGAACTCTACTATTTAACTCCCCAAAATCTATCAGTTTGGACAATATTACAAGCTCCATGCACCTCTATGGTCTTAATACACCAACATGCAAAGTCCCTACAAGCAATAATACTCACAAAAGAGGATAAAAAGCACAAGAAGCTCCAAAACATAATTTATTCATTAAAATGACACATTTAACCATAATTTTACTCATTGATGCATAATGAGGACTAAACTCAAGTCAACCAGAAGTCAATCATTCTAGCATATAAAATGATGTCATATGCCTAGAGTTATAGAGAAAAAGGGGTTCATGAATGCAACCCATCAAATTCCCCTTACTTAAACAATTGTATGTCATCGTGCTAGGAACTCTTATGCAACAACAAAGAGACTAAACTCCTAACTCTACTAACTCCAAAAATGCATTGTATGAAAAATGACAGTACACTAATCCAATGGATTAAGAAGCAAAAATAGTAACCTTTAACCTAACAATCAAAGATGGTCTGAACAAGCAAAACGTGAATAAGAACATAGCATATAAGGTGGAATTCAGATACATGAACCATGAATAAATATAAAAATCCTCCCAAAGGTCAGTGTCTGCCACTCATTCACTTAAATGTTTTAGGCTAAAATGTATACTCAAATCACCTCTAATGAAAATATATTACCGTAGGCTTGCTACATATCTTACTATCTTGGGCTATAATAATGGGACTTAGGTCAAGATGGGTAAATATACAAGTCAATAGAACTAAACCTTTATTCAGAGGAGAGAAAATGCATACACCAAGAGCATAAATGTCTAAGGGTACACTACATCAAATTTAACATATTCATAGGCCTTCAATTTTTGATGTGGCACACATTCATCTAGATTTTTTCAACTCATTTTTTCTTTTTTTAACTTTGTTTCTTTTTTGTGTCTTTGCTTATTGATTTTTTCCACTTATAGATATACACATTGTTCCTCCTTCACACTTAAATTGGGGCATATTCTCATATTCTTTATCATACTTATGCTCAAACACATGTGAAATGCACAAATGACCTTCTAAGTCTAAAAGGTTGGGAATTTTTACCCTTTTTTCCTTTTGGCTAATGATGTGGTAAAACAAAAAAAGGGCAATAAATTTCATAGGGACTAGACAATGGTAATCTACAATGGTTGGCTATATTTTCAAGTTGCTTAAAATAAGAAAAATGCTTCAATTACCTATATGCACATCATAACATATTTTTAAACAAGACCCTAAGCGAGTTCTAGAATATAAATCCAAAGAGGGAAACAAAGATGAACAAATAAGGATGTTATATGATAGTCCAAATCAATCAAAGACGCTAAAAAACTAACAAGTAAAGTGCATGTACTCAAATCACCAAACATATAACACAAAATAAAATCCATGCCAAACAAGTCAATAGAGTGCATTTGGTGTCAGCTTAAGCATATAACCTTTAAAGTATAAAAGGAATGGTACAAGAGACAAAAAAAAAAAAATAAAACATGATACAATATTCAAAACTAAAATAAAAAAAAAAGATAAATAAATTGCATAAACATGAAAGAGAAAAAGGAAATAATAGCTTTCTCATGGTAGGTTATCTCCCACTGAACACTTTGCTTTAAATTTCATAGGTTGAATGGCCAGGACCCTTAAGGAGGCTCATGCTTGGTTTGAACTAGGAATGCCTACAAAAATTTGCATTTTTTGACTCTATTTGGATCCCATCATATATGGATCATGCTACAAGTCTTGCAACTATTAGGCTTTCGAGGCCCAAGTGTTGAAGAAGATGATGGAATTCCAAAAGCCTTTAAGCTTCCTTCAGGCCTTCCATTTGCAAAACAAATAGTTTCCAATGGGAAGGTCCCATGACCCAATTTTAGGCTATGACCGATGCATAGGAAACACGTTCCCTCGCAAAGCTTAACATGCAAAATTTTCCAAAAAACGGGCAAAGTCTCCTCTGTTTTTTAAACATTTCCCAAAATACAAAGTGACCTGCAAAACACATATAGAACCACAGAGTTGAGCTTCAAGCATTCTCAGAATGCGCCTTCAATAACAAAACAACAACCCAAAATAATCTAGAATATTATCTCAACATATGAATTCCAAGTAAAGTTTTTCAATCCAAAACATTTCTTTTCCATATGAAAGACAATACAAAGATAAAACATGTTTAAAACTTAGCAATTAAAACATCAAATGCAATGCTTTAAGTTCTCATATGAAAATTATAACAAATTAAAACCATTATATATAGACTTAAAGTGAATTTTATAACACAACATAAACAAGCAATCCAAGGACCCTGTTTGTGATATATGGATTATAGATAGTTTTAACAGGCCGAAATTGAAAGAGAAAAGTTCTAATATGAAGAATAGGCCTTCTTAAGAAAGTTTACAAACTTCGAAATCGGCTATAGTTAAGCCGGAGGATTGGAACCCAAAAGTTGTACCTATATCTGTAAAAAAAAAAAAAAAAAAGGAAAACAACATAATGAGTTTTACAACTTATTGGTTGACAAAACATCTATAACCCACATGAAACAATATGTAATTGCTGATATCATGATCATAAGGCATAGATCATATATAAACTCAACAAAGGATTAGTTTCGCAGAAAGACTTTCGAAAACATCGATATTATAGAAAATACAAGGGAATCATCAAATCCAGGATAAACAGAAGGATTCACACTCGAGCAACCATTCCTTCGTGTGGTCCTAAAATAAAATGGTCCTACGCATGCGAGTAGCCGTAGAAGAGGAGGATCTATCATGTGGCCCTAAATCAAAATAGTTAACGTGCACCAAGGCTAAGGCCTACGGTTGTTAGCTACTGATCCTATCAGAGATTCTCCCCAAAATATATACTAATGCTTATACATAGCTTGCTAATTCAATTTTCAACATTTTAAAAGGGGGCTCATGCCTACAATTCTCATTTCATTTCTCAAATCCATGACAGAGACAAAATTATTTAAAATATTGTAAATCTGACTTCTAACATTTCTGTGTGCGATACACATTTTCCAAATCAAAATCATATTATATCATCTCATGTGTCATTTTTTATAAACATGAGCTAACATAATAGATTTGATTTCATCAAATGTTTATAATGTTTCCAAATAATTAAATTTTCAATGCCAAATCATTAAAATATATTTAGAACCAATGTAGAATGAATACAAATAATTATAGACATAATGTCTACTCACAGACTAGTTCCAAGGAACTGAAGACTAACTTTCAAGTGCCATCAATCCAACGGTTGATGCTCAATTACTCAATAACTCTGGGAATAAGACAATAACAATTTTTACGAGTTTTACAGTGCCAAAAATTCCAAAATCTAGCTCATTAGCATAAAACCCCCAAATCTCATAACATAACCTAGCTAACCCATGAAATTGGAAGTAAGATTGAGCTCTGTTCTATCTATAATAGCCAAAGGAAGGAAGAGGGTGAGGAAGGAGAAGAGGTCATGAGAAAGAGAGAACTACAGGTCGCGTTTTTTAGTAAGGTATATAGTAGTGTGTGTTTGAGTTAAATTAGAGGGTGTTGTGTGTTGTATCACTTATTTACATTTCTTAATTTTAAGTTAATGCCGAGGACATTAAGTTTAAAACATAAATGTAAACAAGGAAGTACCCCCCCCCCAATTTGGATACAAATAATATCATAAAAATTAAAATCCTAACCAATCAGGATTCAAATTTTTGGGTTTTAATTTAAATTTAGGGATTTCTAAGATTGTATAAACTTGTAGGTTAAAAACTAAAGCCTTAAAAGTTTTCCAAAATTCGTTAAAAATCATCATTTAACTTATTTTCATCTTGGAAAACATTATCGGGACTTTTGAATTCAAGAAAGTGATTATATCATATAGCCCTTCAACCTTTCCTGGTTCAAACAAATTTTTCTAACATTTTTATTTAAAATTAGGGTATTACAAAAGGAATGTGTATTCTCAAAAGAAATTTTCCACTATAACATCCTACCAAGTTCCCAGGAAGTCTTACATAGCTCACTATATAGTGCACATAGAGCTTGAAGCTAGGCATTAGTCTTTATAATAGTGTACTCATTTTGCTCTAGAAGGTGCTCAATGAGGGGAGATTTCAATTTTAATGAAAAATGGCTGGCTCTTAAGATGTGATGATTGGACATATGATACAATCTCTATAGCTAACATCTCAACTATGAAATCTTGCTTTATAGTATCAGTAGTCTCATAAACTAGGTGTCTAGGGGACTCTACGTATAGATCTTCAATATATGTGGTGGGGTGTTGAATTTTCCCAACTAAAAATCTCTTAAGAGCCTATGCTTGAGGTACAATCAATCTCATCATTGACATTAATAGTGTCTGTATCTTTACCATAATTAGGATCATCGAAAGTGACTAGTGGAGTGCAAGGAATATTAAATATCCCCTTAAGCAAATCCTTTTGTGGTGTTTCATCCATATGTTTGTGCCTTGTTGAGATGTATCACTACTCTGCTCAAAACTTGACATTGCATCTGGAATTTGAGAAGGACTTGACTATTGGACGTGTTCAACTATGTCATTTATCATCTCTTACTAGACTTCATTAGTTCTTTTTTTATGCTACATCATTATTTCCCTCATTCCTTGCCATGGAGATTCATACTTGGTAGGAAGGGCAAACAATGCTAGAGGTTGCTGATACTGCAAGTCATAGACCTTTTGTTGTTGGAGTGGTTGCAGGCTCTACTGATAGAGAGGTAGTGACGGTTGGAGTTACTGTTGGAACTATGAGGGTTGAGATAGCTCAACACCTTCATATCCTTTACCTATACAATCATACCAATCAGATTGAGACACGTCTAGGTAAACATCATGTCCTTGTTGTGGCTGCTGTGCATGGCTCCTCATGGCATATTGCTCCAATACATATTTCATCTCATCCAGTTGGCACTCTATTCTTCAATATGGGTCATCATCAACTACTTGGGTACCTGCAACATTACAAGATCCATATGGTTAGGAACTAAAAATGTGTTAGTGAACATGAAAAATAAAATGGAAAATGAAAATAATAAAATAAAAAAAAATTGAGTTATTTATTTTTTTAAAGAGGAAATAAAAAAATAAAAAGGAAAGAATTGAAATAAAAATTATTTACAAAAAATTTAACTAGCACAACTTTCCTGATAATGGCACCAAAATTTGATGCAAATTGTCGCTACCTATGACAAAAATATTTATGCTAAATCACATAAAAAATATATTTATGGCGCAACTCAAATTGTCTCAATTGAAAGTGTCCTAGTTAAATAGGAAATTGAGGGTTGTTCAAAATTTTTGCGAGAATAAAAAATAATAGAGAAAATATATTAGAAGAATTACCTGCCCAAGGAGTTATTTAATTAGATTAAGAATTGTTCGATCACTAGTTCAAAAGATCAATTTGTAGCAGTGGTTTCTTTATTATGTTATCATATAATAATGATGTAATTGTAATAGCGGTCGTACAATCATACTTCTACTAAGGGTTTGACCAACACATGCACTAGTAATCCAAAATCATAGTTCTATAAGCCTATGCCAGTTCAATTACCAATTACAATAACTTAATCACCTAATGGAGTTAATTTCAATCCCTTGCCCAATGGATGTAATTTAATCAATTGACCAAATACTCTAATGGAATCCTAATTATACATACAACTCACAACGTGAATGAACACACAATTATGTAACTCTCAAAAATGCAATTGCAATAACTCTGAATATTAAAAAGAGATAAACGAAAGAGAAAGAAAAATCAACTACAAATTACATTAAAAATTTTAACCTCAATCACGACTCTCAATCCTTAGTTATCCTTGCACAAAGTAGAGAAAATTAATCCTCCATAGGTGGAGGATCAAATCAAAGTAATAAAGAGTATGATACCGTAGCAGTCAAAACAAGGATTATTGAAATTCCCACAACCTAGAAAGATAGCAGAAAGAAGGTAGAGAGAGTGGAGGCAGCCCTACAACAAGTGTGGAAGATCCCTATTAATCTAGGTTAATTGAGTATGTATAGTATTAAATCATAGTGTCACAATTGGACCCAAAATAATACAATACACTATTTTACGAATTGATACTATCAACTAGACCCAAAGTAATAAAATAATTCCAAACCTATTTTGAGCTTTCTATAACATTTAGAAATAGAAGTTGTATTCCTTTAGATAAGCTTTCTAGTGCCATAAGAATCACCTCAATTGAACATTTGTAGCTCTAGATATTTTCAAAATATGAATTGGAGGTCAGGCTTAACAACATCAGAACATCAGCAACCTTCAATGTTGTAACTTGATTTTCACCAAGAAGCTCTTAATACTGGGTTTTGAGCTAAACATAAAAGTTATAGAGAACTTCTTAAGTTTTTTAAAATATCTTTATTTTTCTTAATCCGATCTCTATAGAGAGATATAAATTTTTTATTGTAATATTTCCTGCAAATATGCTCAATAGAACTCTAGAACTCTTCTATTTAGCTCCCTAATTATCTCAAATTGAACTTTGCTACAAGCTTCATGTACCTCTATGGTCTTCATACACCAACGTAGGAAGTCATTGCAACAAATAACAATCACAAAAGGGGATAAAAAGTACATGAAGCTCCAAAACATATGTATTCATTAAAATGGCGCACTTAACCATGATTATACTCAATAATGCACAATGAAGGCTAAACACAAATCAATCAAAAATCATTCATTCTAGCATACAAAGTAATGCAGTGTCTCTAGATTTATAAAGGAAAGTGGGTGCATGAATGCAACCGATCCGCCATCGCATATTTTCTTCAGTAAGAAGGCTTCATTGTCTTTGGTCAAAAAGGCTTCATCTTTTTTTTAGGCAGGGGGGATTTGATGAAGCATGGTAAAGTGAAGTGAAATTTTCATTAGATTTGGATTTGACAAATTTGAATGGAATGGATGGGAGATGGATAGACTCCTTTCCTGCCAATTCCACTAACTCCTTTAATTCTTTTCTCCCTTATTAGAGGGAATTTGATGGAATGAGTTGTTTTTTAAATAAAATTACCAGTCCATCCATATTACTATATTATAGTTTAAAGGTATTATAGGAACAAAACAATTTTAATATCTGTTCCATTTTATTAATATATCTAAATAATAGAGTAGGATAATTATGTAGCCCTACTCCACTGTTCCTTTTTATTCTACTTCACTTCACTTTGCTACTTACTATCAACACAAATATACCCAAGATTCATAGGGATTGTCTTATGGACTTAGTGAGAAAGATCTCACTATATTCACACATTTTGGCTCTTGAAAAAAAAAAAGGTAGAGATCTTATGGTAATACTTGGTTTTTGTTATGCTTTGGAGTATATGGTTACGAAAGGAATGCTAGAATCGTCATTGTTTTTTTTTTTTTAGGTTGACTTTATTTGGGATAACATTTTTAGACATCCTCTAGTACTCTACTTATTGTATAGGTATTCCTATACCTAATTAAAAAATGTATTATTTTCTACTTTATGTGCATGTATGTTTTATCCTCCATTGTAATCCTTTCTTTTCGATAAAATTTCCTTTTCTATAAAAAAGAAGAGTTGATTCTAATTTTACACTCTAAATCAAAATGATGCTCAATAAAGGACCAAACAGTAATCCCAGGAGAACCAATTTAGAGTATTACTATTTACTCAAAATAAGTTTTTTTTTTTTTTAACAACTGATTAACCAACCAAGCAGGATCGAGAGAAAGGAGATGATTTCAAGTAATTAAATATTCATTTATCAAAACCTTGATTATTACATACTTTCATTAATTCAATTGGTTTGTTTCCTGTTCACATATGTCAGGGAAGGAGATGTAGTCGTAGTACAGAAAAATCAAGACGAAGCATGGAAGTTGCATTTAAGTTTGTTGAAAGAGCCATTGATTTTGTACTAGAGGCGAGTATTCGGCAGGTTGGTTACATCGTTTGTTACAATAGGAATGTTAAGGAACTAGAACGTTGCACTCATATTCTTGAAGATGAAAGAGAAATTGTGGAAAACAAAATTGAGGTTGTTAGAAACAATGCAAAAAAGAATTTTAGTGGTCCTGAAAATTGGTGTGAGGAAGCGAAGAAAAAGATAGAAGATAGCAACAAGTTTAAAGACGATGAAACCCACAAAAAGACCGGGTGTTCCAGGGGCATTCTTCCTGTTTTGTGGTACAGGCATAAGCTAGGAAGGAAGGCAGCCAAGATGGCAAAGGAAGTCGAGTCGCTGACCAATGATAGCCGTCGAAATGATGAAGTTCTTCGTGAGGAGATTCCAGGGCCTTCCAATACCGCTTTATCTAATGTTGGCTATATTGATGTTGAATCGAGAAAGAATACAATGGAAGAGATAGTGAAACAACTAGAAGAATCGACTGTGAGAATGATCGGAGTGCATGGGCCTAGTGGTGTGGGCAAGACCACTTTTGTCAAAGAAATTGCTAAGAAAGCTAGAGACAAGAAATTGTTTGATGTGGTGATTATAGTACACGTAACGAGATATCCAGACCTAATAAAAATTCAGGAAGAAATTGCCCACTATTTAGGATTGACTTTTAAAGGAGAAGGTGTGAACGGGCGAGCAGATAGTTTAAGAAAAAGATTGAAGCAAGAGAAAGAGAATACCCTTATAATCCTAGATGATCTTTGGGATGAATTGAGCTTGAATATGATTGGGATATCGTTCGATGATGATGGCTGGGAAGAAACACGAGCTAGTGATGATTATGATGGTGAATATTCTCCTAGTGGCTACAAGGGGTGCAAAATTTTGCTTTCTTCAAGATCTAAAGAAGTGTTGTCTGATAAAATGAATGTTGAGAAAGATTCAATTTTCCGTCTGAAGGAGTTAAAAGATGAGGAAGCTGTGAAGTTGTTTAAGAAGGCGGCCGAAATGCCTGATGAAAATCCCAATTTTAAACCAGAAATTGTTAAGAAGTACTGTGCAGGATTACCCATGGCAATACTTGCTGTCGGAAAGGCATTAAGAAATAAGAACGTGTTAGAGTGGGAAGATGCACTTAAAAACCAAGAGTTGATGGGAGTGCAAAACTCTATGGGGATTTCTGTGAAGATGAGTTATGACCATCTAGAAAGTGAGGAGTTGAAGTCCATTTTCTTACTTTGCGCACAAATGGATCATCAATCACTAATTGTGGACTTGGCCAACTATTGCTTTGGTTTGGGTATACTTAAACGTGTCCATACACTGAGGGATGCTCGTGATAGAATATCTAAGTCAATCCATAAGTTAAAAGATTCAGGTTTGATTTTAGATGGGGATTCTAGTGATCATTTCAATATGCATGATATGGTTAGGGACACTGCTCTATCTATATCACACAAGGATCAAAATGCATTTATCTTGAGAAATGACAAACTAGATGATTGGCCTGACCAAGATGAACTCGAGAGGTGCACTATTATTTCTGTATCCAAGAGTGATATTGATGATGAGCTCCCCGAGGCAATAAATTGCCCTCAGCTTAGAGTCTTCCATATTGACAATGATGATCCAACTTTGAATATGCCTGATAGGTTTTTCTCTGGAATGGAAAAACTCAAAGTATTAATATTGACTGGAATTCATCTACCAACCTTGCCATCTTCAATTGAATGTCTATCAAAGCTCAGGATGCTTTGTTTGGAGAGATGCATTCTAGGTAACTTGTCCATCATAGGAGCCCTAAAAAAATTAAGAATTCTCAGCCTTTCAGCATCCAAAATTGAAGATTGGCCAGGTGAGTTGAGGGGCTTAAGCAGGCTACAATTGTTAGACATCAGCAGTTGTACCGTAGGCAACTTGACCCCCCCCTATTTTATATCAAGCTTGACTAGTTTGGAAGAGTTGTATATTAGAGGTAGCTTGATTAAGATGGTGGTGGAAAGAGAGACAAACCAAATTTCATTTTTTTCTCAGCTGAAGCATTTGTATGAATTGAAAACTATAGATGTGTGTATCTCAAGTGCTAATGTTTTCCCAACAAACCTGTTCTTTGACAAGTTAGATGACTACAAGATTGTAATTGGAGACTTCGAGACGTTTTCAATCGGAGATTTTAGGATGCCCAATAAATATGAAGCTTCAAGATCCTTGGCACTGCAACTGGAAGCTGGGATGGACATTCACTCCCTCAAAGGAGTCAAAATGTTATTCAAAAGAGTGCAAAATTTGCTGTTGGGAGAGCTTAATGGAGTCCAGAAAGTTGTTTGTGAGCTGAATTTAGATGGCTTCCCAGACCTTAAAATATTGTCAATCATAAATGACAATGGCATTGAATATATTGTTAACTCCATGGAACTGTCACATCCTCTGTATGTCTTTCCCAAATTAGAATCTCTCAGCCTCTTCAACCTGATGAACATGAAGAAGATATGTTGCAGTCCTGTTACAGCTGGTTCATTTTCCGGATTAAAGACCATCAAGGTCAAGGCGTGCACGAAATTGAAGAATCTCTTCTCCTTTTACATGGTTGAATTTCTTGTTAGTTTAGAAACAATTGATGTCTCTATATGCAATCAGTTGAAGGAGATTGTTGATGAAGGAGAAGTATCTGAAAAGATTGAGTTTCGTGAGTTATGCTCTTTGACACTCCAAGATCTACCATCACTTACTAGTTTCTACACTAATGATAACCAAGACAGACACACAGAGCACACACAAATTGTATTTGCAGAGAACGAGCAAAGTTTCACAACTTACCCTCCTCTCTTTGGTGAAACGGTATGATATTGCATGGCTTTTCTTCCGCTTAAATCAATGTACAATTAAAGATTTTATCAATTGTTTGAAATATAGTAATTTCTTGTGTCCGTTCCTGCAGGTTGAAATCCCAAAATTAGAGAGCTTGGATTTGTCATCAATCAAGATCCATAAGATATGGAGCGACCAACTTTCAAGTTTCTGCTTTCAGAACTTAATAAAATTTACCGTGGATGACTGTTGTAACTTGACATATTTATGTTCATTGTCTGTGGCTAGCAATCTGAATAAACTGAAAGGCCTATTTGTAAGTAAGTGTCAGATGATGGAAACATTATTCGCCACTGGAGGAGATAGCAAAGACTATTCAAAGGTGCGTACGTAGGACTTTAAAGTTTTGTAAATATTTCACGTAAATCTACTTCATATTCTGTTCTCACCAATCACCATTCCTTGTGTTGTGCATTTTTATTTTCCCAAGATTCATCATTGTGTTACTTGATTCAGTTACCTAATGGCTTGTTTGAAACAAAACAGGAATGCATCTTTCCCAAGTTGGAGGAAATCCAACTCTGGCGCATGGATATGTTAAAGGACATATGGCCAGCTAAAGTCGGTGCAAACTCCTTTTCTAGTCTCATT